>CM053610.1:55641692-55686404 GCA_028646535.1 Procyon lotor
CACTTGGTGCCAACACATAGCAAGCATCCAGTAATTTGTTAGCCATTTTAATAATGAACTTTGAATGAACAAAGTTCAAATGAACTTTGAATAATGAATGAATGAATAATGAATTCAAAATGAATTTTGAATATACAATCCTTTATGGGAAATTTCCAGAGGAAGGAAGACAAGTAGTCCCCACTCTCATGGAGTTCCTAGTCCAAGGAATGGATCTTCCTTGGAAAGGAAAAACCATAGAGTGAATATTTTCATTCTATGGTTTTTCACATATAGCAAGAGTTTAGTGGATATCTACTGGATAAATAATTGAATAACCTTGGTCCCAAAGACAGACAAGGCTCTTTCTTTCAAAGAATACTCAATAAAAGAGAAATAATACACAAATTATATAAACAAATACTGAGTACATTTAATCCCACTCCGTTCATGTGATAATTCATTCAACAAGTATTTGTTACTCATTGACTATGTGAAGAAATTACATTAGGTCATTTAACAAGATACAGTCCCTGCCTTCAAGGGGTTTAAAGTCTAGTATATAATATTTATATAGAGAGTTAAATACATTAGGGTGAGGGCATTATTGCCAATTGGGGTAAGGGAATTTGCTAAGATGCATTATTCCCACCACCTAAGTCCTCTCTCCCCTCCCTGGCCACCTTCCATCTCTCCTGATGTGTCTGTAGTAATGTTTATTTCTGAAGTAATAAAAAAAAGCATGTGGACTGTGCCCGAGAAAAATGGAGAGAGTACATAGTTCCCTACCTTCCTGATAAACCCATGGATTTAATCTCCCCGCAGGCTAATGAGCTTTGCAGAAAGTACGCATTTTTCCCAATGAATTCCTCACCCTAGCCACTCCGTGACTTCTTTTTTTGTGACAGAAACCCTTTCCTCCATTAGTTATCTTATAAGTACATACCTGTGGGGAAAGATCTTTCACTTGCAAATTCCACCATCGCCTCCAACTCAGTATATTTCTGGAAGTAGAGAATGGTGTGGAGGAAAAAAAAACCCTTGAAGGTAAACAAACATGAGTGCAAATCTCAGCTCATCTTTTTACTAGATGAGTGACCTCAGGCAAGTTAACTTAAGCTCTTTGAGTCTCAGTTTCCTCCCACATAAAATGAAAATGATAATGCTGTGTCAGAGACTGCTAGTTCTTTCCCTAAATCCAGCCTATCCTTTGCCATAGGAATAGAATTTTTAGCTGGTCACAAGGTTGCCTAGAATAGAACAAGCCTTCATTGGCCATGTGAATAAATTCTGGTTAAAGGGATGTAGGTGGAAGCAACAGTGTGCTGGTAAGGGCGTCACTGGCTCTACATACACACACACACACACACACACACTCACTCACACACAGAGTGCGTACACATAAGCATATAAGTTTATTATAAATGTTACTGATATTAAAGACATACAATTTACAAATAATGAAATACACAGTATTCTATTACAAGTTCTGTACACCCAACCGAACCTTACAGAATGCTTTGGTTAATTAGTGGGGAACAAGGAGTTCGGCCACAATTTGACAAATGGAGTTCCGTTCTAATTCTCTCTTTTCCCAATAAATGTATTGCCGTTCAATCGGAAATGTGATCTACTACTAAACTGTTTTTCATCCTCATATAAATTATATTCACTAAACTGAAATCTCTTTCAGCTTTAGCACTACATTTTGTCAGAAGTTCACTCATTTGCCGAGGAGGTGAGTGACTTCTCTGCTGAATCGGATAATGGTTTTCTAATGCTGGAAGGATATTGCCTTAATGTTTTGCGTATTCATAATGTAGTGACCACAGATACACCACACTTTTAGGTTTCATCTGCAGCGTTGACATTTTTCTCCAACACTTTCCTAAGTTTAGACGAATAAAATAATAAATCAAACCCCGACTTCTAGCTTTTGCCGATTTCCATGGTGTAAATATTCTCATCATGGCTGAGTTCAATCTACCAGCATGAGATCACTGAGCACAGAGCTGGGAAGAAATACGCAGTGTTTCCTTCATATGAAAGCAATAGATATAATTTCCCTGTTACGGTTATTTGGAATTCTCTGAGTTGTCTATATTTTCTTTCCATTCTTAACACTATTCTGTCTCATTTTCAAGAACTTTCTGTATGTTATCAGTCATAGGTTATCATCTCTGGCTAGAACGTAAGCGCCATGAATATAGGTACTCAGAAAAATGACAAAATAATAAATCAAACCCTGGCTTGGAGCATTTGCTCAATGTTTTATTCAGCATTGCCTCGGGTTACACTCATCCTATAAAAAGCGTTCAAACAAATATTTGTTAAATAAATGAATTTGCTAAACAAAAGTTGCAAATATTTCCCCAGACTATAATTTGTCTTATTTTATTTATATTTACACTTTTTTTTTTACCATACAAAAGTGTTAAATCAGATGTTGTCTAATATGTCTGTCTTTTCATTTATTGCATTTAAATTTTCTGTCCTATTTAAGAATGCTTCTCTCAAACCAAGGTGGATGATTCTCCTAAATTTTTCTAGACGTTTTATTTTTTTGTTGTTACATTTAAATCTGGAATCCATCTGGAATATATTTTTGTATATGACATGCATTTCTTCCAGATGGCTAGCCCATTGTGCCACTTCTGTAAATAAATTATTTTTCTCTTCTAAGCTGAAATTCCACCTTTGTGGTACATTAAGTTCCCATGTGTGCTGAACTCTGATTTCTGATTCTCTAATCTGTTCCAGTATCTATTTGCATACTTCCTGGGCTTTATGATACTCTTTTGATACACTGACTTTATCATAATGGTACTACAATAACAAAGCACAATTATAGTGTTTACTATATCCTATTCTAAGCAATTTTGATTTAATTTTCACCAAAACCCTATGAGATAGGTACTATTAATATCTTCATTTTACTGAAGATGGAAATAAGTGGCAGAGAGGTATAAAGAAACACACTCTGCCCCACACCAGCAGTAAGTAGTGGAGCCTGGGTTTGGACCAAGGTACTATAGCTCTGGAGCCCAGGTTCTTAACCATTAGGTCAAACCACCTTTGTGTAGAACATGTAATCTTTTAATAATCCTTTAAAAAATAATTTTCTTAGCTATTCCTGGAAGTTATTCTTCCACAGACTTCTTCATAATAATTTTTTATTGAGTTTCCAAACATAAAACAAACCTCTCTATTGGGATTCTAATTAGAATTGTATGAGCTTTATGCATTAATTCTAGGAGGCATATGGTTTTGTGAATTACGTCTTCCCCTTTAGGAACATGATCCACTTTTCTGTACGTTCAGGTCTTATTTCACGTATTCTTCATTAAGAGTTTCCCTTCTGTAGGTCTTGCACCTTGTAAAATTTTATCACAGATATTTTATAAATTTTGTCATTGTTGTGAATGAAAATTTCCCCCCATTGTTCAAAGTATAGAGAAAAACCCTTTGGTTTTTTGTGTGTGTTGTATGTATATATGTTCAGTCACCTTATCAAATTCTCTTATTAATCCTACAGTTTTTGTCACTTGAGTTTTCTAGGAACACAGTTATATCATTTGCAAACTGAAATAATATTCTCTCTCTTCTCCCCTCCTTTTCTCCCTCTCTTTATTCTTTTCTTCCTTCCTTTTTTCCTTCCTGGCCTCCCTTCCTCCCTCCTTCCTTTTCTCTAATCTAGTTTTGGGTTATTTAGTGGCAAAATTAATATAAGAAAGGCAGGATAAATGCTCGATTATTTCTTTTATTTACTAGCTTTTAGGATAATGAATTATTTTCCTATAGTTCTCTAAAGGTGATCAGTTAGGATTTTTTACCAATGTTTTGTTTTGTTTTGTGTTTTAAGGGAGAGGGAGAGAGGGCAGGAGAGGAACAGAAGGAGAGGCAAAGAGAGAAACTTAAGCAGGCTCCATGCCCAGCACAGAGCCTGACACAGGGCTTGATCTCACTATCCTGAGATCATGACCTAGGCCAAAATCAAGAGTTGGAGGCTTAACTGACTGAGCCACCCAGGAGGCCCTCCAGTTTTTTAAAAGCTGTGGTAAGATATACATAATACAAAATTTACCATTTGTGACATTTACTATATTCACAATGTTGTGCAATATCACTCTATCTAGTTCCAGAATATCTTCATTACTCCAAAAAGAAACCCCCCTACTCATTAAGTATTCACTTCCCTTTCTTCCCTTTTCCCAGCCCCTGGCAACCACTAATTTGCTCTCAGTCTCTATGGATTTATCTATTATAGATATTTCATATAAATGAAATCATATGAGATGTGGCCTTCATGTATGGCTTTTTAAATATTATGAATTCATAGATTTAAATGTATTTGATAGGTTTCAGTAATTACAATTATTATCTTTTTGAAGCTCAAATTTTCCTATCTTTGGTCAGTATGAGCCTCTTCTAGTTGGCTTCTGGGTTCTTTTGACACATTCAGACTATTCCTTGCTTAGTATTACAGGACATTCTAGGCTTTTTTTGTACATTTCTTGTGACAGACTTGGAACGGGACATTTCTCTCAGAAACACAGATTTCTTTTAGTGAGAAATGGTATTTTAAGACATTTTTGGGTACTAGTTTAGCTCATTGCTATTGGGTTGGTTACTGTTTCTAGGCTTTTTTTAGTGGACAAAGCTAGGTAGTATAGCTGTCTAAATCTATATTTATATTTTCAAAGGTAAACTATCTCATGAGTTTAAAGTGATATTTCTAATTTAAATTCAGGTCTACATGTTTTTACATAACTTCTTTTATATTACAGTTAAATGTCGTTTATTCCGCAATAATCCTGGTTCTCAAGGAAGAGGGGGATGATAGACTCAGAATGTCCCATGATCACTCATTTATTTAATTCTACAGATCACGTATACAATAGTCTCAGTAAAACAATACTATTTACTGAGAATAATTAGAATTGTTTTTTTGCATTATGCTCTCCCTATCTTCTCTCATCTTTTTAATAATTTTATTACCTCTATATTGCCTGAGCACATAAACATTACCTACTACACAGACTCTCTTCCTTTTACTACTCATTTAGTTTTGATTCTACAGACAACTATATATTCTATATTTAATGTTCACCATTAGTCCCTTATGTCGATGACTCTCTAGTCCTTTTGATTGTTTGAAGTTCATTCTCTAGTAGATTCCTCAGAAAAGGCTCATGGGTACAATATTCTCTGAATTACTGTATTGTGATCATCTCTGATCTGTGCTCTTTTTTTTTTTTTTTTAAGATTTTATTTATTTGACAGAGAGAAACACAGTGAGAGAGGGAACACAAGCAGAGGGAATGGTAGCAGGAGAAGCAGGCTTCCTGCCAAGCAGGGAGCCTGATGCGGGGCTCGATCCCAGGACCCTGGGATCATGAGTTGAGCTGAAGGCAGACGCTTAACGACTGAGCCACCCAGGTGCCCCTGACCTGTGCTCTTTATACTTGAAAGTCAGTGTTTCTGGATATAAGATCCTTGGCTCACATTTTCTTCTTTTGAGTATCTTAATTATTGTACTTCCATATCCTCTGTTATATGGTGTGGCCATTGAAAGGTTTGATGCTAATCTAATTTTCTTAACTTTACACATCACTTTCTGTTTTTGCTTAGATGACCAAACCCTGAGTAGTTCCAGTGGTTCTCCGTCAGTATGAGGCCCTATCCTGCAGGGGAGCCCTGAGAGGTTGGGCTGGGCAGCACACAGGGGTCAGAGGGCTTCAGCCTTGTGAGGGGCTCCTGGTGCTCTCCTGCTATTTGGTTGGGTCAAACCCCTCACTGTTTTACCTGCTCCTCCCTCATTGTCCTTCCATCCTTGGCAGTAAATACCTGTTAGTCATTTTGGGAGTCTTTCGTTTGCATCTCTAGCTGATGCTGTGTTGCCTCCCTCTGCTTTCCCCTATGCAAGCTCCATGATACCATGTGGGTCTGTGGCTCCTGACAGTCTGTCCTCAGCTGCTTGTATTTTGGGACTTGTGTGGATACCCTGTCAATTAGTTTCAATATAAGTGTTATCTGTGCATGGGTGTTTCATTCTGCTATCTATTGCTCTGTCTGTTTTTAAATAGGGAATCAGATAGATTAAAGAATGACACTACCATCACCATCATCACCGGGGAGAAATCTTTTCTCTCTCTTACTCACCTCCACTCAATTATTAGTTGCTATTTCCAATCCCTTTAGAGCTGGAATTTGCCCAGAGGAAGGAGAGAAAAGATGGGTAGAAAGTTCATTTTTGACAGATACTGTTATAAGCTGGCTTCACATTTCCTAGGCGAGTTTTTGTTCTGTTTTTTTTTTTTTTTTTTCTTTCTTTCTTTTCTTTTTCTTTTCTCTCATGGCCACTTGTATAATTTTCTCAGAGTTTTCCAGCTGGGTACTTCTGACAAGGAATCTAGTGATGTGGGCAATGAATTCTATGCATCCTCTCTGCCCTGGATCTCTACTTTCCCCATTACCACTGTATAAACTCTCTCTGTTAGATTCTCATAGCCCTCTCACACTGTGCTCTTGGCAAGAATCAAAAAAGCTGATTCTCTCTCTCTCAAGGCTTATGTCTGGTCTAAGGGAAGAAAGTCTTGTCTTCTGTCCCAATAAACACTGTAGGGTAGATCAATCCCAATACAGCTGCCTACATTCTGCCACTGGAATGGTTCGTCTCTTGCTCAGGAGATTTCTTAGATGGGACTAACACCCCAGATAACTGTGCTCTTCTCCGTTACCCTATCTCCCTCCCAACAATACAAATCAAGTTTTCTGTGTTGTCCAAGAAATCTCTAGGATTAGACTTGAGGTCATCCCAGTAATATTCCCCTCTCCTTGGTGGAGAAGGAGAGTAGGAATCACAGCTCAGCTATTTCCAAAGGAAACCTCCTGACAAATTTCTCTTTAATTTCTAACTCTTGACCCTTTTGTGACTTCAAGGTGGGTGAGAAATTTAAAAATTATGTAATAAATTATTACTTTTTGTCTTAATAAATTCTGCATGTACTTTAGTCCTTCCTTTGGGATACAGAGATGCAGAGTCTGATGCACCTTACAGCATAGCTAAAACTTCAATTTTAATGTAGTGTCATGTTTTAATAAGAAAACATTCATTTCCTCTATATTCTCAAATCATAGTTATAGAGCTCAATTTAATGTTCACTCATCATATTTTCTCATAATATCTTCTTTCTTATTCCCAATGTTGTAGTTCTCTTCTCTATATTTGTCCCTTTATTAGGTTTGAGAGAGATTTATCTATTTTATTGGTCCTTTTCAAATATTAAATTTTGAGGATTTAATGAGAGTTCCATAACCTTTTATACATTTTGATAATCCCAACCTTGTCTTCATTATCTTTTATTACTTTCTTTTGGTTTCCTCATTCTTTTACTACTTTCTTTAAAAAAAAATTCATTACAAATAATTTATTTTTGGTACTCAGGCTATATATTTTCCTCAGAGTACAGTTTTAGCTGTGATTTATTGGTTTTCCTCATTTTTTAAAAAAAGTTTTATTTTTTTGACAGAGAGAGAGCACAAGCAGGGGGAGGAGCAGATGTAGAAGGAGAGGGAGAAGCTAGCTTCCTGCTGAGCAAGGAGCCTAATGTGGGGCTCCATCCCAGGACCCCAGGATCATGATCTGAGCTGAAGTATATGCTTAAGTGACTGAGAGCCAACCAGGTGCCCCAGTTTTCCTCTTTGATCAAGAAAATTTCATATAAAAATTGGGGCGCCTGGGTGGCTCAGTGGGTTAAAGCCTCTGCCTTCGGCTCAGGTCATGATCTCAGGGTCCTGGGATCGAGCCCCATATCAGGCTCTCCGCTGAGCGGGGAGCCTGCTTCCCTCTCTCTCTCTGCTTGCCTCTCTGCCTACTTGTGATCTCTCTCTCTCTGTCAAATAAATAAATAAAATGTTTAAAAAAAAAAAAAGAAAATTTCATATAAAAATTAATGGAATAAAAGCAATGCAGAAGAAAATAAAATTAAAATGAAAGCAATGCAGACAAGCAAAGACAACAAAAAGTGCATTTGGCCACCTAAAATTTGTAGTTAATTCACTAAATGGAAGAGATGCATTTTGAATAGTAGTAATGAATAAACTCCTGTATTGTTTGATAATCCAAGTAGTGAAGATGATAAAATCATATTTAACAATTAAATTTAACAAATTAAATTTGTTAATTTATATTAACAAATATAAAAAATTTATATTGCTTTGTGATTTGGCAGAAAATACTGGATAACAAATAATTATATAAAATGCATGAGAACTTTACAATGAGGGCATTGGTGACAAATTGGTCAATGGATAACATCAATTCAAAGATAATTTAAGGTTAGTCATTGAATAAGAGACTTTGAAATGACCTGAAATCTTATGGTTTATATATGAAAGAAATTTGATAGAGATTTCCTCAAATTTGACAATGATCCTACAAAGTTATATGATAATACCAATATCACATTTAATCTGAAGGAAAATTTCTAAACCATCATTTTTTTTTTAAGATTTTATTTATTTATTTGACAGAGAGAGAGAGATCACAAGTAGGCAGAGAGGCAGGCAGAGAGAGAGGAGGAAGCAGGCTCCCCTGCTGAGCAGAGAGCCTGATGTGGGGCTTGATCCCAACCCTGAGATTATGACCCGAGCCGAAGGCAGAGGCTTAACCCACTGAGGCACCCAGGCACCCCTAAACCATCATTAATAAAAAACAAATTTTGACCAATCATGCTAGAGGAAAACTGAATTATCTTCCTAGTTTCTCTATGGAAAATAATAATATAATATCATTGCCATAGGCAATCAAAGAATATGCAGCCAAAATACTATGGAGGAGTATCAGGAAGTTAATAAAAATATTATTAGATTATTTCATTATGTTATTTTTCTGATTTTCTAATATTTTCAGAACGTATTTACTTTTCCATTTTTAAATTTGTTATGTAACTTATCTTTACACTCTAAATAAATATTCAGGTTTATATCTAATTTTGTATTTTTATTTTACATTATTTTTCTTAAAGAACACTCCTTCTTCTACCTTCCTGCCCACAAATTTATAAGCTTTAGGCCTCCTAAAATTTGTCTGCCCAGATTTGAACTAATCCCAGTCACCTTCCTTCTCATTCAAACACGTTCTACTTATACTAGCTTATTTCTCTATAAGGGCTAGTGATGCTGCTTTCCATGTACTGCTTGGATTGGTTTTATAAGGAACCTGAGGATAAAGGTAACACTAATTTCAGGTTTCTTAGTGTGCTTCTATAGCATTATCTGAAAAAAAATGAAATTCTACATGATTTTTGAGCCACTTGATGGCCATTAGAACATTAAAAGTAATTTGGATCACTACCTTCCCTCTTGTATCTAATTATCTAATATATTCCAGATGGATAAAAGATTTAAATATAAATAAGGAAGTCATAAATATATGCAAGAATTCCTATACAACATCAATGTGGGAAAAGGTTTTTAAGTTTGATACAAGTTCTCAGAGGCCATAAGAGAAAATATTGATAAATTTCAATGAATAAAAATAAGAAAATTCTGCTTGTCAAGAAATAATAAAGTTAGTATATGTGCTGCCGAAGTGAGCACAAGAAATAATAAAGTTAAAAGACAAGCAACAAATCAAGAAAAAAAAACTATTAATAACATATTTCCCATAGGGTTTATTTTCTTAATATAAAAAGAGTTCTTAAACGTTAATAAGAAAAAACATCAACAACTTAATAGAAAAATTGGCAAAGGATATTAATAGGTGTTTTATCAAAAAAAGAAATACAGATGATTCATGAACATAT
Organism: Procyon lotor; assembly: GCA_028646535.1. Lineage (NCBI taxonomy): Eukaryota > Metazoa > Chordata > Mammalia > Carnivora > Procyonidae > Procyon > Procyon lotor. The sequence goes on from CM053610.1 coordinate 55,651,481, forward strand.
GAAAAGTCGTTCAATCACCCCTATAATAAGAGAAATGCAAATTAAAACTGACAGATTGGCAAAGATCCAAAAGCCTGTAACACACTGTGTGGGTAAAGATACTAAGAAGCAGACAATTGTTGGTGCAAGTGTAAATCAGCACAACTTCTAGAAAAGGCAGATTAAATTTGACACAATAGCTTCATTTCTAGAAATTAATCTTACAGGTAGGTCTACATATATAAATTGATATATGCAGAAAGGCATTGTTTCTAATAGCATAATGCTGAAAACAACATGAATGTCTATCAAAGGGCACCTTTGATAAATACATAATGGTACATCCATCAATGGAACACTATGCAGCCACAAAAAAATAGAGGGCAGCCCTGTGCAGATAGGAAACATTCCTAAAGACCTATCATTAAAAATGCAGTGTTCAGAGTGGGATACTGACATTTCAGCGGATACATTTAATACTTATGCTTTCATGGAATACATCCTAAAGATTGTGGTTACTTTCAGGTAGAAAACGAGGGCAGGAATGAGTAGGTGGGTGGCAAGACTTACTTTTCAGTACATATCTTTTTGCACTTTTCATATGTTAATCCATGTACCTATCTTACCTATTAAAGTGCTACAATGATTTGTTAAAAATAAGACATGACCTGTAACTAGGCTAGTGAAAATATTTGAGCATTGGTAGTTCCTTCCCTGAAGGCACAGTATTGGGTACATGGAGAAAAAGCAAGGTAGTCCAAGGCTTAAGTATAACATTATCCTCTGCAAATAAGGTTATCATTCTACTAGTGATCTGTGAATGGTTGCTGAGGAGTTTCTGAACTATCCAAATCCCAGTCAAGGTCTAACCTCAGGAGAACACAAAAATTTAAAGCTGAGGCCCGTTTAGCTGTATGAGAGTTATCTGTCCAAAGGAAGACTGAGGTGATAGATGGGAGCTGGTCCACCAGAGGTCTAGAAAAAAGAGGCCAAGGGTAGAATTTGACTGTATTTGTCTAGTACTGACTCAGGGGGATGTTCTTTGGAATGTTGTGTCAGTTGTGTCTTTCACTTTTCCTATAGAATTAGTTAGTGACATTTAAATGATCTTTGAGTAGTGGCTAAGACATGGCCTTTGGAGACAAACAGATGTGGGTTCAAATCCCAGTGCTTCTTCTTTTTTTTTTTTTTTTTAAAGATTTCATTGATCTATTTAAGAGAGAGAGACACAGAGAGAGAAAAAGAGAGAAAGAGAGAGAGAGTGAGCGTAAGCAGGGGGAGGAGCAGAAGGAACAGCAGAGGGAAAGAGAGGAGCAGGGAGCCCAACGTGGGGCCTGATCCTGGGACTCCAGGATCATGAAATGAACCGAAGGCAGAAGCTTAACTGCTGGAGCCACCCAGTTCTTCTTTTTATTGCCTGGGTGATTTTAGGCACATGTTAATTCAGTTTATGTAGAGGTAAAATGGGGATAGTAATCTTTACTTGAATAATCTTTATGTGATTATCTTAATCTTATTGTTGTGGGTTAAAGAAAGTAAGTAACAGGAAAGGTCTAGTACAGTGGTCAGCATGTAGTTAGTGCTTACTGAGTAGTAGCTATTATTTTTATTTATAGATTGCTCTTATCATCTCTGTAACTTAAAACCTTAAGGACTGGTTAGTAGTTGGAAACAAATTAAACTGAGTCAAATGGATAGCCTTTTGTCATTAACAAGGTAAAGCATAGCCTTCTAGATAGGGTCTCTCAGAAATTGAAAGAAGGTCAGACCATTTTCTTTCTCCTTTGTTTCTCTATTTATTTATTTTTGAGGCTCTTGGTATTATATAATATATAATAGCAATAACAGATTATATACATGTATATTAAAAATTCCAAAACTGGGTTGCAAAAAATTGTGTTTTAAATGTCGTTTACATTAAATGTAGAGAGATGTATTTGTGTTATTTGCATAATAATAATAATAATAATCTTGTAAATGTTAATGTACAGTGCATCACAGGCTGCATGGAAGTTTTACATGAATGTCCTCTTTTAGTCACTGTGCATCCCTGGGACTGGATGGATGGCCTCCTTTGATGATAACATCAAACATCTGAACTTGAAGCCCTTTGTGAGTGTGAGAACCAGTCAAATGACGGTCCTGAATCCCAGCCCCAGTGATAGGCCGGTTCTATGGAGGAAGGCAGGACAGCAAGGCAAACTCCTCTAATGGGCTGCAAAACTCAGACATATACATTTCTCTCTTCCACTTGCTCAGCATTTCCAAATTGCCAATGACAAAAGCCAACGTTAGTGTCTTGTGTCTTCCTCTCAGTTGGCGTGACATAGTCTTTAACACTAACCTGAGTGGGTTGTCACTTGGAGGCCTGGATAATGCTCTTTGTAATGCAGGAAATCTCCAGCCACTCACACTTCTCTGTATCATAGGGAGTGCTTCAGGCCAGTTAAAATTAAGAAATGATATAGTTAAAAGACTTCTCAAGAATCAGGAATTAGCTCCTATGTGAGGTCTTCAGTTGGACACCAAAGAGAAATGGCCCATTTTCTCCCTGGTTGAGTGATTTTTTTGCTGCTGACCCGTAAATTCTACACTATTTCAAAGTTACTGGCTAGGAAATTAATGGAACCGAGCTGGGAATTTTTTCTTTCGTACCCTTCTGTGTGATGCCTTATTTAAAATAATTCAGACTCAAAGTGAATTTCTAGCAAATGGTGCTCTGGCTGCTATTAAATTTATTGATGGCAAATCCATCATCCCTGCTTTTTATGTATGATGTCGCTGATGTGGTGATTTTTTTTTAAAGCTCCATGGTGAGACTTTCTTAAAATTCACATCTTCCCTCTGCCCCATAGTGCTACAAGCGACTTGAGGTTAAGATACTATTTAGCAAATTAATTTGCCATGTTGAGATTTTATGGCAAAGTTTTGCAAAACCATTAAGTAAACCACGCTTATTTTTTTCTATATTGGGATTTTTTTTGATGTGCTAAGATTTTGTATAAATTTGTTATTTATCTTGATGAAAGCCAAATAAATAAATGCTCCTATCGTGCGTAATAACTCAACTCTTTGCTTTCACAAGGCCAGAGCAAGGCTGAAAGGAAATTCATCTCAAAGCTATTAAGAAAAGCCAGATAGAAAGTGAGCATAAAAATGAAATGAACTATGGTGAAAGGGCCAGACCCTCTTCCAGACTGCCCTACATCATCCCAGCTACCCAGGTGGAACAAAGATTTAGAGCTCCAAATAGAACTCAAGAATGGAAAGAAATGATGTGGGATGGTCTGAGAAAGGGATCAATCTATCCTGTGTTCATGGGAGATACAGAGAGAGAAAAAAATCATTTGGCAAAGTCTCAACAGCCTAAGCTAGAAATAACATGTCCCACCCCCAAACTGCCACCGTGGCCCCCATTTGAATACACCTCAAAAGCAGCCCTTGTTTCCACTACTTTGTTTCCTGCCTAGGCCTGCAAGGGGACAAAACAAAGGAAGTGAAGAAACCACCTGGGTGCCTCCTTCCTGATACTGGAGGGACTGGTTGATTCTAACTTTCCAGTTGTCACCGAAGCCCCTGGTGACTACAAAGAGTACAAAGAAATTCTGACAAGTGATTTGGACCTTGAGGGTTTCCTCTAATAACCCACCTTTGGTGACTTTTCTTTCAAAGTCTCTGCAACTGCATAGCCCAGAGCTTGATGTCACTTCGCCCTCTCTGTCATCCTTGAAGACACTGGTATGTTTTATCTTTACATCAAGTTGGAGGATCTTGTGAATTCCTGAAAAGCCCAGTCTTTTATTCCCACTCACCCAATGGAATGTCCTCAATTGCAATGTTTTTTCTCATTTTTCTGGATCCAAATCTCGTCCACCCCTTAAAGAGCAGCTAAAGAGGGACACCTGGATGGCTCAATCAGTTGAGTGACAGACTCTTGATTTCGTCTCTGTTCATGATCTCAGGGCCATGAGATTGACCCCCGCATGGGGCTTTGTGCTGGACATGGAGCCTGCTTGGGATTCTCTCTCTCCCTCTCCCTCTGCTATGGCCCCCCCTAAGATAAACAAATAAATCTTTTAAAAATTTTCAAAGAGCAGCTGAAGTTATTTCCAATTTGAGAAACCTTCTGTAGCACCATTAGTCATTCCTTGTGGTCGCCTCCTTCCTATGTTTGGAGAATTAATTACCCTTATAAGGGCATGGTCCATTTTCCCCTACAACCATGACAATGCTAGATACTCACCTTCCCAGCCTTTCTTGCAGCTAGGTAGGGTGTGGGCAGGTGACCTTGGCTCTTCCAGTGAAATGTCCCCATCCCAAACTAGCTGTGAGAGGAAGCAGGAATGGTGCAGAATCCATTTTGGCGGCCAGTGGGAGCTGCAGTGGCAGCGGCAGCAGCAGCAACAAATAATCTATCTTCCAGAGGCAGTAATAGCTGTGTTCCTTGTAGCTGAACTGCTTGTGTCCTCTGGGCAAGCAACACAGTCTGTACCCAGTAGCCATGGCTGTGATGCCTTTGCCATTCTAGTTGCCCAAATAACTTAGAGGTTAGCACAACCTCTAAGCCCAGTTCTCCAGCCTCCCTGACATTCTGTGAGTTACCCACGAGTTTCTTAAACAGTTTTATTGAGATATAATTCACATGCCATACAATTTCACCCATTTAAAGTGTACAATTTCAATGTTTTAAGGTAAATTTATAGGACTGAGCAATGAGCACCACAATCTAAGTTTGGAACATTTTGTTCTTGCAAAAGAAACCCCATGTCCATCATCAGTTACTTTCCATTCTTTCCACTACTCCTGGATCTAGGCAACCATTAATCTATTTAATACCTCCATAAATTGCCTAGTCTGGCATTTCATGTATATGGAATTGTACAGCATGAGTTTTTTGGTGATTGGCTTGTAGGATTACCATGTAGGACAATGGTTTTAAATTTCATCCATGTTTAGCATGTATTGGTAATTCATTCCTTTTTATTGTTGAATAATATTCTATTGTATGGCTATCCCACATTTATTTATCCATTCATCTGTTGATAGAGTATTTGGGTTGTTGATAGATATTTGGATGTCACCATGAGCATTCATGTACAAGTACATATGTTTTCTCTTCATTTCTCTTGATTATATACCTAGGAGTAGAATTGCTGGCATCGTTAAGTATGATTAACCTTTGAGAAATTGATAAATTGGTCTCTAGAGTGGCTGCACTATTTTGTAATATGTGAGGGTTCCAATTCCTCCACATCTTAGTTGCCGAATAATCTTCGTTATTATCTGTCTTTTTTATTATAGCCATTCTAGTGACTGTGAAGTGATAAATCATTGTGGTATTGTCCATTAGCTATTAAATAAAATCTTTCTGCTTAAAACTAGTTTCTTGCAACTAGATCCCTGACCGATCCATTCCTGGTTCAGTGCACATTGGCCTGTCCTATCTCTGGACTGTACTACACAGTTGAACATTCATTCATCCATTGCCTGGATGCAAGATGCTTTTCTCCTTTCCAAGGCCATAAGCTGCTGGAGGTCAAAGAGCCCATTACCTCCTTCTCTGTCTCACCTGCAGTATCTAACCGGAAGCTCAGCACTTATGAGGTTGTTAATTGGGAAATTGTTGATTGGTTCATCAAAACAGTTTCTTGTTTACTACCCAATTCTAGAAATGTATCTTTCATTAAGAAGACTCAATCATGGATACATATAGCAGGTACTGGGGACATGGATTTTGGAGATTGGTCAGATTTGGGTTCTAATTCTATCTCTGCTGATTAATAGCTGTGGGACCCAACGACCAGTTAATTAGCCCCTCTGAGCTGTGGCTTTCCTATTTACAAAGAGAAATAATAACAGCTATCTCAGATAAGTGTTATGAGAGTTAAACTCCTTCCTGTATGTAAAACAATAGAACAGGGTGTGTGGAAATCTCACAATAAATATTAGTTTCCTCTGCACCCCACACTGCACCCTGCAATTCCCACTCCCAGCAATCTGGCTTAGAGATGCATCTTAGTTATGCTTACTGTTATGAGTATTACGTTGAGGGGCCTAAGAAATGGAAATCAGGGGAGGAGGGAAAGAAATTGCCTAAACTCAATGGAGAGAACAGAGAACTGTTGATTTTAGAGAGGTCAAATATGAAATTGCCATTGAGAAGGAAGGAACAGGATGCAAGGATGCCTGGGCTCTGCTGTTTACATGTCCTGTTTCCCAAAGGACTCTTTTTTTGGGTTATGACCACATAGGCATAGAATCTTTTTAGAGCGAGGTTGATGTTTATTTCAGATGACCTATTTCTAGGGGCATTCTGGGATCTGACTGGAAGAAGCCATGTGTACACCACTCGCTGAAGGATTAATCGTGGGAGAGACTGGCATGAATGTTGGTGTGTTATGGGAAGATCGTTGTCTGTGGCAGCTGTCTTTATCCGTAGCATATTCAAAGAAAGCTTTCATCCTGGAGTGCTTAAAATAAAGCACCTCATGGAATGAAACTTTTTGTAACATAGTTGTGAAGGGGTTGAGTTGACATCTGTATGATAAACTAATGGGAGTTGAGTCTGGTTTTTGAATGAACCTTACCTGGAAGACAATATAACTTGCTATTTATTTAGTCTTATGTTTTTCTTTATCTTTTACTTTTACTAGGTAATTTAAATTCTTTTAGTAGGAGTCAAAGTCCTGCTACAGATTCTTCAGTGTAAGCTCAAATGCCAAATAAATCTGTAAGGGCTTACAGACTGATATTTTTTATTAATATGTAAATTACTGCATGTATTGCCTTTCTGAGAGTGGGTTTTAGTGTTGAACCAAAGGAAGTGTTCACAAGGGAACCAGCTTCCTAAAAAAGGTACACTATAAAGGAGAAAATGGCATACAGAATGAGGAGGCTACAGACACAGAAATTAACTTCTTGGTTTCCCCAAAGTCAGCCCTATCTGGCTTCATTGTCATTCAGCAAACATTTAGTAATCATCTCCTATGGACTAGGTTCTGTGCTAAGAACTTGGATGACAAGGCAGGACCTTTATTGTGAAATTCTTTATGTTGTGTACAGATCTGAATCTAACCTACCCTTATAGTTTGGATCCTGGAGCTCAAGAAAATGAATTCTAGCCTAGCTCAGTCTAGTTGTAGTCAGCCTATGGACTTAGGAACATGAGAATAAGGGACTGTTTTTGTAAGCCTCTAATTTGGGTGTTGTTTGTTACATAGTATTGTTGTAATAGCTGACTGATACATCGTGATAAGTTTGGATTGTCTTCTAAGAGCATCAGGGAGCCACTGAAGAATTTTGATCAAGGGAGAGCATGATAACCCTTGAATTTTAGAATGATCTGTCTGGCCACAATAGGCTTATGGGTGGCATTACTCTTTTAGGTTGGGTGCCAAATGAGACACATGGAGCAACAGTCAAGCCCCAAGTAGCTGTTAGTCCAAAGATAATGAGAGCCAAGTAATGAATATCTGAGCCAAGCTGTAGCTTGAAGTCTGAAGAATGGATCAAAGACAGCAAGACTGGGTTCAGGAAGATCAGAAAGGAGACTATTACAATCATGTAGGCTTGAACTTGGAAAGTGACTGTAAAGGAAAGGGTGTTATTTAGGTAGTAGAATTGATTGGTCTTGGTAATTGTTTAATTGGATGTGAAAGTTGTAGGAGAGGAGGGTTATGGTTGACTTGGCTGGCTAGCAGGGTAGATGAGAGTGCTCTTCACTCAAGAAAAGACATTTTTTTCAAGGTAAGATGGCAGCAGAGGCAGACAGATAGGTTCATTTAAAACATACTGACTTTGTGTTTCCAAGTTATGTCAAGAAGACATTTAGATATTCAGATCTGGAAAAAAAAAAGATATTCAGATCTGGAGAGCAAGAGAGTGATCAGGCTGGACACTTGTAGTTGGTTGTTGTCAACAAAGAACAGTAAGAGTTTCTCGGTGAATATATGAATCTTCCCAAGGAGGTGATGTGGTATGAAAGTAAAAGAGGGCTGAGAACAGACCTCTAGAGAGTTCTGACATTTAAAGCAGGGGTCAAAAAAGAAGAGAACAAGTAGCTGTAGAGAGTAGGAGACAGTGGATTCATGCAAACCAAAACAGTAAAGAATTGCACAAAAGAGGGAGTGGTAACAGGGTTAAATTTTTATGGAGAGAGAATGTATATGACTTAGAAACCCAATCACCAGTACTGGAATCAAAAAGAGTTGGGTTCAAGTCCTGACTCAGCAATTTATAGCTATGTGACACATTACCTCTCTAAGGCTGTTTTCTGGCCTGTAAGATGGGAATCATTTGATTTTTAATTAATTTTATTATAATTAATTTTATTTTAATTAATTGATTTTTAATAATAAAAGATTTTATTTATTTATTTTACAGAGAGAGAGATCACAAGTAGGCAGAGAGGCAGGCAGAGAGAGAGGGGGAAGCAGGCTCCCTGCTGAGCAGAGAGCCCGATGTGGGGCTCAATCCCAGGACCCTGAGATCATGACCTGAGCCGAAGGCAGAGAGGCTTTAACCCACTGAGCCACCCAGGTGCCCCAAAATGGGAATAATTTTAGTATCTATTTTATATGACTGATGGCACATCAAATGAGTTTGTAGAGATATGAGTATTTACTTAGAGAAGCACTGATGCTTCTTCATTAAATCCTAACCATTATTATTATTAGCCATTAATTAGCAAGAGGAAGTCATTGGTGATCAAGAGGACAGCAGTTTTAATGGTGTGGTGGGACAGAAGCCAGGTTGTAGTGGGAAGAGACTGAGCAGAGGAACTGGAGACACCAAGGTAGAAAACTCTGTTGCCTGATGATGAGGGAAAGAAAAAAATATAGAGTAATAACTTGAAGGGAAGTACAATAGAGGACAATTTTAATTGTTTTGTTTCTTTTTTCCATTTATTTCTGTATTTTTAATAAAAATTGTATATATTTAAAGTGTATCTAACATGATGATTTGATATACATATACATAGTAAAATGATTCCTATAGTCCAGCTAATTAATATTTCATCTCATCATATAGTTACCAATTTTGGTGTGATGAATGCAACTGAAATCTACTCTTTTAGAACTTCCAGTGTTCAGTGCAGTATTATTAAATATAGCAATCAGGCATATATATTAGATCTCTAGACTTTTTCATTCTACGTAACTACAATTTTGTACACTTTGATCAACATTTCCCTATTCCCCCAACCGAACCCCTAGAAGCCACCATTCTTTTTACTCTCTGCTTCTATGAGTTACATGTTTTTTTTCCTCCAGATTCCACATGTAAGTCAGATCACACAGCATTTTTTTTTCTCTGTCTGGTTTATTTCACTTAGTATAATGTCCTCCAGGTTTATCCATGTTATCCCCAAAGACAAGATTTCCTTCTTTCTAATGGTGGAATAGTATTCCAGTGTGTATATATATATATCACCTCTTCTTTATCTATTCATCTGTTGATGGATACTTGGGTTGGTTTCATATCTTGACTATTGTGAATAATGTTTCAGTGAATAAGGGGGTGCAGATATCACTTTCAGATCTTGACTTAATTTCATTCAGGTATACACCCAGAAGTGGGATTGCTGAATCATATGGTAGTTCTATTTTTAATTTTTTGAGAAATCTCTATATCATTTTCCATAATGGATATATCAATTTAAAATCAATCATAGTGTTCAAGGGTTTCCTTTCCCTACATTGTCACCAATACTTGTTAGCTCTTGTCTTTTTGACTGTAGCCATTCTAACAGGAGGGAGAGATATCTTATTGCCGTTTTGATTTACATTTCCTAGATGATTTGTGATATTGAGCACATTTTCATATGTCTGTTGGCCATCTCTATGTCTTCTTTTGAGAAATATCTATTCAGGTCCTTTGCCCATTTTTTAATTGAGTTATTATTATTATTATTTGCTATTGTGTTGTTTGAGTTTCTTATATATTCTAGATATTAATCCCTTGTCAGATGTATAGTTTGCAAATATTTTCTCCCATTTTATAGTTTGTCTTTGCATCTAGAAGTTTTTAACTTTAATACTGTCTGCCCCTTTTAAGAGGAAATTAACTTTGCATGTTTGTAGGCTGTGGGAGAGTTGCAAGAAAGAAAAGAGATAATTTGTAGACCAAGCCCTTAGAGGATGATAGAACCCCAAGAATGAGTGGTGGAATAAGGCTTCAACTGTTGAAAAAAATAGAAGATGGCCTTTCCACTGAAAATGGAAGCAAAGAAAAGTTTCAAAAAAGATAAGTAAAACGAGATGTTGAAAATTTCATTTTCCAGAATCCCAAAGATCTGAAGACTGGAACTCAAAAGAGAAGCATTCGATGCCTCTCATGCTTCATGGTGTTGATGGTCATGGATCAGGAGCAGGGTCTTTGGATGGTTCAATGCCTCATGGTGTTGAAGGTCATGGATCAAAAGCAGGGGCTTTGGATGGTTTCTGACATATATAAATAAATATATTTATATATATATACATTATAATATATATTATTATTATATATTATATATATTATTATTATATATTGTTTGACTTTATCATTTAAAGTTTGATATGGGTCTGTCAGTTGAGAAATTAAATATGCAGTAGGAACTTGAAAAAAACTTAAGTCAGATTAAATTGACTTGAAATAAGGACTCTGTCCTAATTGTATATTTATAAATACAGACTTTTCTGTGTGTGTGTATATATATATATATATATATATATATATATATTTTATATACATTATGTATATATTATATATATGGTTTCTGACATATATAAAGCCACTGTACTGGTGAAAGGCAGTGTGTGTCCCATGTGATACCTCCCCATAACTCCTCAAGCCTTCAGTGAAGTTATGAAATTCACAAAACCATTATTGTAACAGGATTTCCTGTGGAAAATAGTGAAGCAGCCAAGGTGAGCATCCTGGCTGTGAGGGGTTCTTTAGAGACAAAACACAAGGTGCAAAAGGAATAGATAAGGCAAAGGCAATTAAATGTTGCATTTGCATAAACCTCAAAGAGGATCTCTTGACTTATACAGGTAGAGAAATTGAGGGCTGGAGGCTTAGGTCAAATTATTTAGGTCTCTGATCGTCAGAGGGACACCCAAAGTCACATCTCAGTTATATAAGTTTGTTAGGGAGGGGATGTGGGCGGGGTTGAACAAAGTAGCAATTTTGTTGAGGTTGTACCTATTTTATCACACACACGCATATTTGCATTTTTTTTCTTTCCAGTTAAGTGGGAGGTGAAGTAGTTACTATGAGTTCTGGTGGTGGAGATACCACTGTGGGGGTGGTTGAGTAGATTCGTAATGGTGAAATGTACTGGGCTATGTGGTCCTCAGAGACCCCTTAGAGGGCTATATGGTCCTCAGAGAACCATGTTTTAGGCTCAGGAGCCCTGAAAGCAGAAAGTTGGCTTACTCCATTTGGAGTTTCACCAGGTGGGCTCCAAAGAGAATAAGCAAGAGTAGGGAGGGTACAAATCAGACAAAGAGGGATTTGATTTGAATGATGGATCACTGATGGATGTTCTCCATGTTGTTGGAGGATGATGCAGGAGAAAAGTCTGTATTTATAAATATACAATTAGGGCAGAGTCAATTTAATTTCAAGTCAATTTAATCTGACTTAAGTTTTTTTCAAGTTCCTACTGCATATTTAATTTCTCAACTGACAGACTCATATCAAACTTTAAATGATAAAGTCAAACAATAAATCAATGGAAATATTTTTCATCCAATTTTTCAGAGCTATGTCACTGCACAAAGTGCAGGCTTTACAGTAAGCTTACATTTAAAGATATTTATGTCACATGATTAAAAAACTAATAACCATAGCAAACAGCTTCTCATCTACCAGTGTAGCAGGGACTAGCAAGTGTTGTCATCTTGATGCTGCAGTGGGAAATGGAGGCATACTGAGACAGACTCATTTCTTCAAGGGTTCTTTGTATTCCAGAGCATCCCAGTTTCTGAATATATGGCATATCATGTAAACTTCCAAACAAGAACAGTGAACAAATAAGCTATCATTTATGAATATTTATTGAGCCCTTGTGTCATGCTTAGCCTATGGTGAGTGCTATAAATTATTAAGATGAAGATGTGCAATGTATATTCCTGGACTTAAAAATTCTATAATCTGGTTAGGGAGTCCAAACCTCACTATACTTGAAATTTACAAAAATTTTAGAGTAAATAACTTGAGACAATGATGGGAAAAATCCTGAGGCATGTGTGAGGTGACCAGTGAGTGGAATAGACAATAAATTGGAGGTCAGAGGAAAGGAGAAATCAAAATGGGCTGGTGTTGACAGGGAAGACTTCACACAGGGGGTAAGAATTTGACTGGACCTTGGGGAATGGGTAGTGTTTGGTGAGTCATCTTCATCATTATCCTCCTCCTTATACAAGAGCAGTTGTATAAATATGAACTCTTACATGTTAAAGGAGTTTCAGATAGAAGTCTGAAAATAATTCCCTTTGAATAAGTATCAAGAAGAGGGGGAGATGGGAGAAAATACACTGAAGACTAATTTTAATAAAATCACATTTTCCTCCTAAGAACTGGCTCTGCTAGAATAGATTCAGTTTCCTTAGTATTCTCACTACCTCTTATCTCACCTGTGCCTAAAATCTGCACTTGTGCCATGGATGAACCCTCCAGCTGCCCTGGTTCTTAAGGCTCTATTATGCCTTATTTCTCCATGAAGGAAAAGTAAGCCAAACCTTGCTGGCTTTCCAGAATGTTCATTTCAGTTTTTTGAGGAATACTCCTGAAGTTGGTAAATATTGTGGCCTGGATAGAATCATGGCAGGGCAGGGTGTTGCTGCTCTTCACCTCTCAAGTGGAAAGCTTATGGTCAAGGGTTCTGAGGAAATATACAGTTTTGGGTTCCTACTCAACCGATGACTGGATAGTGAGTTGATAGGGATAGAAAGATCATTGAATAGTGACTCACTAGAGTTCTCTGCAGACTCTAGGGGGAGCAGACTCACACTGGAACAACTCTTTAAGAATGGGTCCTTGACATCTGTGACCTGAATCCAGCAGGTTCTGAACTTGTCTATTTTTCAAATACACACTCCTGACTTCTTTGTCCCTCCACACAAAAAGTCTTTTCTCTCATTTTCTCCTAAAATGAGGTTAGGTGATCCATAAAAAAAGAGCTTATCTGTTCATTAAATTCAAGCATTCAGCAATCCAAAGTTCTAGATTTAGAAACACAGTTGACTTTGGTCAAGATGAGGACCAAGAAAACATGGGAAATCCTCTTTCCACTTCTACACATGAAGTTGCTAGACACTAATAATGTTTTTTAAAAAGTATATAGCTAAGCTTGTAGATAAGAAATAGAAATGTCCATGTGTCAGAAACTGAGAATCTACAGAGGTGAGTGCTAGTTATATCTGATGAGTAATCCCAGCATCTTTGGGTATGGATTTTAACAACCAGAGGTCAGTCAAGTCTTTAGTTCTGCACATGGGAGAAGGCTATAGTTAGGATCCCTACAGATCATGGGCCAGGCTCCCATCCTTTGGCCATGGATATCAAAAGAATTAGCAAAGAAATAAAGATCCTTATTCTGTACTACTTATTCAGGCTTCAATTCTCACAATAATCTCATCATATAGTAGCCCTGTGCCAAAATCTAAATATTTGTGTGTAATCAGTGAATCCCATTGGACCCCGAGAAAGGCAACCTTGGAAAAGCTTGAAAGGTTCTTATCCACAACCCATGCAAAAGGGATTTTAAATGTGCTTAAAAGTATTCAAAGGGGGGGGGGGGAAGGGGAGGAATAGAACTTGTAAGAATAGGAGGAGTTAAAAGTTAAAAGGAGGAGTTTGAAAGAGAATCATGTAGCATGGCAGATTGTATCTTCCAAAACTTTTACTCAGGGATGGCCACAGCGATACTTCCCATCATACATGCTTTTCTCTTAAAATGTGTCCTTTACACTCCTTCCATCAAGAGGTGAAGTCTATGTCACTTCCCTTGAGGAACACGATTGTGACTCACTTGTAATTAATGGAATGAGGTATAAGTGATGCCGTGTGACTTCTGAGGTTATGCCAGAAATGTGGGGTAGTTTTTGCCTTGCTAATTGGATCACTTGTGTTGGAGTCCTGAGCTGCCATGTAAGCAGTCCAGCTGGCTAGGAGTGGTCAGGGGTGATAAAGCCCAAGTGACCCCATGTAGAGGTCCTATGACTAAAGAAAGAGAGATCTCTGACCATCTACAGCTTCTCCAGCGCCTGCTGTTCTAGCTCTAAACACTACCTGACTGCAACTGCATAAGAGACCCTAAGCTAGAACCTTAGACGGAAACTTTCTGAATTCCTCATCTACAAAATCACAAGCAAAATAAAAAGGTTGTTTTAAGCTGCTAAGTTTTGAGATAGTTTGCTATCTAGCAATCGGTAACTGGAACATAGAGAAACCCCAGAAGTTCAAATATTGAGAAAACTTATTAAGGCGATTGGATTAAATAGTAGTTTAGATTAGCTGAAGAGAAAATTACAGAATTAGAATTATGAAATATATATACACAAAGAAATTATACAGAATGCAGAGCAGAGAGAGAAGAATCAGAAAAATCAAAAGGGAAATTACGAGATGTGCAAGTTAAAATAAGAGGTTACACCAGATGTCTGGGAGAGATTGCAGAGAAAGAAAAAAGAGACAAGAGGAGAGCAAATATTTTGAGAGAGAATGGTTGAATATTTTCCAGAATCAAGGAAAGATATGAGTCTTCAGGTAAAAATTGTACAAATGAATTAAGTAGAATGAATAAAAACAAATCTGAATGTAGACATAGTAGAGTGAAAACACAGAAAGTCAAGGTACAAGAGAAAACCATAATTTCAAGATAGAAAGATTAGCTATTGGAATAAGCCATGTGAAATTGAGATCAGCTGTAGATCAAAAGTGACTGAGCAGGGATGCTGCTTCTGCCTCTGAAGGAGGGACTGCTGTGAGAATTGCCCTCTCTCTGTAAATAGCTAGAAAGCAAGACAACTATATTGACCCAAATGTCCACTACTTGTGAACAGATGAATGGATTGTAGTTTATTCATATGGTGGAATTTTGGTCAGCAATAAAAAGGAGCAAACTACTGACAAATACGATAACAAGAATAAATCTCAAATACGATAACAAGAATAAATCTCAAAAGCATTATGCTAAGTGAAAGGAGCAAGATACAAAAGAGCATATGCTGTATGATTACATGTATGTGAAATTCTAGAAAATTCCATCTGATCTATAGTGACAAAGAGCAGATTAGTGCTTGCCATGGATGGGAGGAGGGGATAGATTATAACGGGTAATGAGGGAACATTTTTGGGTGTTGGAAATGTGGTTTTTTATTTTAAGATTTATTTATTTATTTTAGGGGGAGGGGCAGAGGGAGAGGGAGGGAGAAAATCTCAAGCAGACTCCCCACTGAGCCCAGAGCCTGATTCGAGTTTCGATCCCACGACCCTGAGATCATGACCTGAGCCAAAATCAAGAATTGGACACTTAAATGACTGAGACATCCAGGTGCCCTAGGTTTTGGAAATGTTTTATATCTTGACTGTGATGGTGGTTACACTTACCAATGGTGGTGCACTTAGACTTACCAATACTCATTTGATTACATACTTTAAACTGGTGAATTTTATAATTTGTAAATTTACCTCAATAAAATATGGTCGGATACTGGGGATTTCATATGGTTCAATAAAACATAAAGACAGAATGGCAGCAGTCTTTTTATCAGTAACAGTAGATGCTATAAGTCATAATATAATATTTTTAAAACCATGAGGAAAAAAATTCAGTATCAACCTAGGAGTCTTTAATTAGTTAAATCGGTGGTTTTCCAACAATAGTGTATATCAGTTTCACCTGGAGGGTTTATGCAAACACATAACCCCCAGAGTTTCTGATTCAGGAGGTCTTAGGTGGGCTGAGAATATACTTTCTAACAAATTTCTACATATTTCAGAATCTATTGTTGTAGTGACTATACTTAAGAGGCACCATCTGAACCACCACATGAGACACGGTGAAAAAAAGAAAATTTCATTCTTCAACAACCGCTAACAGAGCTTAGTGTCCACAAACCTTCTCTGAAAGAGCTAGTAAGCTATTCTTCAATACCGAGGAGACCAAATCCAAAAGGGGTGAACAGGAGGCAAGAAGCACTTCCTTGAAGATTACCAACACATCTCCCCAACCAAACTGCCCCAATACTGCTCTCTTCTACCTTGTAGAAGGTTTCCTCCCACTTGCCAAGAATATGTTGGATGACTTCTCATAGCAGTAAAAAAAATGGAAGGGAAAGAAGTTCTATTCTCCTACCCTTAATAGATTTAATTATTTTCCCGCTACAAATGTAAAAAGCATTTAATTGTCAGTAGGAGAGACCAATCAGGGTACACACTATGGGCCAGATTTTTCATGTAGTAGCAAAATAAGTGTGAGGAGGTGAAGTGATCAACCCTGGGTGCAGGCAATAGGGGCTGCATTTTCTCTAGAGGTGCTGAAAACAATTGTGAAGCCAAGTTAAGATCGATAAGTTTTGCTTATCACCACGGGCCAGCAATTCTAAATGACGTCAGTGATAAAATACTTATCCCCCCAAAATCTTTTGTTGGTCTAAGTTCTAACAGTTGTTGACATTCTGTCACATTTTAATGGCATACATAAACTTCAAATTAGCACATTTGTATTACTTATCCTTTAATAAAATACTGCATTCTACATGAAGGTTAATATGGAAAATTCCCTGTTACACAGTCAGCTTCCAATATATTGAGACTTACCCACATGCTTTTGTTTCTTGAGTAAGTTGGTAATGGGACAGAATTATTTGAGTTTGCTTTCTGTCTCTAACCCCAGAGGTATTATGTATTTCCAAATTTAAATGGTAGATTAGAAATAAATCCTCATACCACGGTGCTTGTAAAAACAAAGAAATAGAACTTCAGTTACCAAAATTCTGTCTATGAGATCACTTAAGACTTTTTCCTTGTGTTTGAAATTTAAAATGGTAACACAGAATGTAAAATTTGAGGTGCAATATTTTTGTTTAGTGGGTGCAAATTTTAGTCCATTCAAAGTGGTTTTTACTGAATATTAATATCTTTAAAACTGAAATTTCTTTTTAGTTGTTTTTTTTATTTGTTTTGAAACTCTGTTATTCAATACTATAACATACTATATAAGGGTTTTTAATCTTTTAAGATTTATTTACTTATTTTAGGGAGACAGAGATGGAGGGGGAGAGAAAGAGAGAGAGAGCACTTGTGTGTGCGAGTGGTGGGGGACAGAGGGACAGAACTTAAGCAGACTCCCAGCTGTGGGCAGAGCTGGATCTCAGGATACTGAGATCATGACCTGAGCTGAAAGAATCAGATGCTTAATCGACTGAGCCACTCAGGTAACCCAGGGTTTTTAATCTTTGACTCCAAAAATGCATTATCATTAAAAATTATTTACCTATTACCGATTTCCTTTTATGCAATGTAATATTTATATCTATATATTTTTTACTACTATGTATGCCAGTAAACACAC
The DNA here is from genome assembly GCA_028646535.1 of Procyon lotor. NCBI lineage: Eukaryota > Metazoa > Chordata > Mammalia > Carnivora > Procyonidae > Procyon > Procyon lotor. The sequence goes on from CM053610.1 coordinate 55,669,023, forward strand.
ACACCATTAAATAAATTACGGGTTTTATTGTTTCTTTTCTGGCCATCGTGATTATTTACTTAAGTTTACAATTATTACTGAAATAATTTTGTCATCTAGAGGAAGAAATGTTAAGAATGGTATGCTCTACTGCTGGCTGGTGTTTGCAAATTCTGAAATGATCCTGTGGAGTGAAAAATATATATAAATATAAATATTATGAAGCATAAAAGGAAACTGGTAATAGATTAATACTTTTTAATGATAATGCATTTTTGGAGTCAAAGATTAAAAACCCTTATTTTTACATATTAGTATTTTATGAATAACAACGGTTTAAAAAGAAATCAGAAAAAAAACAACTAAAAAATTTCAGTTTTGAAGATATTAAAACTCAGTAAAAACCACTTTGAATGGACTAAAATTTGCACCCACTAAACAAAAATATTGCACCTCAAATTTTACATTCTGTGTTACCATTTTAAATTTCAAACACAAGGAAAAAGTCTAAGTGGTCACATAGAAAGATGGAATTTTGGCAACTTAAGTTCTGTTTCTTTGTTTTTACAAGCACTATGGTATGAGGGTTTATTTCTAATCTACCATTTAAATTTGGAAATACATAATACCTCTGGGGTTAGAGACAGCAAACTCAAATAATTCTGTCCCATTACCAACATACTCTTGAAACAGAAAATAGAAAAGTGGAAAGAAGCCCAACTTTTTGGTTAACACACTACAGTAGTTGAGAAAGCACTCCCTTAACTCCAGGGAACACAGGGGTAGTTGTGACAAAGGGGCAGACTGAGAGCTGATGTTGGAGCAATGATGATGGCATGGTGGCAATGGCCGCTGAACAGGGAGGCCACTGCACAGAGAAGAGCAACAAGAAACCCGTAAACACCAAACAAACCCTTTTTTAAGGGAGAAGGAATCAGATAAGAGCATAAGCCACCTATACTCTCTAGAAGAGAGGACACATGGAGGTTTGGAGAGGAATCAAAGAGAACTGCTTCACTTGCCATTTAAGGCTATAATTGCCACTAAACAGATGCGGCTTCCATAAACAAAGCTTGCCTTGGCTCGAAAGTAGTCCTCCTTGACTGTAGTCCCATGACATAAATCAATAATATTTTGAGTAACAGTAGCATGAAGGATATATTGTATTTAGCAGTGTGTGTGTGTGTGTGTGTGTGAGAGAGAGAGATGGAGAGACAGAGAGGGCTTTACAAAAAAAAGTTTGCAAGGCACCAACCAGGGCCAGCCCTGGACTTAATTAAGAAGCTGATGAAGTTCAACTTCTGCATCTGGCTTCATCAGGTCCTTTAAACCTCCAGTGTGTGCCCACATTCTTTTCACAAGGTACCTGAGGTCATGCTGTTCTCCCTGAAGGTTCTTCTCATAAGAATATTTTTTACACTAAGGTCTAAAGGGCTAAACACTGCCAAATGTCATCTCATCCAGTGTATTTACTTTTTTTAGACACAAGCTTTTTATTTTGTGATGATTGTAGATTTACATGTAGTTGTAAGAAGTAAAACAGAAATCCCATGCACCCTCTGCCAGTTTCCCCCAATGATAACATCTTGAAAAGCTGGAGCACTATATCCTAACAGGTCATTGAAATTGATACTCAAGATTTAGAACATTTCCATCCCCATAAATATCCCTCATATTGCCCTTTAATGACCCGCCCCATCCACTTCCCTCCCACCCCCTGCTACTTCCTTAACTCTGGGCAACCACAAATATGCTTGCCCTTTCTATAATTTTGTCATTTCAGGAACATTATATAAATGACATCATACAATATGTAAACTTCAGGAATTGGCTTTTCTTACTCAGGCTACTTCTCTGGAGATTTACTGAAGTTGTTGTTTATATTATAGTTTTCCTTTTTATTGCTCAGTAGTATTCCATGGCATGAATGTACCACAGTTTTTTTAAACCATTTACAAATTGAAGGACACTTGTGTTCTAGTTTTTGATTATCAGGAATAAAGATGCTATAAACACTTATATGCAGGTTTTTGTGTGAATGTAAATTTTCATTTCTCTGGGATAAGTACCTAAGAGTTTAATTGTGTGGTTATGTGGTAGTTATGTGTCATCTTGCTGTTTAGAAGAAATTGCCAAATTATTTTCCTGAGCGGCTTTCCTATTGTCCATTTTTACCAGAAATGTGAGGGATCTAGTTTCTCCACATGCTCATCAGTATATGGTGGTGTCATTATTTTTTTGTTTTAGCCATTCCGATAGGTATATAACAATATCTCCTTGTGGTTTTAATTGGCACTTCCCTAATGCCTAACAAAGTAGAACATCTTTTCATGTATTATGTGCTATCCATATATCCTTTTTAGTAAAATGTCTGTTGGTGTCTTTTTCCCATTTTCTCATTGGATTGTTTTTTACTATTGTATTTTGAGAGCTCATTATATTTTCCAGATACTACTCCTCTGTCAGATAGGTGTTTTGCAAATAATTTCACCCAGACCATAGCTTGCTTTTTATCCACTTAGTAGGGTCTTTCACAGAGCAAGAATTTTTAACTTTTACTAAGTCTCACTTATCAATTTTTCCTTTCATGGATTGTGCTTTGAAAGGCTCTAGGCTTTTTTCTCCTGTTGTATTTGGCTACAGTAGAGCAGTTATTGTTTAAAAGCTTTTCATCTTTCAGGCTCTTGGCTAGAAAAAGCAAGCTTTTATTGGGAATTTTATGTCTGTGCTTGTTGGCATTTCCATGTTGCCATCTTCTTCCAATACGCAGTCTGGGTATATGAGGAAAAAAAAATTCCGGTAGCTCACCACCATGTCATTCCTTGGGTCCTGAGGTCCCTAGCCAGTCTAATGTCTTCTCTCTACCACTGAGAGTACCTATCCTTTCAAATATAATGTCCAGAGTTTTTAGTTGTACTTAGTAGGAAGAACAGGGAGAGGTATAGCTCCTTTATTTTCCTCAAAGCAGAAGTCCTGTATTTACTTTCTATTACAGAGTTAGGGACAAAGTTTAATGAAAGAAAGTAGGGCATCAGATTTTTATTTTGATTAATTTTTTTTATAGTAAGGCCAGTCCTACTAAACTATGAGAACACAGTCCCTTTAAAATCAAAGACAGGGGCGCCTGGGTGGCTCAGTGGGTTGGGCCTCTGCCTTAGGCTCAGGTCATGATCTCAGAGTCCTGGGATCAAGCCCCGCATTGGGCTCTCTGCTCAGCGGGAGCCTGCTTCCCCCTCTCGCTCTACCTACTTGTGATTTCTCTTTCTCTCTGTCCAATAAATAAATAAAATCTTAAAAAAAATAAAATCAAATCAAAGATTCATGGACATGAATATACATATAGAGGATTCACAGTCGGATTTAGCACATTAAGTCAAGCCACAAATAAACGGGCAAATGCATATGTTAATACAGGTCAAAAATGATTACCTTAGAACAGGTAGAACCAAGTTAAATATACACTAAAGCAAGTAGCTATAAGAGAGTCATAAGTAGGTTCTTTCTTTCAATCCATCTGGGAAGAATATCTAAAGGAAATGATGTTTCAGGAGTTGCTGTACAATATGAGAAAGGGATTTATCAATTAGATGATGAATAGACTGTAAGGTATAATATTTTCCAGTGCACTTTTTTCATCTCCAGAAGTTCAATTAGTGTGTTTTTGTATTTTTCCACTACTCTCTCCATTTTATTCATGTTTTTCCCCTACCTCCTTAAGTGAACAGAGCTTACTCATAATTGCTGTCCTCTGTGGGAAATGGATTGTGGAGCAGCTTTGAGGTGAACTGGGGGAAGTGACTGAGATGCAAAAAGATGAGAGAAATGAGGTAAAATCAGAGTCTGATCATTTTTGTGATAGAAGGAACTAAGAGAGGGGCGCCTGGGTGGCTCAGTCAGTCAGGTGTCTACATTTGGCTCAGGTCATGATCCCAGGGTCCTTGGACTGAGCTCTAAGTCAGGCTCCCTGTTCAGTGGGAAACCTACTTTTCCGTCTCCCTCTGCACCTTCATACACTCCTTCTCTCTCAAATAAATGATTTTTTTTTTTTAAAGAAAAACTAAGAGATTATCTAGTCCCATCTCTTCATTGCATATGGTAAATGTCAGAGTGGTGAAACATGTACATACTGAGAGTCACTGTACTTACTGCATTCATGTGTACAGACATATGTCTTTTATAGACTCAAGAATATCACATAGACCTAATACCCCTCACTTTAAGTAGTTTAGTTTGCATTTTCTAGGAAAAATGACAGTGACAGTCTCTTGCATAATTATCACACAGTCATTAGATTCAGGAATTTAATACTGATATAATGTTATTACCTAATATTCAGGACATATTTTAATTTTAGCAGTTTCCCCAATAATGTTCTCTATAGTCATTTTCCTTTCCAGAATCCTGCCCAGGATTAGGTGTTACATTTAGTTCTCATATCTTCCTAGTCTTCAAAATGGAGCACAGAATGTCCTTCCATTGGATTTGTTTGTTTTCTCATAATTACATTCAAGCTATATATTTTTGGTATGAGTAGTATATGTGATATTGTGTCCTTTTCAGTATATTACTTCAGGAAGTACACAGTGTCAAGTTGTCTTCTTGGTGTTGATAATTTTGATCACTTGGTCATGGTGATGTCTACCAGGTTTTTCATCTGAAAAGTTACCTTTTCTAACTTTGTAATTAATGTGTAATCATTTCTGGCATTCTTCATTTCATTGAGTAGGTCCAAATTCCACCTGTTATCATTTTTTATCTCCCTGTATAACTTTATCATCTTTTTGTAGGAAAGATCTGCTGTAAATAAACTGTCTCAGCTTTGTCTGAAAATGTCTCTATTTCACTTTCATTCTTGAAATGTATTTTTGCTGGTAAAAGAATTCTAGATTTTCAGCTTTCTTCTTTCAGTAAAGAAGTAAAGAGGTAAAGAAGACCCATTGTCTTCTGGTTGCGTAATTTTGACAAGAAGTATGCCATCATTCTTATCTTGGTTCCACTTTGTATCCTCTGTTTTCCTCTGAATTTGTTTGCAATTTTTTTTGGCTAGTTTTCAGTAATTTGATCAAATTGGCATGGTTTTCTGTAGAATTATTCTGTTTTTTGAAGTGGTAGCTTAGATTACTGATTTTATATCTTTCTGCCTTCTAATATAAGTAATTAAAGACATAAATTTTCCTCTAAGCACTGCTTTATCTGTATTCCATAAATGTTGATATGCCATGTTTTATTTTATTCATTCCAGGGTATTTTCCAAGTTTCCTCGTGATTTCTTCTTTGATTCATGGGTTATTTAGAAATGTGTTGTTTATTTTCTATTTCTGATTTCCTCGAATTTTTTTTTTTCTTGTTAACTGCTAGAGCAAAAGTCAGACACTTAACTGACTGAACCACCCAGGCACCTTGTCATATAATTTAATATATGTGTTATAAACCCAACAATATAGTGTTATAATTATTATTTTATACAATCTCATGTTTTTAAAGGAAGTTAAGAGAAAATATATTTGCTTATAAACTATATTATATATTTATAAATACATGTTCCTTACATATATTTGTTTAACTGTTCTATTTACCCACATATTTATTATTTCTGTGCTCTTCATTTCTCTCTGTGGGTTACATTTACCATCTGGTATTACTTTCTTTAAGCCCAAAGGACTAGGACTTCCTTTAGTATTTCCTGTATGACAGGTTGACTAGTAACACATTCTCTGAATTTTTGATCTTCAGAGATGCCCTTATTTTTAGTTTTGATGGTTATGGAATTCTTGATTAAAAGGTTTTTTTTGTTGTTGTTTGTTTGTTTGCAGCAATTTGAATATGTCATTATTCTGCCTTTTGGACTGCATTATTTCTAACGAGAAGTTAGCTGTTAGTCACATTTTTGTTCCCTTGTACATGATGAGTCACGTTTCTCTTACTGATTTTGAGATCTTCTTTTCTTTGGTTTTCAACTTTTTGACTATGATGTGTTTAGGGGTGGAGCTTGAAAGTTTATCATTCTTGGAGTTTGTTGAACTTCTTGGATTTAAAGATTAATGTTAGTATGGAACTAGGAGAATTTTTAGGTTTTGTTTTTTCAATTTTTTTTTTTCTAAATTTCTCTTCACTTTCTGGTGCTCCTATTATAGGTACATGGATATGTCTGATGCTGTCTCACAATTCTTTGAGGTTCTGTTCATTTTTTCTTCATTCTTTTTTCTATTTTTCAGATTGGAAAATTTCTACTAATATATGTTCAAATTCACTGATTTGCTCTTCTGCCAATCTGCTTTTGATCACATTTAGGGAATTTTTCATTTTATTTATTGTACTTTTCAACTCTAGAATTTCCATTTGGTTCTTTTTTATAGTTTCTATTTCTTTATTGACATTCCTTACTTATTAGACATTTTCATATTTTATTTTAATTCTTTGAAAAAGTTTTCTTTAATTTTTAAAATATATTTATAAGAGCTGCTCTGAAGTTGTTTGTCTGCTCAATCTAATATATGGGCTCATAGAGTTGGTTTCTATTGACTAATTTTTTTTCCTAAATATGAATCACACTTCATTCTTTCTCTGAATTTCTCATAATTTTTGGTTGACACCAGGCATTTTCAATAACACACTGTAGCAAGTCTGTATTTGGATTCCTGCCCCCCCCCCCCAATTAAAAAAAAGTTGTCTGGCCTTCAGTGGTAGAATCTTTATCCCCTGTGAGTTACAGACTATGGCTGATGTCTCTGCCCAGATTTTTTTATTCTTTTTTTTTTTTTTGGCCTGGCTTATGAGACGTCATCTCTGTGTCAGATAGCCTAGGGGTCAGCCACTGATTTTAGCAGAGCTTTTGCTCAAACACCTTGAGTCCATAAGGCTTTAACTCAATTCTCTTCTAACTTACCTATATGTAGACCAAATAATCAGTGCATTCAAAATTAGCTAATTCTCGGGGCGCCTGGGTGGTTCAGTCGTTAAGCGTCTGCCTTCGGCTCTGGTCATGATCCCAGTGTCCTGGGATCGAGCCCCGCATCGGGCTCTCTGCACAGCAGGGAGCCTGCTTCTCCCGCTACCATTCCCTCTGCTTGTGTTCCCTCTCTCGCTGTGTTTCTCTCTGTCAAATAAATAAAAATCTTAAAAAAAAAAAATAGCTAATTCTCAAAGTATTCCTAGGCTTTTCTTTCCACTGGGCTCTCTTTGGTACATGTTGTACATGTGTGTAATTTCCCAGTCAGCCAGGAATAGGTGGAGAGCTAATCTAGCCTTCCACAGCTCTGTCATTTTCAGGATCTCTTTATTAAATTTTTGTCTAGTCAAGCTGCTCTCCCTAGCTGTGATCATAAGCTCAGGCTAGCAGAGTTGTGAGTTTTAATGGTTTATTTCCTACAAAAAAACTTTTTTTTAACTGATAATGCTGCCATGGCTATTTGCTTCCTGTCCCTTGTCTAGTTTGCCTCTTCATACAGCAAAGCTGCTGTTTTTCACAAACAGCCTCACTTTTTTACAACTACCATTTTCATTAACTAACCTGAGGATGGAAGAGTGAGTGTGAACCTAGGCAAGAAGGCCATAGACTCCTGCTGTTCTTATCTGAGGTCTCAATTTCTAAAAAATTAATAATTGCTTCCCAATTTGGTGTTTGCCTTTGGTCATTTTTCCAGCGTTCTGAAATGGTTATTTTTGACAATTTTGTCCAGTTTATACTTATTTGTTGAAGAGCAGATTCACATACTTCTTCATTCTGTCATAGCCAAAAGTCCTGTCTGCATGCTTGGTAATTTTTTGGATGCAAGACATTGTGAATTTTATATTGTTTTGCTGGATTTTGTTTTATATCTTTAACTACAGTTGGATTTTATTCCAGTGCACAGTAATTACTTGGGACCATTTGGTTTATTTCAAGGGTTGCTTTTAAGCTTTGTTAGAAGAGGTCTGGGGTAACCTTTAATCTAGGGCTAATTTAGGGCTACTATGAAGGATTCTTTTTTTTTTTTTTTTTTTTTTTGAGGACTCTACCCAATGCCCCATGAATTATGAGGTCTTTCTACTCTGGCTGGTAGGAACATGAACTATTCCTGGTCTGTGAATTGTTCTGCCTTTCAGATGGCTCTTTCTCTGACCTGAGTAGATTCTTCTTACATATGCACAGATAAGTGCCTAGTCAGAGACTTGATGGAATCGCTTTGCAGACCTCTGGAGCACATTCTCTGATTCCCTCTCACTCTCTGCTGCTGCTCACTCTTATCCAGTACTCTGCTCCACAAATTCTAGCTAACTTCCACTCCCCTAGCTAGGCCTCTATTTCTGCAACTCATAGGGATGTGTTTAATTTCCCCCTCTCAGTGATGTGGACTTAAAATTTCCTCCAAGAAATAAGTTCATGCAATTGTAGGGCTTGCCTTGTTTCTTTTCTCTCAAAGATCATAGTCTTTTTTTTTTTTTTTTGAGATTTTATTTATTTATTTGACAGAGAGATCACAAGTAGGCAGAGAGGCAGAGGGAAGCAGGCTCCCCGCTGAGCAGAGAGCCTGATGCGGGGCTTGATCCCAGTACCCTGAGATCATAACCTGAGCTGAAGGCAGAAGCTTTAACCCACTGAGCCATCAGGTGCCCCTCAAGGATCATAGCCTTGTACAACCTGTCTGAAAAATAGTTATATCTGTCTATCTATCTAGTCCATTTTTCTCATTACTTAGAAAAGGACGATAGGTGTTGTCTGTTAGTCCATCCTGGCTGAAAGTGAAGTTGAAGAATTTTAATCAGGGGACAGAACTTATTTTGTTCATCATTTAAGATTACTGTGGTTACTTTGTAGAGAATGAATTATATGGGATAAGATTGGAAAAAGAGAGATCAGTTAGAAGGTTTAGTGGTCATCTAGGGCAGAGATGATGGTTGCCTAGATATTGAAATTACCACAATAAGTTCTATAAGTTTCAAGAAGTTGTGGTTATTGAAATTTAAAAGAATAGATTTTTTAAAAGATTTTATTTATTTATTTGTCAGAGAAAGAGAAGGAGTGAGCAAACACAAGCAGGGAGGAGCAGCAGAGAGAGGGAGAAGCAGGGAGCCCAATGCAGAATTTGATCTCAGGACCCTGAGATCATGACCCAAGCCAAAGGTAGGCATTTAATCGACTGAGCCACCCAGGCATCCCTAAAAGAATAGATTTGAGGAATATTTTGAACATAAAATGGATAAGATCTGCTGATTATTTAGATGTAAGAGATAAGGAAAATGAGGATACAAGAATGATTCCTGACTAGCACACTCAGTCAACTTTCATTTTCTTTATCCTTTTTAAACCCATAATCTGGCTTCTCATCCTGCCCTCGCCATTCTGCCCTTTGAGCCCAATCCCTTTCCCTGTTTCTTGCTTCCTCTCTGAAAACATAAAATGTATAATAGTTAATCCAGCAACAATGGAAAGGATAATTTACTGGTTATGTACCTGGTGGGTGTTAAGCCCCAGTAAAGTCAACTTATTCAGTGGCTTACAACAAAGAGTTCCCAAGAAAAGAGGAGGACCTGACAGAACCAAGTCAGGCAGGCTATGTAGGATCCACTGTTACAATCCAATTAGCAAGATTTCAGGCAAACAAAGAAGATTCAAAATAGATCTCATAAGACAGAATTCTCCTGTTGGTTGAGGCTCTGGTTGGGTGAAGCTCAGAGCTACATGGTTGGCCCCATCTCAGGGCTGACAGTCACAGCAAGTAGAACTTTCTTAGATGTGAAGTATTGACCTGTTTAATCTCAGGAGCCCATGGCATTTGTGTTCAAAAGAAGAGTCACTCCCTTTGGGGGGACTGACCTTTAGCTGGAGGCTTTGTCGTGTGAGATCCTAGAGCACGGGCCCCAAAGCCAAGGAGATATAAACCCCGTTGTGACAATGCTATGAATAAAGTAATCCAGTCACCCCTGAGAGTGGGCAAGAGGCTGGGGGTGGGAATCAAAAGGCTGGATCTGGGAGTCTCTGGATCTTTTTCAGTTCTCTTTAGTGCCACACAGTTTAACAGTGCATTATTCTATAACTGCTTTGTGATGTCTGAGTTTTTACATCCTTAACTGGACTACTATATTTGCTTCCCAGGGCTGTCATTACAAAGTACCACAAACTGGTTGGCTTAAAATAATAAATTTGTTGTCTTGGAGTTCTGGGGGCTAGAAGTTCAAAATCAAGGTGTTGACAGGGCCATGCTCCAAGACTATTCAGACACTGCCATGATTACTTTATTAGACCAATCATGAGCCTTAAATATAAGGCCACACTTTCTCATGAAACATGTAGGGGAGAATCTTTCTTTGCCTCATCTAGCTTCTGGTGTTGGCTGGCAATCCTTGGAGTTCGTTGGCTCATAGATACATCACTCCAAACTCTGCCTCTGTCACCACATGGCCATGTTTTCCTGGTGTCTCTGTCTCATCTCTTCTTATCAGGACACGGTACGACCTCATCTTAACTAACTGCATTTTCAACTACCCTATTTCCAAATAGTCATATTCTGAAGTACGGGGAATTAAGACTTCAACATATTTCTTTGAGGGACACAATTTAATCCATAACAATCTCCCTTAAGGAAAAGAACAGTATCTCATTCTTTTTTTTCATTCCATGGACACTTAACTCAGGAAGTTCAGCAAGTTTCCTGCTTGGGCAGATGTGAAATAAAAGGAAGGACTATGATTAAAAAAAAAATGACTCAAATTTTATGTAAGGCAGGAAAATGTATTTAATTGTAGCGAAATAATATTTTGATATTAATTGATATGCATATTCCTATAATTCTTTTTATTTATCCTATGGCTTTCCCCCCATTCTTGAGATATGGATTATCTTAGGGAAGGTTGTTACAGAAAAATCAGAGAACAAGAGTGAAATATTACCTTTTGAGTTTTAAAAGCTTAGGTCTAGGAAGAAGATAAAAAGATTTAAAATAATATTTGGTTAATCAAAGCCAGTTTATCCCTCTCCCTTATATTAACCTGAAATTAAAATCTACAGAACTGAGCAGGGAAGAAGGGAACATCTGAGAGAAAGCAAGACATTATTGGTTACTGAGCAGGGTCCTGTGGCTTACCCTCAGGTCTAATTCCTGGGGCCAATGAAGGAAGTAGAACCTTCCCCAGAAAGATATAGAGATTTCAGAGAAGAGAAAGGTTGTACCTTATTTCCAGGGAGGTCAAAAGATCTGTAGGATTTTCCTGTCCAGAAAGGGTAGAAGTACAGCTGAATGTTTCCTGTATCTTTGAGAGGGGCACACAAGTACCTGAGACAGAGCCGGGCTGGAGGGTCCTGTGGTAAGGGGCAAGGGGCTGAGAATGACTTTAGGACTGGGGCCCAACTGAAGATAGACATCTCAACAGATGCAGGTATAGGCAGATAATAACTAAGGCCAAAGTCCTCATCTCCACCCTACCTCCAACCCACCTAGATCTCAAGTCAACCCCTAAGGATGGCTCCCTGAATTGACATACTATATTTCTACTCCTATGTGGAATGAGACTCATAAATTGTTTAGTTATTAAAAAATAAAGTCTATTTCTTTCAACCTCTAAATTGTGGTCTGAGATTTATTTTAGCTACATAAAGAAAATGATCATACTAAATGTACAAGTTGCTTCTTCTTTGTAGGTGAGCAGTGGGAACTGAAACTGTCCTCTGAACAGCCAGGTACTCCCGAGTGTGACCTGGCACTTTCCCAGACTACAGAAATTATTGCTGAAATCTCACTGATTGGGCCCCTAGGAGGGAAGGAAAGGGAAGTGGAAGAAGTAGGTGGGGAGGTGGGTGTGTGATTAAACCACTCAAGTTATATTTTAAACTTTGGATATATTGTTCTGAGAGTGACTCTGGACCTTTTAGAGGAGAAGTTCTGAGTAGCTATGAAACTGGAGGTACCTGGAGGAAACTCATTTGTTACCAAGGAGTGAGTGTGCTGAAATTGTAGTGTCCATGTCACCGGCCCTTGCTTGGAAGGCATCAGAGAAGAGACAGTTCTGTGTGACAGGCCATGGGTTATCATTTAAAATCATCTCTTCTCTGAAAAACTATGACTTTACATTTGAGGGTATCTCATAATTCTAGTCCCTGAACAGTCTTTCAGTTTGGGGGAAGAGAAATAGAGAGAAAAGGAGGCAGAAAGAGAAGAGAAGGGAAGGAACAGAAGTCATCTGAAATAAATGATCTCGTTAAAGGACATTTTGGAGGAGAGGTCAGTGTCAGAATGAGCCTTTGGAATTAGACTAAGATTTGAGTGACTGTTTTGACACTCACTAAATGACCTTGAGCAAATACTTTTAACCACTCTCTACCTTGAGTTTCCAATTTGTAAAATGCGATGTGTTATGTGAAGATGTGATGAATTTTGCTACTTTGGCTCTGAATATTCATTTCTAAATAAATTGTTCATCATTTTCATTTTTATTTTAATAACCCAGTGTGGTTGACAGCCTCTGATGTGGTCCCTGATGACCTCTATTTCCTGGTAGTCACAGCTTTGTGTAATCCCTTCTCCTTGAGTGTGGGTTGGACCTAGTGACTTGTTTCTAATGAACAGAATATGAAAGAAACAATGGGATAATAGGTTATAAATCCTAGGTTATAAAGTGACTGGCTTCTGTCTTTCATTCATTCTCTTTGTATTTTTTTTTTCTCTCTCTCTCCTTCTCTTGGATTACTTGCACTGAGGAAGCATGCTGCCACATGATGAGCAACTCTGTGGAGATGGCCACAAGGTGTGTTGGGGAACTGAGATTCTCAGAGCAACAACACAGAGAAGCTGAAGCCTGCCAATGGACAAGGTAAGTGGGTCCTTCATTGTTGATTGAGTCTTGAGATGACTGGAGCCCCAGGAAACAGCTTGGTTGTAATGTCATGAGAGTCCTTGAGATGGAGGCATTCAGTTAAGCTGTACAATACTTTGATGATTTATGCTTATTGGACATGGTGAGCAGAAAGTAGTCTATTCTATTCTATTCTATTCTATTCTATTCTATTCTATTCTATTCTATTCTAGATACATTGATAAGACATCTGTGTGCCAGAGAGTGGGAGATAAATTCCACAGAAATTCAAGGACCTGCCACTTTGGTGAAAGTTCTGGAGGTACAATTATCTGAGATATGCAGAGATTTCTCATCTAAGGTGAAAGGCAAATTACTGCACCTGGTTCCTGTTACCATTAAGAAAGAGGCGCAATGCCTACTGGTCTCCTTTGAATTTTTGAGGCAACATATATCTCATTTGGACATACTACTTTGACCCATTTGCTGAGTGACCTGAAAAGCTGCCTGTTTTGAGTGAATCCCAGAATAAGAGTAAGCTCTGCAACAGGTCAAGCTGCTATGGAAGCTGTTCTGCTAATTGGGCCATATGACTTAGAAGATATAATAGTACTTGACATATTAGTGTCACATAAAGATGCTATGGGAGCCTTTAGCACACCCTATCCTACAAGTGAATCACAGCACAGACCCCAAGAATTTTTTAGCAAAGCCATGCTTTCTCCTTTTGGGAAACAATTTTTGGCTTGTTACTGGGACTTAGTAGAGACTGAATGCTTCACCCTGAGTTATCAAGTTACCAGGAGAGCCTGAGATGCTCATTGTGACCTGGGTATCATCTGGTGCAGCACTGTATCATCGAAGGAAGTAGTATGTATGAGACTGGACTTAAGCACACCCTGGAGGCACAAATAAATTACATGAGGAAGTAGCCCAGATGTTCATGCACCCAACTCCTGCTACATTTCCTACTTTCTTTCAACCACACTGAGGGCTTCATGGTGAGTTCCCTAGGATGAGCCAACTGAGGAAGAAAGCACTTGAAACTGGTTTACAGATAATTCTTCATGATATGCAGAAACCATCTGAAAGTGGACAGCTGTAGCACTACAGCTCCATTTCAGGGGAGCCCTGAAAATCAGTGTTGAAGGGAAATCCTTCTTGTGGGTGGGATCTTGGACGGGGCATATAGTTGTTCATTTGGCCTGGATTGATAAATGGCCAGATATATTAGTCCACATCAACTTGTGGACTGGGGCTAATGATTTGGCTAGATGGTCAGGGACTTGGAAGGAACACATTGAAAAATTGGTGACAAGGAAATCTGGGGAAGAGATATGTGGAAAAACCTCTGCAAATGGACCAGGAATATGAAAATACTTGTGTCCCATATGAATGTTCACCAAAGAAAGATTAAATAATCAAGTGAATAGGATGACCTCTTCTGTGGATGTCAACCAGCCTTTCCAGTCACTCTTGTTCTTGTTTATTGGAATCATGAACAAATGGCCATGGAATCAGGATGGAGGTTATGCTTGTTCAGCAACATGAATTTTCACACTTCCAGCATGGACTTATTTGGATAAAGCTACTGCTGAATGCCCAATCTGCTAATAGCAGAGACTAACAAGGAGACCCCCAAATGGCATTTCCCCCAGGAAATGTCTGATTACAGGTTAATTACATTGGCCTGCTTCAGTCATGGACTGGATAGCATTTTGTCCTTATTGCATACGGATCATATGGATTTGCTTTTTCCGCTTGTCTTCTTGCAATGCTTCTGCCAAAGGTACCATTTGTGAACTGGCCAAATATTTTTTATCCAAAAACATGGTATTCTACACAGCATCACTTCTAACCAGGAACTCACTTTATATCAAATGAAGTTAGGAAATGGGTCCATGCTCATGGGATTCACTGGTCCTATCATGTTATTGATAATTCTGAAGCAATTGATGTGGTGCAAAGGTGTAATCAGCTTTTGAAGGTTAATTTATGGCACCAAGTAGGTGACAACACTTCGTAGAGCTGGAGCAAGGTCCTCCAGATTGCAATAAATGCTCTGAATCAATATCCATTATATCGCTGTTTCACCCATAGCAGAATTCACAAACTAGTAATCAAGGGAGTTGAAAACGAACTTGTTGCTCTCACTATTACCCCTAATGATCTTCTAGCATAATTTTTGTTTCTCATTCCCACAACTTTAGGTTCTGTTGTTCTGGACATCTTAGTTCCAAAGAAAAGAATGTTTCTACCAGGAGATGCAACTATGATTCCAGTGAACTGGAAGTTGAGACTGCCACCTGGCCACTTTGGACTCCTAAGGCCACTGAATGAAGGCAAACAAGGGATTAACTAGATAGCTATGGGGATTGATCTCAACTATCAAGAGGAAATTGAGTTGCCATCACACTCTGAGTATTTCTGGAATGTGGGAGATCCTCTAGGGCAACTTTCAGTATACCAATATTTTGTGATTATTAACTCATTGGAAAGCAACAACAACCTCCAATTCAGGTAGGACTGTCAACGGCCCAGGCCTTTCAGGAATAACATTTGGAAACAGACAAAGAAATGTGACCAGTTGCAGAAAAAGGACTGTAATCATTATGAGTATTTTTTTCTTTTTTTAGATATGCATATATTTGTGTATATCTATTGAGCAAATATTTTTGTTTTCCTTCTTCTCTTTCATCTCATTCTCTAAGATATGCTATGTGTAATTAACATCATATCTCAATATTTAAGCTATAGGATATCAAAGAGTGATGTGTGAATTAGATAGCAGGAGAATAAAGATCACTCAAACACAAAAGGGATTTTCATTCTCTTTTGATGAAAGGATTAACACAGGGGTTGGCAAACTATGGCTCAAGGGCTGGCCATCTGCTTTTGTAAATAATGTTTAGTTGGAATACAGCCACACTCATTCAGTCATGTGTTATCTGTGGCTACTTTCATGCTACTATTGAATAGTTACTACAGAAACTATGTGGCCCGCAAAACCTAAAATATTTACTATTTGGTCCTTTAAGAAAGAGTTTTCCGACCTCTGGGTTAGCAGGTTATTGGTTTTATGGGGATAGTTGTATTATGTTAGGCAGAAGCATGACTTTGTTTTTATCTTTATTTGGAGATTAAATATGGAGGAAATAAGCATGGGTGCCAAGTTGACAAAGGTTGGATTGTGGTGGCTTTGTAAGGTGTCACCTTGGCCAGGCTGAACTACATTTCTCAGAATTTCCTTTCTTATATGTTTCCAGTTAGGTTGGACCACGAGAGAGATTCTCCTGGGCAATTTGGAGAGTGTAAGTGAAGCAATAGCTTACTTTTTTGTAGTTTACATACATTGTCTGCTGGCTCTCCTTGGTGTCAGACAGTGGCCAAGATTGGAAATTCTCCATCTTCTCCTGGATCCTCTTTCAACTTCTCTTTCATTTAGAGGAGTATTAGATATCTTCACTCCTGTTGTGAGATTCACTATTGATTGCTAATATATACTCAGTGTCTGGGTGTGTATGCTTGTGCATGTGTGCATGCATCTGTATGTGTGTGTTTACCTCTGTGAAAAAGGCCGTGGCTTCTGCATGACTAAGGTCAGAAGCAAGAACTGACATGGGTTTTATGCACTAGCTTGTGCTCTCCCCACTTTATATCCTGACTGCCTGTCCTGAGGACTTCAAGTTCCAGTACCAGATGCAATGACCATAAACTCAGAGAGATTGTTTAGCCAGATCCTACAACAGTATCAGGTCAAATCTCTGAATATATGGATGACCAACCCATTAGGTGCAGATATTTCATAGAGGGACAATCTCTCTGATTAAACCCTGACTGATAGGCTCAATAATCATTTATAAAGGTGTTTAAAATATTCAAGTAGGTAGATTTATTTTTTTTTGCTATATTTCTTTTGTTAATTTCTTTCTTTTTTCTTTTTTTTAAAGATTTTATTTATTTATTTGACAGTGAGAGAGACAGCAAGAAAAGGAACACAAGCAGGGGGAGTGGGAGAGGGAGAAGCAGGCTTCCCGCTGAGCAGGGAGCCCGACTTGAAGCTTGATCCTAGGATCCTGGGATCATGACCTGAGCTGAAGGCAGATGCTTAACAATTGAGTCACCTAGGCGCCCCAATTTCCTTCTTTTTTAAAAAAGATTTTGGGGCGCCTGGGTGGCTTAGTGGGTTAAAGCCTCTGCCTTCAGCTCAGGTCATGATCTTAGGGTCCTGGGATCTAGTCCTGCATCGGGCTCTCTGCTCGGCAGGGAGCCTGCTTTTCCCCCTCTCTCTGCCTGCCTCTCTGCCTACTTGTGGTCTCTCTCTCTGTCAAATAAATAAATAAAATCTTTTTAAAAAATAAATAAAAAATCAAAAGATTTTATTTTTAATTAATCTCTACACCCAGTGTGGGGTTCAAACTTATAACCCTGAGATCAAGAGCCACATGTTCTATTGACTGAGCCAGGCAGGCACCCCTTCTGTTGTTAATTTCTAAGTCTTATCACATTTTGCTCAATGAAAGTGCTTGCGTGAGTACTGTCTTTCAGAGTTTGTGAAGAGTTTAGAGTACTGCCTTTAGAGTTTTTCTTTATGACCTAATACACTGTCAGTTTTTATAACCGTTCCCACGTATG
>CM053610.1:55686904-55751195 GCA_028646535.1 Procyon lotor
TTAGGCCTCCTTCTCCCTTGAAGAAGGTGATGGAAACTCCAGGGAAGAGAGGCAGGCCCCAGGCTTGGACAAATCACCAGAAAGCCTGCCAAGAGAGGTCTCCTAAGCAGCCAAGAGAAAATAACAGAAACAGATTTTCTTGTTGGATTTTGGCCTTTCTGCTTTTGAGGCCCAGATGAAACCAGGAACAGGAAAAAGCAAAACAATGTCAGATCCAGTAGTGGACATGTAGCTGTGGTTGGAAGGTCAGATTGATCTCTTCTGAGATCCCCTCATATTCTGGCACACACAAGCTTATAAAAGCAATGCCCACAGCAGTGATGATTCTCCACCCTCAGTGGAATTCTCAACTCTGCCAAACTTGGATGTATTTAAAATTCTGGTCTCACTGCCTCATTCCCCACATCTTCATCTCTCAGGTCTGCCCCGCAATTAGATTCATTTTTATTTTATTAGATGTCCTTGTTTCTGTTGTGATGTTTACTGTCAATTGCTAACATGCACTCAGTATGTATGTATGCTTTGCATGTGTATGTTTGCCTCTGTGTGTGTGTGTGTGTGTGTGTGTGTGTGTCTGTCTGTCTGTCTGTCTGTCTGTCTGTCTGTCTTTGGAGACCCCAAATCAGGGTAGCCTTGCTAACTGGACACTTGATTGCTTAAAATCGCTTGACCCCAAATCCCTCCACCTGCCTGAAATTCTTCACTTCTCACTCCTCTTTACCTTGCTGCCTGAAATTCATAGAATCACTGAAGATTAAAGCTTGAAGGTGCCCTAGAGATTAATTAGTCCAAGCATCTCATTTCACTAAAGGGGGAAGTGGAATCCAGAGAGGTGAAGTGATTTGCCTCAAATCACACAACTAGTAAGAGGCAGCATGGAGTGTCTAGGGGTGGAAGAAAGCTCATTCCACGAGTTAGGAATGGATAAAACAGAGGTTGGGAGCCACATGGCCTCTGCTGTCGTGGCCCTACTACTAACAACACAACACACTCTGAAGAGAAAATCCCGACTACAATAGCAGCACAGCAACAACAACCACAATTCATCTGTGTAGTGTTTAAAACCCTTCCATATACATTATCTCATGAGGCTTTACTCCGTGAGAAGTCGCTATTATTCCTAGAATAGTGAAAATAATATTGGGGCCAAGAAAATAGGAAAATGCATGGAAAACAGATAATGTATCCTTAGGAGTGGGGCCCCTTTGTTCCCCTTTCTAAGAAAACCACAATTTTGTTCAGGTTTCTCTGTTCCTCCCACATCCCTGGGCCTTGGGGACACACCCCCAAGTTCTAGGGATGGCTTTGATTGGCTAAGGGGTAACTCCATTTCCTTAGCAGTGAGTGATATGGGAATGGGCCTGTGAGGTCAATTGGGCCATTTTGATGGGATGAGAAGCTATGGTTATAGTATAGTGTTCAGGAAAGCCTTTCTTGACAGTTTTGAAAGAGCACTGGAAGGCACTTATGCTAACCACTATACCACCAATGCTTGAAAAAACATTGGAACCCCTTCTCCATTCCCACTAGAGGGGAATGAAGAATCATGCAGTTCCAATGGCTACAGGACCACGAGGCCAGCTGGCTCAGGATGAAGCTGAGAGATGACGGCAAGCCAGAGAAGTAGAAAGAATCTGAGTCTTTTAGGATCTCGCTGAGTTGCTAGAGCAACCAACCCTGCAGCTTGCCTTATTTTTGGACTTACAGTTAATGTATCTCCTCTAGAGACTGGTTCGGGAGAATTTTCTATTACTTTTTGCATCTTACAGCAGGGACAAGGGGATGAACCTCACGGCTGAGCATAAATTCAGCTTACTTCTATAAGGAATGACTCTGCTGGGTTTTCCTGGTACATTTAAACATTGCTCTCTTAAATAAATATAAAGTACAATATGAAGATCCCTTAAACCCACCATTAGAATAAGCATTCCTGTATGGCCTCTGAAGTGTGCCAGCTTTGAGCCAGACTATATTCAAACCCTGGCTCCATGGTTTCATGGCATCCCAGCATGTGAATATCAGTAATTTAATTGGCCTCTCTGTACCACAGTGTCCTCAACTGCAACACTGGGTTAGTAACAATGCCCACCTTACGGAATTGTGGAGAAGATTAAATCAATTAATATATGTAAAGTTTAAAAGTGTGACTATAGAGTAAAGGCTCAAAACATTTAAATGTTTTTGGGGCACCTGGGTGGCTCAGTGGGTTAAGCCTCTGCCTTCAGCTCAGGTCATGATTTCAGGGTCCTGGGATCAAGCCCCGCATCAGGCTCTCTGCTCAGGAGGGAGCCTGCTTCCCTCTCTCTCTCTGCCTGCCTCTCTGCCTGCTTGTGATCTCTCTCTCTCTCTGTCAAATAAATAAATAAAAATCTTTAAACAATAAAAAAAATTTTAACTGTTTTTACGGTGAAAAGCAGAAAGACTAATCCAGAGACCTAATTATTATCAATGATATATGCTACTGGGGTGCCTGGGTGGCTCTGTCAGTTAAGCGTCTGCCTTCGGTGCAGGTCATGAATCCCAAAGTCCTGGGCTCAAGCCCCACATCGGGCTCTCTACTCAGCAGGGAGCCTGCTTCTCCTCTCCTTCTGCCTCCAGCTCTTCTTACTTGTGCTCTATCAAATAAATAAATAAAATCTTAAAAAAATATATATGCTACTAATAATACATACTAATGTGGTTCTGGTGTATTTATTAATATATTACCTATCACGGGCCAAGTATCTGGGTCGGTAATTTACACATGTTTTCTCTAATAACTCTCTGAAGTAGGACTGATTCATTTCATTTTCAGATGAGTAAGTTGGTGTTCACAGATCTTAAGGGATGTGGCCAGAGTTACATGGCCAGTGACTGCAGAACCAGGGCTTGAACCCAGCTGTAACTCCAGAGCCCATTCTTTTTCCCCTAATAAGCAACTTCCCAGAGCAACTCTTAGTCAATCATTCTGGTGGATAACAAAGAATCTAGGGTCAGGAATAATCCCAAGAAAGAGCAGAGAAAAAAGCACGCAAACAGAAAGTCAGACACAGACACACACACACACACACAGACACACACACACACACACACACACACACACACACCCCAGACGTGTTTGGAGATGCAAAAAGGCTCCGGTCCCTGCTGAAGCCATCCCCTGAGCTCTGTGCCTTTTCCCGAATGACCAGAAACGCAGTAGAAGGTACTTTTTCCTCTGAATGGTATTTCCCAAGTCAGAGAAGATGGAATGCACTAGGGATTCTTTTAGTGTTGCCATTTGAGAATTTAAAAGGGGGTGGAATTAGAAATTCAAATGGCATCTGATGAAATCACTCTGGACGCCACAGTTATTAACCCCATGTTGGCTCGTTCCTCTAAATCTTGAGCTCCCTCCCAAGTGTACTATACATTAAGTGCCAGAAATTATTGATCCCTCCTTTCATACAGCTAGTACAACTCTGTACCGCGGAAATGCAAAGGAGCACTAAATGCTGAATAAGATGTTTCTTTTTCTTCTGGAAAGACCAATCATGAACACATTCTAAAGATGAGGCAGCAGTGATAAGTATCCTTCTGAAAAATGGAGACCTGCTGTAGGAAGACATGCCGTGGGGGATCTGCTAGGGATTTTTTTTACTGGGGGGATTCACCCCGAGCACATTCACTCAAATAATAAAATGATAGCAGTGTTTGAAAGAATTGAGAAAGGTATCTAAACTCCTTTCTTGTCAGAATAGATTGTTACAAAACATTCCAGATAGTTCTATGGAGCTTCATTTGAAGACCTGGAAATAAATCCAAAGCAAATCTCTACCTTAAAGTCCTATTGGTAGAGTGATTAAGAGTTACATGGTATTCTTTGCAGAGAGGTGTTCATTTGATGAAGAATTGGGGAAAGCTTTTTCATAACATTATGTAGCTCTTTGTAAGGACTTTAGTAAATTCTGGATTCTGTCTTTGGTCAGAAGGTAACCACCTCTACTTAAGATTAGTAGTATGTAAGACAATGCTTGAGGTTTAACTCAACAGAGGCTGGGAATGGAAGGATGCAAGGAAGGCAGAGGCCAAGTCCCAGACTTAATTGCCAGAAGCATAGTGAGTGTAGTTGGTTTCTGAATAGGCCACAGACCAGACAGTTATCAGAATGATATGATCTACAGAGACGGGGGTGTTGTTTCATTGTTCAAGGGATTCCTGGGATGGAAAAAGATGCGCAGCCCATTAATGCCCAACTTATTTGCATTTATTTATGTATTTATTTATTTGAGAGTGGGGGAAGGGGCAGAGGGAGAGAATCTTCAAGCAGATTCCCCGCTGAGTGAGGTGTCACATGCAGGGTTCGATCTCACGATCCACTAGGTCATGACCTGAGCTGAAACAGCTTAATGGACTGAGCCACCCAGGTGCCCCTGATTTGCAATTTTTAAAAAGATAGGTCTGGTGAAAAAGAACTTGGCTTACATTACCCCTAAGTCACAGCACCTCATTCAATACTTAGACCTAGATGTATTCACAGTGCAGAACCCCTAGCATGCAGATGTGCTCAAATATGCCTGAGGATGGAGTTTAAATCACTGTCACAAGAACAAACTGTGAATCTTCCCCCTACAGATCTGAAACCACTTAGCAGATAAATATGATCCAAAGAAAAGCACACACTCAAAACATTCACAGGCTTTTCAACACTGATCCTGGACTTATACTAATTTATTGGGGCCCTGAATATCAGTAATGAGCCTTATGAGGGACAGGTACTAAATGGAATTTTGACCCAGTGCAACTCATAGTTAGTCCTATGGGACCTCAAACTCTTCCTATGGCTATTTCCCCATGACCTAAAGATACAGATAGAATTGGACAACCCTAGCAACTACAAGCATCCTCACACTGACTTCTTGATCCAGGGAATATGGGCTATGATAACAGAGGGCCAAGTGTAAGTTTTTGGAATACCCCCTCATTAACAAAATACAGAAGAGCAATATTACTGCATGACATCTACTATCACCTAGCAATATATTGTACAATTGTTTGCTTGTGTATGGTCTTTCTCCCTCCCTAGGATGTAATCTCCTTAAGGGGAGATATTTTGCCTGTCACTGTTCATCTTCAGTGTCTAGGACAATGACTGTCACCCAATAAGTGCTCAATTAATATTCATTGACTAGATAGATGACTAAATTTCTAAAGGAAATTTCAGAAGTCAGTGCTATCATCAAAGATTTGAAAGATACAGGTGTGGTGATTCCTACCATGTTTCTATTTAAGTAAATATGGATGGGTCTTGGAGTATAAAAATGAACAATCATGAACGTAATCATCTGGCACTTCAAGCTGCAACTTTTGTTCCAAATGCAATGTTCTTACTGGAACAGATAAATATTACTAACACCTGGAATACAGCTAATCATGTAGTAAATACTTTTATTTTTACCCCTAGTCCAATAAATGTTAACACTTGAGACAGGTTGATTTTACTTGGCAATGACAACAGTACAATTTCACTGCTACCTCAACTATACATCAACTTTTTGCCACTGTACTATATTTGTCAAGCCAAATCTTGACCATCTCCTTATCCCACAGACACCACTATGGTTTGCTCTATTGATGACAGCATGCTTATAAGACTGTGTATTGATTAACTACTGTTGCATATTAAACTACTCCCAAAATTTGGTGGCTTAAAACAAAAAAAATATATTTATTTCTTAGAGCTTTTATGGATCAAAAATTCAAATAGGAAAGGGTAGGGAGGGCTTACCTCTACTGTGATGAAGACAGCTTGAGCTAGAAGACTCTAAGGCTGGAGTTGTAATAATATGAAGACTTCCTCACTCGTGTGTCTGGCAATTTATACTGGCTGTTACCTAGCTAGGTTCCAAGGACCAGCACTGGGAGAAAAAGAAAGAGGGGCCAGGGAGAGAGAGGGAAAGAGAGAGAGAGATCAGTTGCATCCTTTTTATAACTTAGTCTTAGAAAGCATATAGCATCACTTAACTGTATTTCTTTGGTTGGAGTAGGCTCCAGCTCCCGCCTAGGTTAAAGAGGGGAGGAAATATCACCCACCTCTTAGTGGGCGTAGTGACAATCACATTGTAAGAAGAACATGTGGGATGGGATAAATATAAAGTGTGGATATATTTGGAAAATACAATCTGCCACCGATTCAGAAGTAGCAGGTACTCTAGATACATATGCATGCCAAAAAGCAGGAGATGAAGCCTTAGAAAATGCAGCAGTCTACTAGTGATCAAATGCAATTAATGAACTATGACTGGATCCTGGTTTGAAAAAAAAAGCTATAAAACAATTTATTCTCCATCCATAATTCCCAACTTGAATGTAAAACAAATACCCTGATATAGGTATGTTTATGGTGTTTAAATTTCAAATTTAGTCCATAGGTTGTATAATATCAATGTGAGGTCATATTGGATTAAAGAAGAAATGGAAAACACTCAGAAATTCTGCATGCAGTGTCTAATGAAACTTTGGATTGTCTCCCTTCAGTGAGGAGGGGAGTACATTTTTGGTTATCATGAAGAAGAGATGCATTATATTTAGTAGGAATTAGTGTGTGTGTGTATGTGTCTAGGTATGGAAACAAGGGTGCATGTGGATATTGAATATTCAAAGAGGTGAGTAGTAGTACCTAATCTTACATAGGAAAATTAATTTCTTACTGAAAATAACTTGAGTCCATTCCTGTTGCTTGTAACCACAAAACCCAACTGATAGACTTCCCCATGTCAGAGAGAGTAACAGCAACCACAGAATGAGAAGTAAACTTCAGCATTCAGACTAACAGATGGGGGAGAAAGAGCAATGACATTCAGTGATGATGGAAGCTTTTGCTACAAACTGAAGACACTAGGAAAACTGCACCAGTAGCCATCATAAGGATTAAATGAACCTTTGAAAGGCATTTACAACAGCGGTTAGGTAGTAAGGACCATACAAGTGTTGCTCAACAATAACAAATTAAACAGTGCTAGCAGAAAAATTAAACAGCATATGAGTTTGGGGAGGGGGATTTCTGCAAGGAAAAAGAGGGAATTTGAGAGGTTAAATGTCCCCGTCATTCTGTGATGGTGATTCAAAGCCAAAGATACTTTTGCTACCTTAGAAATGGTTATCCACCTTAGTCTACCTACCATCATCTCTGCCTCAATGATTGCACTATCCTACTTGTTGCCCACAACTCCTACTCTCAATCTTCGTATAACTCATTCTTCACATTAACTCTCCCTCTAATTTTTAAAGTTCTCTTCAAGCGACCATGCTAAAAGAATAGTAAGCTCTAGACATTGAGCATATCTCTAGAGAGCTTACTATTCCTAGTGAAAAACAACATCAACAAAATTAACTTAACATCCGTTGAATGATATATACACCAGTTACTATGTGGTGTGGCAGTTAAATATAATCAGTATATGAATACATAAGGTATCAGAACTCAATCAGAGAAAATGACCACCTTGAATATTAGGGAAATTAGGACCTATTATAGTAATAAAACCTCTCACAATTAGGGAGAAATTTGGAGAAGTAAAGCCTAAAATACAGAGTTAGAGGATGAGAGAAAATTGCTAACCAACCCTCCTGACACATTGGCATGCTTGGACAAATTACGTCTTATTGGGGAATTTGAGAAGCCAGGCACATCAGCTACCGGGGCTGGTGGAAAAATCTATGGTAAGCTATTGCCTTTGCATTTGAGGGCAGGCCTGGGGTTGCTGTTGGTCAGCAGTGCCAGCAGCCAGAAAGAAGAACTAGACACTCAGTGGGGAGAACCAGGCTCATCTAGAACACCTCAGCACTTCTAACATCTCTCATTGCATCCAACCACAACTTTCAGACAGTACTGCTGTTTCATTTCTGCCTTCTAAATCTTGTGCACCTTTTCTGTTTGGACAACTTTAACACTGAACCATCCAGGGAAGGAGATTCTGAACAAAGTTGTTCTAGCTTAGCCAGGTTGATACAGCACAAATTCATTATAATCAATACACATTTAAACAACTCATTTATATCTCTTTTAAACCATTTAACCAGGTTTTGCTTTCTCGTTGTGTTGGTTCATGGACCCTTTAAGCAGGAAAATTTTTATTCTTTTCTTTGATTTTAAATTTTTTTTTTTTAAGATTTTATTTATTTGACAGCGAGAAACACAGCGAGAGAGGGAACACAAGCAGAGGGAATGGTAGCGGGAGCAGCAGGCTTCCTGCAGAGCAGGGAGCCCGATGCAGGGCTCGATCCCAGGACTCTGAGATCACGACCCAAGCCGAAGGCAGACGCTTAATGACTGAGCCACCCAGGCGACCCCTTTTCTTTGATTTTAGATATTCTTTCATCAGCACCACAATCATACTAATACACACTGTCTTAGTCAATTTGAGCTGCTATAACAAAATACCGTAAATCAGGTGGCTTAAAAAGGAAACATTTATTTCTCACAGGCTGGAGACTGGAAAGTCTAACATGAAGGTGCTGGCAAATTTGGTGTCTGTTGAGAGCTCTCTTCCTTATTTGCAGATGGCTGCCTTTTTGCTATGTCATCACACAGTGGGGAGAAAGAGGACTCTGGTTTCTCTCTTCTTATAAGGACAGCAATCCCATATGGGAGCTCTACCCTTATGACCTCACTGATGCTTAATTCCCTCTCAAATGCCCCAACTCTAAATACTATCACACTACAGATTAGGGTTTCAACATAGGAATTTGGAGGGCAGGGATACATTCAGTCCATAGCATGCGCGCACGCACACACACGTACATGCGCACACACCAGAAATGTCTTTAAGCAGTGTTGTTGATTGGGTTCCCTTGAAACAAATCATAAAATGGGGATTCTTGTCCAAGTGATTTGTTGCAGTATTCTTAGGAAAGAGGAGTGAGGGAAGTAGGTTAGGGTAAGGAGAGAATGTGGTCTCAGCTGGATGCTAGTTTAAATCTGATCCCCTGGAAAAGTTCTAGAGCATAAATCACACCAGTTAGCTCCATCTTGAGCAAGAGCACTGACTCTTTGGACCCTCATGCCATTTAGTAACTGGCTGAGGTCTGTTGGTGGGGCGATGGATGGGTGCAAAGCATTTAGCTGAGGGCAGTTCTCCAGAGAGCAGACAGCCTCGAAAGTTATCAGCTGACACTTCGCTGGTAAAGGGGATGGGGTGAGGCCCAACCTCATCCACTGCAAGGTGCTTTAGGAGCAGAAACATCTATATAGAGTCTATATAGGTCTGTGTGGGAACTTAGCCAGCTGAAGCAGAAGGCTCACGACAGAATCTTCTGTTTCTACTCCCTTTGTTTCTGTTTATGACTTCAGACATGCCACTGAGTCTATAGCAGTTTGGTGTCTTGGCTTCTACTTTTAGATATCCTTCTGTGGTTCAGCGCTTGGTTATGGATGCTACACTTGCTGTTGGACTCATGGTTACTGTCTCCTCTCTTGTGTTACTGGCCTCAGGTTGTCTGTGGCCCACGTTTGGATGCTCACTTCTATTTCACTGCCTAGCAGGGTTCTCAGGCACCCTCCTACCCTAATACCTGACCTCTCATCTCAGCATTGTTATTAACAACATAATTGCACCCATAAAAAGAAAAAGACTTCCCACACATAACTGGTCTTTCCCTCATTCCAAAGAACTGCCTCTATAGTTTGCTAATTTCTTCTGATCCTACCATCTCCTTTTTTACTCGGTATTTGTTATTTATTGCTGTGTAACAAAAGATCCCCAAATGTACCAGCTGAAAACAACAAACAATATCTTATCGTTTCTGTGAGTTGGAAATTTGGAAGCAACCTAGCTGGGTAGTTGTAGTTCAGAGGCTCTCATGAGGTTGCAGTCAAGATGTTGGCCATGATTGCAGTCATCTGACGGCTGACTAGGCTGGAAGATCTGATTCCAAGATGGTGCCCTCACGCAGCACAGTTGGCAGAGGCCTCAGTTCCTTGTTAGCTATTGGAAAGAGGCTGTGGTTTCTCATCACACAGAATCCTCCATGGGGCTACTTGATTGTTTCCAAGACATGGCAGTTTACTTCCCTCAGAGTGAATGATCCAAGAGTAAATGATCCTATGTCTTTTAAGATCTAGTCTCAAAACTTACAGTCACTTTCACCAAAATTATTTGTTAGACATGAGTTACGAAGTCCGGTCTACACTCAAGGGTAGTAGAATTAAGCTCCATTTCTTCAAAAGAGAAATATTAAAGAATTTGTGGACACATATATATTTTTAAGAATTTCTGGACATATTTTAAAACCAACATATACCTATCACATTAGCAGGGTCCCTGGCTGCTGTTCCCTGGTCCTCACCTACCTGGGATACTTGCAGAACTGAGGTAGCAGATTCTGAACCAAGAGAATGAGATTTACCTCCACAAAGGGATGATCACATGACCACTATTCTAGGGCATCTAAGAGTTGGTGAGAGGGGAGGGATGCACAGTAAGGGAAAAAAGGTAAGAGAAAATCGGCTTTGGGGTCAGATAAATTGGAATTCAAGTCTTCACTCTGACATATCTAACCTGGTTTTTGAAAGTCATTTAATTCAAGCCATTAATTTTTTTGAGTATTAAATTGTGTGTTACACAGTGCACTAGATAGTGGGGACAGGGTGCTGAAAAACCCACCCACTTTTGTGGTGCTCATAGCCTGGTTAATCAAGCATTAAATAAGTCATTTCAATTGTGATGGGGCTTATGTCTATCAGAGCACATACCAAGGAGATTTAGCCTTGTCTAAGGAATAAAGGAAGAACTCCTTGGGGAAGGGACACTTTAAATTGAAATTTGGAGGATGATTAAGAGTTAGCCAGGTAAGGGGCGCTTGGATGGCTCAGTTGGTTAAGCATCTCCCATCGGCTCAGGTCCTAATCCAAGGATCCTGGGATCAAGTCCTGCATAGGGGTCCCTGCTCAGGGGGAAGTCTGCTTCTCCCTCTCCTTCTGCCTCTCCCCCCACTCATGCTCTCTCTCTCTCTCTCTAAGTAAATAAATAAAATAAATAAATAAAATCTTTTTAAAAAAAGATTTTACAAGATAAATATTTGTATTGCTATTTAAAATTGTCCCCCTACATTTTCCCCCTACGTAGATTTAGATTTCATTAGTAATTTACAAATAACTGGATTTTTTTTATCTTTTGTGGTTTTTTCCCCCAGTTATTTCCTCCATTTATTGTTTTTCCTCATTTTAAAAGCCATATATGCTTATTATATAAAAATTTGGGAGAAACCAAAAAGCAAAAAGAAAAGCCAAAAATCACCTGTAATCTATCCCCAGAAACAATATTTTGGTATGTGTCCTTCCAGTCTCCTACGGTGTATATTTATTGTCCCTACCCATTATATCAGAATTTATATGCTGTTCTCCTTTGCTAATCTTTACCTCCCATGTACTGTGAACAGTTTTTAATACTCTTACATATTATTTAGAAACTTAAATTTTGTTAAGTTTAGCTACTTGGTTGTACCATAATTTATTAACTAATCTTTTATGAGCAAACATTGGCTTCCCTCCCATGACTTGCTGTTTTAATTAAAACTGTGGGTAGTATTCCTGTTAAAAAAAAAAAAAAGAAAGTCCGGTCTACTAAAGTCTGGTTAAAAAAAACACTCTTTTTTTAAAAAAAAGAGTTACCCAGGTGACAGGAACAGATAATGCAAAGGTTGTGAGGTACCAAGACCCTCGAACTTCTAAGGAGACAAAAGAAAGTCAGAGGGACAGGAGTGTTGATGGTGAAGGAGACAGTGGGGAGAGATGAGATGGGAAAGGTGGCTAGAGACCATACTTCTCTGGGTTTCAGAGGCCATATTAAGGATAGGGACCCATACCTACCGGTCCCTAACAATGGCTGGACCAACTACTTTTTAATATTCCACCAATAACTTGGAGCAGGTCATTTAATCATGGATTCATTTTTAAAGTTTTTTTAATTCCAATATAGTTACATACAGTGTTATATTAGTTTCAAGTGTATGATAGAGTGATTCAATAATTCTGTACATTATTCAGTCCTCATCATAAGTGTGCTCTTTAATTCCCAACCCCTACTTCTCCCATCCTCCTACTTACCTCTTCTCTGGTAACCAACAGTTTGTTCTCTATAGTTAAGAGTCTGTTTCTTGGTTTGTCTCTTTCTCTCTTTTTTCCCCTTTGTTCATTTGTTTTCTTAAATTCCACTTATGATTGAAATCATATGGTATTTGTCTTTCTCTGACCGACTTATTTCACTTAGCATTATACACCTTAGCTCCATCCATGTTGTTGCAAATGGCAAGATTTCATTCTTTTTATGGCTGAATAATATTCCTCTGTGTGTGGGCATGTTTGTGTGTGTATATACCACATCTTTTTTATCCATTCATCTATCAGTGGACAGTTGGGTTGTTTCTATAATATGGCTATTGTAAATAATGTTGCAATAAGTATAGGGATGCATATATCCTTTTGAATTAGTGTTTTTGTGTTCTTTGGATAAATACCCAGTAGTGGAATTACTGGATCATAGGGTAGTTCTATTTTTAATTTTTTTGAGGAACTTCCATACTGTTTTCCACAGTGGCTGCCTCAGTTTGCATTCCCACCAATAGTGCATGCATGTTCCCCTTTCTCCACATCTTAGCCAACTTTCATTGTTTCTTGTATTTTTTATTTTAGCCATTCTGACTAATGTGTGGTGATATCTTATTTCCCTGATGATGAGTGATGTTGAGCATCTTTTTTTTTTTTGAGCATCTTTTTATGTGTCTCTTGGACATCTGGATGTCTTCTTTGGAGAAATGTCTGTTCATGTTTTCTGTTCATTTTTTAAAAAAACATTTTATTTATTTATTTGACAGAAAAAGAGAGAGCGAGCGAGCCAGAGAACATAAGAGGGGGGAATGGCAGAGGGAGAAGGAGAAGAAGGTTCCCCACTGAGCAGAGAGCCCAATGTGGGTTCAATCCCAGGACCCTGGGTTCATGCCCTGAGCCAAAGGCAGATGCTTAACCAATTGAGCCACCCAGGCACCCCTCTTCTGCCCATTTTTAAGTTGGATTATTTGGTTTTTGGGTGTTGAGTTGTATAAGTTCTTAGCATATTTTGGATACCAACCCTTTATCAAATATGTCATTTGCAAATATCTTCTCCCATTTCAACTACTGTTGTTTTTTTTTTTTTTTTTAAGATTTTCTTTATTTATTTGACAGAGAGGAGAGAGATCACAAGTAGGCAGAGAGGCAGGCAGAGAGAGAGGGGGAAGCAGGCTCCCTGCTGAGCAGAGAGCCCGATGCAGGGCTTAATCCCAGGACCCTAAGATCATGACCTGAGCTGAAGGCAGAGGCTTTAACCCACTGAGCCACCCAGGTATCCCTAAACTACTGTTTAAGAAGAGGTGTGGCTTGATTTGTATTGTACAAAACCTTGAAAATGAATTAAAGAGGGACAAAGGGGATGGAAGGTGCCCTTTTGGGAGAGCACTACAGGAACGTAAGTGGGGAGGTGATGGTAACCATAGAATTGAGAGACTATTAGGAGAGTAACAGATAGGACTTGGCCAATGACTGTGGGCTGGAGACAGGAATCAATGAACACTGTCCAAAGGTCCGATTTTTCGGTGGTGATGGTGGGTGATGGGTGGGTGGGTGCAGACTTTGCATTCTGCCTTAGACATAGAGAGTTTTAGGGACTTGTGATATATGAAGCAGAAGTGTTGGAAAGTCTTGGAGTTCAGAGAGGGCTGGGCTCTGAAGGCAGCTGTGAGGGTCTAGACATGCATGCAGCAATACCTTCCTGAAGGAGTGAGATGGTCAGGGTGAGAGGGTAGCAAAAGTCCAGGGAACCCTCGAATTTAATGAGCAGGGAGCAATGGAGCCTGTAAAGGTCTCTGAGGAGAAGCAGAGATAGGAAGAGGAGGAAAACCTGGACAGTGAAGCACCTGAGCTAACAAAATGGTGTTTCTAGAGGAAGCATTAAGTGGAATTATTGTTAGAATTATTATAGTCCTTATCTCAGAGGACTCTTGTGAGGATTAAACGAGATAACATACACAAAGAATATTTTAGTAATCCATAGAGGTTTACAATGTCGGTGTTCTCTTTAGCAGAGAATGGGAGTGTATAGGGTAGAGATTGGGGGAGGGGAGAAGAAGGCCAGAATGTTCCCTCTGAAGTTACTTCCCAGAGCCTGACGCATCTAATGCAAACTTGCAGCCAATTATTGACATTTGGGGCCAGCCAGCCTTCGATAGAGTGCAGTGTAATTTTGGAAACCAGGAAAAACTCCCCTGCTCTAAAAAAAAAAAAATCTCTGCCTGCTCAATATTCCTTAAAAATCCCTTCCAGGGAACACCTACAAAGCCATTTCATTCTATAATAAAAGGTTTTAAAATGCAAATACCTGAGGCAGTTACCACAGCAATGTGAAAGAGACAGTTAAGTATAATTATGTTATTAGATCTTTTTTTTTTTCTTTTAAACTTCATAAAGGCACCCAGAACCAGGAAGGATCAGGGAAGGGAGGGATCGTTTGGTCACTGAAGGAGAAACAGGAGGTGGGAGACACCCAAGGCAAATTTCACTGACTTCTCAGTTTCACAATTTTGCTTCAGGTAGGATCTGTTTATCTTCACATCTGTCCAGAAAAAACACAAGTTTTGTGCACAGGTACCTTGCATCTATCTGGGTAGCTAGTGCTGACCCTTACCTTAGCAGGAGGAATGCACCTCTCCTGGTGTTCCATAGGTGTGTATTTTTCTCTGGCAGGTGTTGGTGACATCTAGAACCCAAGTAGAGATTCCCAACGTTGCCCAATTTAGAGCGCTGATGGTGGGGAGTGGACCCTTCTAGGGGTTGCCGTGCTGAACCAGTGCCGGAATCACCAAAGTGGGCTCTTTGGGAATGGTGCCCCTGGGGACTGCTCCTGGGAAACTGACCTCCCCTTCACCTTTCCAGTAAGCACTTAGGAATGTGCCCGGTGGTTAGGTTCCCTTGTGCCTGGTGGGCAGGCATGTCCTAAACTAGAGTCTCCAGAACTGAGCAGAGGGCTAAGAGAGTAATGAGCCCCACTCCCCTCCCAAGGAAGTGGGGGACAGGAACTTCTGAAGGCAGGGATGGGCTTCTCAGACAAGCTGGTGGCATCACAGCCCAGGCCGCAGGGCCTGGGCACTGAGGCCAGGGAAGCCTCTCTGAAGACGGGAAGACTGCCGGGTCTCCGTTTGTGTGACGTGTGTAATCGGCAGTGTCCTTTGTCAGGGCCCTGAGGATATTTCTGTCAATCACAGTCATCGGCACCATCAGGCCGTTACTCTATGCAACAATTCCTTTTCTGGGGACCATCAATGTCTCGCAGTTCACTATATCCAGGAGGCTGTTTGTTACCATGGGATTCTGAGTCATTCCCTGAAGATGGCCCTTTACTTCAGCTCCATTGTATTTGCGCCTAGGACAAACCCATAAAACACTCCAGCTGGAGGCCAGAGGAGAACAGTCCTTGCCCTCAAGGGGGCTTGTCTCAGTCCTGGTGGGAGAAGTCAGGCCCAACTGGCTACCCCTTTCCTTGATGCCACATTTCTCTTCCCACAGGCCTGTTTTCTCTACTGCCCCCTTGAACCCCCCAACCCCAGCTTCTGGACTTGAGGCCGAGCTGCTGAAGAAGCTCCCTGGAGCCTTAGGCTCACGCGGGGCTGCTCTGCTCCCTGACTGAGCTCAACTCTGATAACCAGATGCTGCTGCCCCCATCTCCTCTGTGCCTCAGTACTGTTCCAGACTCTGCCTTGTATCTGCAGTACAAGCCCCTGATTTCTCCTCATCAGGAGCAGGGCCATCATCTCCCCAAACCGCTCGGGCATGAACAACCCCGATGCACGTTACATCGTAGGGTGCTAATGCTGACTTGGCCCACTCCTGTCCAACCCCCTCTTGCTCTGCCCGCAGACCTAATTGACATCTGTAGATGGGTCGAGACTCTGAGCATATGACTTGCCCTCCTGTTCCCAGTTCCAGACCTAATTCTAGAATGTACTCCTTTAATAATCAGTCCTACCCCCATTTCAGTTAATCATAGATGTGCAGCTGTTTCTTGAGCTATGTCAGGGAAAAGCGAGTTTAAAAAAAGAAAACAGGGGCGCCTGGGTGGCTCAGTGGGTTAAGCCTCTGCCTTCGGCTCAGGGCATGATCTCAGGGTCCTAGGATCCAGCCCCGTATCGGGCTCTCTGCTCAGCAGGGAGCCTGCTTCCCACCCCCCCCCGCCTCTGCCTGCCTCTCTCTGCCTATTTGTGATCCCTCTCTCTGTCAAATAAATAAATAAAATCTTTTAAAAAAAAAAAAAAAAGAAAAGAAAACAAATGCAAGACAATGTGCACACAAATGTATGATGGTGTGGTACAGGGAACGCACAACACGGAACGATTCCAAATGAGAATGAGGCACGTCTTGTGCTGGACCAGACCTGTGTATTCCTGTCAAGAAGGTGATCATTCAGTCAGGAGGGCACACTGGTTTTCAAGATGCTACAGTAAAGTGAGAGAAAAGAGCGAAAGAATAGCAAAACACTGAGGTACTCAGCTAAAAACCAAACCAACAACCGGAAATCAACGTGGCTGGCAAGCTGTGCCTTAAATTCCCAATAAGTAAAAGATATTCCACACACTGATTGCATGAATTTTGGTCCCAGGACACTTCAAACACAAAGTCAGAATCAGAATTCATTAGCCCTTCTCTGAGTTTCCTGACCTGGTTGACTCTCACCCTGCAACCCAGACTAGAAATCTGGTATTAGAGCGAAAATGAAGACTCAGACTCCAAAGATTGAGAATGGAGAGTGGGAGGCACTGTTGCCAAGCAGGGGACTTGACCCGGCACAGCCTGGGCTCTGGGGAATGAAGTTCTAACAGGTCACAGAGCTTCCCGTATTGTGAAGGCAAAATCCCTCAGAGCTGCTGACACGGGCTGGTGAGAGGTGGATTCTGTCGCGTGCACGAAGCGCCTTGTTTGGGGTAATGACACTTGGCCGCTTCCGTTGTGCGTCTCAGAGGCTGAGGAGGGATCCCGACCCCTCCAGCAGGCCTGGACTGCTCTCAACACCCTAGGTGTGGGTCAGGCTGTGTTGCTCCTGCCTTCCTCTTCCACAGACCCCGATGTCCAACTGATAACCAAGTCATTTGATAACCTGGGTTTTTTCATGTCTCGTTTGTCTCTTCCTTTCCATCCTGCTTGCGCCGACTTAGTTTAGTCCAATCTCTTCAGGTTTCAGCGCACGTCATCATTTTGTTTAAGTCTGAGCCCCACCCCCAACTTCCCCTCCAGTGCCCCGCGCACCCCGTTGTTTACACATTCTCCCATCAAATGCTTGGTTTGTGGCTCTCATCTGTTTATTAGTCTGTCTTCCTCTTTTGGACTGTAAGAGCATGGATGTTCCCATATCTTATTCTTCCTTATATGTTCAGAAACTCATAATCTTCACATCCAGTAGGCACTTAACAAATGAGAGTGGATGAATGAAGACCTATTGGTATTTCTTCACAAATTACATCATCTTCACATCCTATATGTGAATAAAAGGAATGTGTGTTTTAAACCGAGTCAGGGATCTCATGTGTATGACTCAGCTCATCAATATAACCCTGGATGGTGATGGTGGGAAGATTTTGCTACGGGGTGAATAAAGATTATTTTTTTCTTCTTTAGTCCTATTTCAGCCTGTCCTCTTTATCAAATAGTCCGGGCATTCGATTCTTGTAACTTATGAGCTCCTATATATTCATTTTCTGGGAAAATTCACAGAACGTACTTGCAAATGGAAAATAATTTGCGGGTATTTTCTTCCTCTTTTTGGCACACGAATAAACGGAATGTTCTGACAACTTCAGTATCTCTTGCTTTGCCGACTGCCTTGCCCAATATTTGTCTTCAGCAATTTCACCGCAGTTATTTTTTTCTCACAGAGAAATACGTTTCTTCACATTTAAGAGGCACAAATTGTTGCTCCCACTTTTCAAAGGAGATGTGGTGTTTCCAGATTTAGAAAGACACTTCCAGCTGCCAAGCTCTGTCAGACCCTGCCTTGGCTCAACGAGGAATGTTTCTGTTTTTCTCAGGCATAGGGAAAAAAAAGTAAAGCCCCCAAATTATTTAAGTATCTTTTAGTTTAGTTTAGAGGCCAAGAGAGGTGCAGTTACATGAACCTCTGAAGGAATGAGTTTGGGTTGAAGACTTGGACTCAACGGCCAAATGCTGTGCCTGGCTTTGCCCAAATAGGTTAAGCCTCTGGCCTCTGCTTCCTTGCTGGTATAATGGGGAGGTTGACCTATATGGTTTTGGGAGTCTGTCCTAGTTCTAAAGTTCTATGACTTGATGTATTATTCTTCTCTACTGCTACGTAAGTTTTGGTTGTGTATACCCTCTCCAAGGGAGGGAGACTATGTTTTACTGTAATGAAGTGACTAGGGACAACAGGAATGTATTGTTGGATAATTCTGACTCCCTGTTGAGGACATGGGGGATGACAAATGAGTGATACTGGGACAAGAAATGAAGAAGGCATAGACTGGGATTTCCTCTCCTCTCTGAGCAACAGATCTGATTGTTCATGGAAGAGGTCTAGTTTGGGGTCTATCTTATGGCTACTTTGGAACCTCTCCTGACTTGTTCACGCAGGTTCTATGGCATTCCTTAGCTGGGGAGGACTTTTCGGTATGTGGATGTTTCCCTAAAGATCTAGAACCCTGCTCTCTGACACACCTGAAGTTGATGATGAGGCGCTGAGAAAGAGGAGTGTTCTCATCCTCCTTCAACTTCCAGGAACCACTGCTGAATTGGCAGCGAACTTCAGATTCAATAGTGACTTCTTGAGGCACAGGACTAGTATTGGACCACTGGTTTGGGTGGCCAAGTAGCCACACTAACCTCAGCTGTTTCTGCCATGGACCTTGGCTACTGTGGCACTTCTTTTGGCTAAAGAACTTGAGGGACTCTCTGTTTTCAGCAGCTCTACAGTAAACCCATGGCCATAGCAATGGTAGTGGAGAATGGTTTCTTCTGGCAGACAAATGGATTTTCTTTGAAGTGATCTGGGTAAGCATTCATGGGTTTCTGGAATGTATCACAGACAGGAAACCTCAAGAGAGAGACTAGATTTCCTGCTCTTGGAATGGGAGTGCAGAATTTTATTGATTTGATTAAGAAAAAGAAAGATCTCATTTTTGAGCTGCAAATGGGTGAAATAGGACATTTAAATTGTACCATATTTAGTTTCTCCCACCGATGGCGATTATTGAATAAGTACTTATTGACTGACTGCGTAAATGAAACTGCTGTTGAAAAGAAAACAAGGATAAAGGAGTTCTGCCAGCCACTAGCTGTTGGTCTTGATTCATTCTGAAAGGTGTAGTTGGTGCTAAACAGTGGGCAGAGTTTACAAAGAGCAGGTGAGGGTTGGCCCATTTCTTCACTTGGAGGGTTTTACTTCATTCCTGAACAAATGCCAACCAACCTGAAACCTCCCCTTCCTTTTCTTCCCATTTCCTCCCTTCTCTATACTCCATTCTTTCCTCTTTCTCTCTACAAACTTAGTCTTCCATATTGAAAAAGTGATCAAGAGGAAAGAGTGTTAGGGTTGAAAGATACCAATTTCTAGACTGAGCCTGGAAGCATTCGTTGGCATATCCCTGAATACATACACCTTGGGCCCTGAGATGGTGAATAAGCAACAGATTCTAAGACCCTTGAAATCTCAGTCTAGTCAAGCCTTCAGGTTCCCGAGTCATTTCAAGTCCTTAGGATTGTCTGGGCACCATGCAAAGGAAGTTCCAAGGGAAGACTCTTGCCTCAGGGTTATCTATTCCTGTACAATGAACCACTACAAAATTTAGTGGCTCAAAACCACCATTTTATGATATTTCACTATTTTGTCGGTTGGAAATTTGGCAGTTCTTAGGTGATTCTTCTGCTCTACCTGGAGTTGCCTGGATTTGCTCAGGGTATTCAGCTGTAGCTGGTCTGATTTAAAAGGTTCAAGATGGCTTTTCTCACATTCGTGGCACCTTAACAGATATGGCACTGACTGGAAGGTTGGCTTGTCCATCCCCTCTTCACATGATCTCGGGGACTTTCCACATGGTCTCTCCAGCAAGGCAGCCAGACTTTATGCAGCTACTCAGGGCTCCAAAAGAGCAAGGAGGAAGTGGCTGGTTCTCTTAAAGGTTAGTCCCAGAAGCAGCACAATTTCTCCGTTAGTGTGTCCTAATGGTTTGTATTATGTATCAACTTGGGTAGGCCATGGGATGCCCAAATATTTGGTTAAACAGCATTGCTGGATGTGTCCTATGAGAGTGTTTCTGGATGAAGGCATGTGAACTGGTAGATTGAGTAAAACAGATTGCTCTTCCTAATGTGAATGGGTATCAGTCAATCCACTGACGGCCTGAATCAACAAAAAAAGCAGAAGAAAGGGTGGCTCCTGGGTGGCTCAGTCATTAAGCGGTTGCCTTTGGCTCAGGTCATGATCCCAGAGCCCTGGGACCAAGCCCCACATCAGGGTTCCTGCTCAGCGGGAAGCCTGCTTCTCTTCCCTTTCCCTCTCCCCCCACTTGTGTTTCCTCTCTCACTGTGTCTCTCTCTGTCAAATAAATAAAATCTTAAAAAAAAAAAAAAAAGGCAGAAGAAGGGAGAATTGCACTCTCTACCTAACTACTTGAGCTGAGAGACTAGTCTTTTCCTGCCTTTGGACTGGGACTTACACTACTAGTACTCTTGGTCCTCAGGTCTTTGGATTCAGAATAGACCCTTAATACCACTGTCTTTCCTGGCCTCCAACTTATAGATGGTAAATATTGAGACTGCTCAGCCTCCATAATCATGTGAGCCAATTCCTTATAGTAAATCTCTTTCTCTCTATAGGTATATGTACTTTCTTGGTTCTGTTTCTGTGAAAACCATGACTAATACAACTATTCTGTTTAGAACCAAGGGGAAGAGAAATAGAGCCCACCTCTTAATGGAAGGAGTGTTAAAGAATTTGCAGCCATCTTTAACCCATGCAAGGGGTTTATAGGTTGCATGCTAGTACACACACCACTGGGATTGCCATCTACTGCGAATCAGCAGAATGAGAACCTATAATTCTATGCACCAAGGGATACCTGGCATGAGAACATCTGGGTCCATTGAATCAAAGCTGTGACTAGACAGAATGGAGCAGAGGCTTGTGTGCTATTAGATGTGACATTAATATTTGCAGAAGGTTCTGGCCCTAATAACCAAATTAAGAAGAATTTTGAAGGTGTAATCCCTAGAATTAGGCTGTTCGATGATTTTCATTTTTGATCTCTGAACTGTCTTTCCTCATGTCGGCAAAAACAGAGAGGAACATTGGATTTTTAGCCTAAATTACTCTTTGGTGTGACCTCGACTCCTTCATTTCATTTTATACTGCTAAACTCAACCCCACTTTTGGATAAAACTAGCAGATACAAGAACTCCCAATGATAGAATGCCTGGGACTCTATACTTTATCTCCATTCTTCCCAGTAACTACACATGTAGCATGCACTAGCCCCATTTTGCACATAAGCGAAGAGTAGCTCAGAAAATTTATGCAGAAAGTGGTATACTTGCTATTTGAACCAAGGCCTGCTTGGTTCCAAAGCCTCTTTCCACTACCCCATGTGATCCCTGGAAAATCAGAGAACCTTAGAAAATATCCATAGTGTACTGCCCAAGAAAGCACAAAGCCAATGAGGCTGGACTAAGCAGGCCGCAAAGTCCTGAAGCTCAGTACTGCACTCAGCCACCACTCCATGGAGTCTGCTGCTGGGCCACAAAGATGTTTTCATTCCAACCACATCCCTCTTTGAGTAATCATAATATACGCAAAAACATAAAGGTGTTTTTGTATATATATAAAACTTTATATATATATATAATAATGCATATTATCATAATATATTAATATATATTATAATGATATATAAACAATATAATATATAAGTATATGTTAATATATTATATATTATATTAATATAATATATTGTATATAAATATAAATATATATTATATATAAATTTATATGTATTTTGTATATATAAAACTTATATATAATATATATTATATATGT
Source organism: Procyon lotor (assembly GCA_028646535.1). Taxonomy (NCBI): domain Eukaryota; kingdom Metazoa; phylum Chordata; class Mammalia; order Carnivora; family Procyonidae; genus Procyon; species Procyon lotor. The sequence goes on from CM053610.1 coordinate 55,708,987, forward strand.
GTTTATATATAACTTGTTTTTATATATATATAAAGCTGTATTTTATATGTATATATAAAAATAACTATAAAAACCTATTTTAAACCTCTGTCCTTTTTCAGAAAAAAAATTTTTAATAAAATATCTCTTTGCTAAATTCCTTTGAACAGACAGCCCTACTAGGGTATTTAAGGGTGATTCATCATGCAAAGAACTGTGAAGAAGAATTACCTGGACATTATTTCCTCCTTATAGTACCTAATGGGGTTAGTCTGGGTCCTTGGAAAAGCTGATGTGAAAGAAACTGAGGAGGTTGCTAGTAAGTCTGGAAGAATCAGGCTGCAATGCAATCTCATCCTCTAATCGGTGAGGGTGAGTGAAGGGACGATGCATGGAAATGTCCTAGCTGGCTATGTAGTCACAGGAAGGTTCAGCACAGCTGCTGGGCTGTCCTTGAGCCAAAATTGGTCATCAACTGAGTCTGCATCTTCTTGAGGAACGGGCCTCTCTCAGAATTCCTGTTCTGCTCAGTTATTGGCCAGGAGTGGCCTGTGGATCGCATAGTGTGGCAGTTGGGTCCTTGGTCCATTGAACTGCCCAAGAGCTAGAGGCCTTTGAGGCATGTTCTCATGCTTAATAGATTTATGTGGAAACCCGGTGTCTAAAGCAGTCTTCTAATACTCCCTGCACTTCCTCTTTCTGTGGTTTTGCTCAAATTTTCCTGTTTTGATTGCTCTTCTCTTCTGTATCTACATCCAGAAATCAGTTCAGATCTCATCTCCAGGATGTTTTCTCCAATCCCCATTGCCAGAATTAATCCTGTGAATTCTTCTAGGCACCTATGGTACCATTGCCATACTTTTATCATTGCATCTAATAAAGACTAATGCACACTGGAATTATTCATTTGCATATATGAGATCCTAGGGACCCAGGGTAGTGTCTTATTCACTGTTTGTGCCTCCCCACAACCCCCAGAGCAGGGCAGGGCTTTGCACATAGTAGGGGCTTAATAATTAGTTGTTGAATTTAATGAGATTCTTGCAATATATCTTTAGGAAGAAGTGGTAGTAGAGTTCTGCCCAGAGTCTCTTATAAGAACTTGAAATAGTGTGTCTCAAACTGACCACCTTATGAGCATCCTGAACTGCCTTCATGTCTGCTATGTCAGTGCCCACCACCCATTCTCCAGTCCCTAAGCCAGTCAACCTCAGCATCCTCCTGGGCTTCTACCTTGGGTCCCACGCTGGCTTACGGTGCTACTTTGGAAGGGCCTCCCCGATCTTCTCTCCACCCCTAAAGCCTCCACCCTCTCTCACCCGAACTGTCGAACTGTCGGACTGGTTTCCTTGTGGCCTGTTCTGATGTATGTCCTCCCCCTTTCCGAGCCCCTCCATTGTTCCCATGTCGGGGTTGGGACTAACAGGCAGTGAGTACGGTGCCAAAGGCAAGAGATTTAAGGAGACATTACCCTCAGGATCACGGAAGTGCCAAGAGTGAGGACCTCCTTAAATTTTGCTCCCTGCATGCCTCACTCACCTCACTCTGCTCCTGGGCCTGCCCTAGAGTCCAACTGTGATAATGACTTTCTTTTACCAAAAGTTCTTCTGGGCAATCTTCACTGCAGTGTATCCTATGCCTGCAGACCTCGGTGAAAAGAGACTCTTTGATCTCAGCCCAGACTGAACCCGATTGGTAGTGGACAGGGCTCAGGAATTGCATGGCCAGGTTTGGGAACCACTGGATTATAGCGCCAAGTCTAGACTTTGGAATAACATTCATGCTTCCTCCCAGTTTGGCACCTGCCTGTTTCTGGCTTTATTTTCAGTCGGTTTCCTCTAGGCAGACACTCAAAAGGCCAAGCATACCAAAGCATTCATTGGACCCAGGTATGCCCTGCATCTTTGTGTTTTTGCGCCTTTGCTCGGGTTGTTCCCTCTGGCTGAGGGATGCTCCTCTTGCCCTTGCCCATTCTCCTAGGCAAAATTTGACTTGTTCTTCAGGATCCATTTCAAATGCCATCTCAGCTCTAAAACCATTTGGGATCTTTCTTCCTGGCCTTTGCCAGGGCATCTCCGTCTCTGCTTTCATGTATTTTACTCATAACATCAGCATCACTTCTCACGCTGGGTTACATGGATTCTAGGAGGGCTCCCCTCCCTGCCTGGAGGTCAGGAACAGCATATTTCTATCAGATATGTAGCACTTCATGCTTTGCTTGGAGCACAGTGAGCATCTAGTAGTTGTTTATTGAGTTGAATGGAAATAAGTAGTAACTATTTTAAATTTCACTTTTCATAGCACCCAACACAATGCCTTGAACATAAGTCTTTAAAAATATTTGTTGAATAAATAAATGAACAAAGGACTAAATATGGGCCGGACTTTACCATCACCGTGGAGTCACCTCTAGGGAACTTGTGTATGTTTTGATATCACACAGTAGAGCTCAAATGTCAGTGTGTATAAATAAGAATCATCTAGAGTGTTATCAAATATGCAGACTCCTGGCCACACTCCCAGTGATGCTGATTCAGTAGGTCTGGGTGGGGCCTAGGAATTTACATTTGTACGATATATCTTGGGTAATTCTGAGACAGGTGGCCCACAGATCACATCGAGAAGCACTGCAGGAGATGCTGGCTATTGAGCAGGTGGTGTTCACTCTCTGGAGGGACTCCCAGACCAGCTCTACTGAAATTCCACCCTTAAGGTTGAAGGTCTTGCTGAGTTTTGTCAGGAGGATGTGGTAAAAGCAATAGGTCCAATGTGGCATCTGGTGGGTTTCAGACTCTAGGCAGGCCATTCTTAGGAGAGTCACTGAATTCTGCAATAGCAGGAAGAATGGCAGGCTCTGCAAGCTTTACTTTGGGTGCAGAGACCCTGGTTTCTGGCTCCTGGCCCTTGTCTGCTCTGACCTGTGGCTCTGAAAGCCTCCAGTTCCTGATGTGGACTGGATCTGGGTGGCTCCCTGGCTTGCCTCTATTCCTTAGGCACGGCTTCTGCAGTGGTTCCCACAGACCTGCCTTCATCACCATTACTTCCTCCAGCCTCACTTCCAAAGGGGGAATTGGTGGGTCTGGTGGGTCTAAAGGATGCTGGAAGATGAGTCTGTAGCTCTCTGTCCCAGTCTGAACTCTGCCATTAACCACCCACCGGACTTACCGCAGGCCACTTAACCCATTCAGCAGGCACTTACTGAGCACCTGCTATGTGCAAAGCATGGTCTGCAGATCTTCTAGGACCCTACATGCCTCAGGTGTGAAGTCCCTTGCAGTCCTTAACTACTGCTTACCACTGAACACAATCTCAGAGGGAGTCCATCTTTCCCACCTGACCTACCTGGTACTGCCCTTGGGACCAAAATCATCTTTCCTCTCTTTTTACCTTTTCTCTTCATACTAAGTGTTAAGAAAACATTTTAATTATATACTGCGCTATTATTTGGCATCACATGAAAAAACAGTGGCTCCCATATTCTCTAAAAAATGAGAATGAATGGATGATCTTCAAAGAAATTTTTATTGAAATTGACTCAGAAACGGATTTAAAAAAAAAACCTAAATCTTGGAAGAAACTGACAATGCTATCAAAAACTACTCAAACCCAGTCATTTAACTAGTTATTTTATTTTTTTATTTTTTATTTTTTTTAAAGATTTTATTTATTTGACAGTGAGAAACACAGCGAGAGAGGGAACACAAGCAGAGGGAATGGTAGCGGGAGAAGCAGGCTTCCTGCAGAGCAGAGAGCCCGATGCGGGGCTCGATCCCAGGACCCTGGGATCTGACCTGGGCCGAAGGCAGACGCTTAACGACTGAGCCACCCAGGCGCCCCTAGTTATTTTATTTTTTAAAAAGATTTTATTTATTTATTTGAGAGAGTGTGTAAGCTGAGAGAGAATGAGATCATGAGTGGGGGCGGTTGGGGGGCAGTGAGGAGGGAAAAGCAGATACCCTGCTGAGCAGGGAGCCTGCTGGGATCATGACCAGAGTCAAAGGCAGACGCTTAACCAACTGAGCCACCCAGGCAACCACAAGTTAGTTATTTTAAACCTTTAAGGGAGAGATGCTTCTGATGCTATTTAACTCATCCAGGACATAAAGGAAAAAGCCTCCTCCTTATTTTATGAAGTCAACACGTGATCAGTACCAAACCTCATAGTGATCACATATAAGCACCACACACTTCATACAAGCATCGCCCAACACACACACACACACACACACACACACACACACACACACACAAACATACCACATGTACACACCACACGGCACATATTACACTCTACACAAATATAAACATGTCACACACATATACGCCACCCACACACTATAACACCACACCACACAGACTCACACTGTACTTACACCATACACATACACACACAGACACACACATACACATGCATATGCACATACACAACGCACCCCACCTAGGGTATTCTCACGTTTAAATATGGTGGTAAAATTCTAATAAAAATAGTAACAAATAGAATCCAGTAGTCCATTAAACAAATATACTGTGACAAAGTGGGGTTCATTTCAGAGTGATTCAATTTTAGAAAACCTATTAGTATAATTCAACCTATTAATAGTCAAAAGAGAAAAGCCTTGATTACCGTTGAAGATACAGAAGAGGAATGTCATAAAATTGAACACTCATTTATGGTAAAACAATAACAATAATAAGAGCTAACATTTACTTTGCCCTTATGATGAGATGCTTTGCATGCATTTTCTCATTTAGAGAAATAAGAAAGTACCAACGATAAAGGTATTCTCTACCATGCTCACTTAACAGATAAGGAAACTAAAGCTCAGCAAGGTTAAGGATCTCTAAGGGACAGAGCTAGGAAGTGGGTTGCATATAGCTAGCAGATGGCATATTCTTAACCACGGTATCAAAATAGGAATGTAGGAATATTTCCATCATATAACAGACATATGTATCCCAAATCATAATTTAGCATTTTGATTAATGGGAAAACAAAGGAAACATCTCCACTATAATCAAAAATAAGACAAGCATGTCCTCTCTCGTGGCTATTATTTAACATTTTTCTGGAAGAGCTAGCTAATGTAATTATAAAAGAAGACCAATAAAAGATATAAACACTGTAAGAAAGGAGGCAAAACTCTATTTACTGCAGATAATACGGCAATACACCTGAGACCCAAGAGAAACAACTGAAAAACCACTAGAAACAATATGAGAATTAAAGGAGGTAGCGAGTCACATTTAACATTTGAAAAAAAATCTGTAACTTTCCTGCATGCAAACAGCAACCAGGTAGAAAATTCAATGAAAGAAAAGATCTTACTTACAAAAGCAATGGGAAATGAAATACTTAAGAATAAGTTAGCAAGGGGTGCCTGGGTGGTGCAGTTGGTTAAGCATCTGACTCTTGGTTTTGGCTCAGGTCATGATCTCAGCATTATGGGATCAAGCCCTGTGTCAGGCTCCAGGCTCAGTGTGGAGTCTGCTCGATATTGTTTCTTTCCTTCTCCTTCTGCCCCTCCCTACCAGCTCTTTCTCTCTCAAATAAGTAAATGCATCTTAAAAAAAAAAAAAAAAAAAAAAAGGAAACAGAAAAATGGGCAAAAGATAATAGAGGCAAATCTCAGGAAAAATATAAGTATTCAGTAAAGTAGTTAAAACATTTGCCCATTTCACTAATAATTAAAGAAATGCTGAATAAAATAATGAGTTATAAATGTTTGTATAGATTAGGAAATAATTTTAAAAATATCCAGTGAGTGAGAAGGTGAGAAACTGACACTCTCATCAATTATGGGTGAGAATCTAAATTGGCATAATATTTTTGGAAGAAAATTTGGCAGTATGTAGGAGTGGAACGCTTATTGTTGAACTTTGGGTGCAAATAAGTGCGGCCTGCTGGGAACAGGACTCCTAAAACACCAAATAATGTCTAGAAGGCTACAATCCAAGGCCATTTTTGCTGGCTAAAAGTGAGGCCTCTGGAACCAGAGGGAACACACAGCTCTTCTTAAAATCAAAGGTATAAATGCTCGAGATGAAACGGAATTCTATCTAGGCAAAAGATGGGCTTATGTGTGCAAAGCAAAGAACAGCACAGTGACTCCTGGTGGCAAACCAAACAAAACCAGATCTGGGGAAAAGTAACTCGTGCTCATGGAAACAGTGGCATGGTTCGCACCTAATTCTGAAGTAACCTTCCTGCTAACACCATTGGCCACAGAATCCAAGTGATGCTGTACCCCTCAAGGATTTAAATTTAATGTAAATTAAATAAATAAAGATGTAGATTTGTTCTCTTTTAAACAACAACAACAACAAAATTTGGCAGCATGCACTAAAAGTTCGAAAGCCCTAAAGATATAATGGGTTAAGTTGTGTCTGCTCCCTACACACAAAAAAGAGATCTGTATTCAAGTCCTAACCCCCAGTACCTCAGAATGTGACCTTATTCTGAAATAAAGTGGTTGCCAATGTCATCAGTTAAGATGATGTCATAGCGGAGTGAGGTTATGCCCTAATCCATTGTGACTGGTGTCCTTATGAGAAGATAGCCATGTGAAGACAGAGACCCCCCCAGTGACAGGTCATGTGGCACTGAAAGCAGAGATCGGAGTCAGACAGCTGCAAGGCAAGGAACACCAAAGATTGTCAGCAAGCCACCAGAAGCTAGGAAGGCAAGGAAGAGGTCCCCTATAGGTTTCCGAGAAATCCTGGCCATGCTGACATCTTGATTTTTGGATTCGAACATTCAAAACTGTAAGAATGCATTTCTATTGTTTTCAGCCACCCACCTTTGGTACTTTGTTACAGCAGTGCTGGGAAACTAATATGAAGGACAAATTCCACATTTATTTTCCCACGGTATGGAGATTCCTCAAAAAGTTGAAAATAGAGCTACCCTACGACCCAGCAATGCACTACTGGGTTTTTACCCCAAAGATACAAATGTAATGATCTGAAGGGGCACCTGCACCCCAATGTTTATAGCAGTAGTGTCCACAGTAGCCACACTATGGAAAGAGCCCAAATGTCCATCAACAGAGGAATGGATAAATAAGATGTGGTCCATATATACAATGAAATCCCACTCAGCCATCAAAAAAATGAAATCTTGCCATTTGCAACCATGTAGATGGAACTGGAGGGTATTATGCTAAGCGAAATAAGTCAATCAGAGAAAGACAATTATCATATGATCTCCCTGATATGAAGAATTTGAGAGGCAGGATGGGGGGTCATGGGGGGTGGGGAGAAAAATGAAACAAGATGGGGTCAGGAGGGAAACAAGCCATAAGAGACTCCTAAACTCACAAAACTCACAAAACAAACTCACAGGGTTGCTGGGGGGTAGCGGGGGTAGGGATAGGGTGGCTGGGTTATGGACATTGGGGAGGGTATGTGCTACAGTGAGTGCTGTGAATGTGTAAGCCTGATGATTCACAGATATGTACCCTGGGGCAAATAATACATTAAAAAAAATAATAACACTGTGTTGTGTACTTGAATTTTGCTAAGAGAGTAGACTTTAAGCATTCTCACACACACAAAAAATAGCTTTATATAAGTTGATAGATGTGTTAATCTAATTGTGGTAATCATTTCACATAGTATATGTATGTCAAATACTCACATTATATTATACCTAAATAAAGCTGAAAAAAAAAAGAAAAAAAAAGAATTTATTTTCCCCAAATACTCACTCAATTATATGTATTCAAAGATGTCCTTTTCATCGTTGTCTGCAATGTTGAGACATGGGATACTCTCCAGATATCCACCAGCAGAAAACTGTTTAAGGAAATTATATTTCTTTAATGGAATACTAAGCTGTGATTCAAAGCAAGTTAGTAACTAAAAATGTATGAATTCATGAGGCATCTGGGTGGCTCAGTCGGTTAAGTGCCTGACTTCCACTCACGTCATGATCTCGGGGTCCTGGGACCAAGTCCCGTATGGGGCTCCCCACTCAGCGGGGAGTCTGCTTCTCCCTCTCCCTCTGCTCCTTTCCAGACTCTCTCTCTCAAATAAATAAATAAAATCTTAAAAAAAAAGTATGAATTCAGGAGATAGTCAAGATAAACTGGTAAGTTGAAAGATCAAGTTGTAAAGTACATGTAGTATATGATACTAAACTTATCTTTTTAAAAAGTCATAATAATATGTTAGTATGTGGAGAGAAAAAAAATTGATGTATTTTACATGAGTTGTTATTTGGTGGTGGAGATAATATAAGGGGTTTTGTTTTTTCACATTGTATATATCTATAAGATTTAAATATTTTAAACTTGGCACATGCTGCTTTTGTCTTTACAAAAAAAACCACGGTTATCATAAATTCTGTGAGGGAGATTCATATCTCAACTTAGTCTCTTCTGAGTTGTCAAATCAACTTCCTAGAGCAGCCACAATAATCTCCCACCTTTCCAGAATCCAGCTTTCTGACACCCTCCCCATACAGAAAGTACCATACAGAAAATTGAATGAGGAAATTTGGCAGAAAGTCCTATTTGCTGTGCCTTATGTCCTCCATCAAAGTCCATTTGCCTTTACTTTACACTCAAGATAGACACCCTAGTTATTCTAATTTCTAGAATGCAGCAATTTCAAAGAGGGGAGAGAAGGATTACTCATGATAAGAACTCTGACCAGAGAGAGGGAGGTTTCACAAAAACTACAGAAAGCCATGGCAAGGACTTACATATGTACAAATCTGGGTCATTTAATGTGGGAATAAACCGTCATATGTAGCCCCACCACCTCCGATGTCATCTTTCTATTGTATGTCTATTACAAGTCAATGTATAATTGTTGTGACTCAGTCGAGAAAATGTTAAATGATGTCCATTGTTTAAAAACCAGAGGAAAGTGACACGCTTGATGTAGATTGCCATTTCAAATGGTTAACATAACAACTTCAGGGCTTAAAGAAGCAAATGCTCAGTTATCTGGGAAATTTCCACCACCCAGAAAGACTCATTATCCAAGTGTTCAGGACAGTCAAGATTTTCCTCTCTCTTCTTTTCTTCCTAGAGCATTTAATCAAGGCCACCCACAGCCTAGAGGTTTTAGAAGTCCCCAGTTGAGCCATTTGTTCAATAGCCGAGTAAACAGGGAGGAATGGACCGGGAGGATAAGAGGAAGCTAGGTGAGGCTTCCCTTGGAGGCCTTCCCCTGAGACAGAAAGGCAGTGAGGGGCTGCAGGGGAGGGCTCCACACTGGGAACCCTCCGCCTTCCTCTTTGACTTCTCTCCCCTTCGTTAAGCCCAGAAACGGTTGGTGAGGTTCTAAAAGAAATAATGCTCATTAAGCCTAATTAGCATGTAATGCAAAAACAATTATACAAATCATTTTAAAAGATCAACTTTGTTATAAGTGTTTCTTAACTTCAGGAGTGGCTCTTCTTTCCAGTACGCTCAGCTTTTAGAATTCATTGTTTTCTGGTTGTCTAGGCTACTTGAACCAGCTTCCTCCCCGGGAGGAGAGAGAGAACATTGTCCATAAGAACATTTCCTTATCAGAAGAGATCTGCACAAAGGTAGGGCCCTGGCAGCATGGTTACAATTGCTATAATTACACCAAAATGCATGCTCCACATTCCCCCATTACCTCCTTGTTCTAGAACTAGAGCTAAGATTCAAGCTAGGCTGAAATTCAGTGTGTAATTCACTTTTTGCTTCTCTCTCATCTCTTTTTAAAAAGCTGGTAACCAGCATTAAAGACAATGTGGTCGGTATCCTTATAACTAAAATATAGCTTCATTTCTGCTCATGGAAATATGTAGTCAATTAGCCATAATGTGGTCCAGGCTTCCTTTGATATTCTAAAATAAAAACATTCCAAGTTATTTACTTGAGAAGAGTTATTTCCAAGCACGCCCAGTAGCTGCTGTTTTTAATAATGCTGCTTTTAATGGGTGTGGGGCATTCTGCATGGAGGGGGGATGTGCGGCTCAAAGTTCTGAACTAGTATCACTGGATTTTTGGAGTAATAATCATGAAGGTTTACACTTAGATAGAACTATTACTGAACTATGTCCCTTCACATATATTTAACAATTTTTGCACTCTTTTCTCTTTTCAGGTCAGGGAAGAGAAACAGGTAGGGAGATCCCTTACGAGGATGCCCTGCCCTGGAAATTCTCCCCACAAGGGCAAAGAAAGGAGCTTCCCTCTATATAGCATTGTCTGAGAGGTAGTTCCCAAATTGCTTATTATTGAACATGGCAAGGCAAGATGCTCAAGTATCTCCTGGAGCATTATGACTGTGAAAATAATTACATAAAAATTATAATTATGAAAACCAAGCACAACAAGACTCCTGGTTCCACTTTGGGTTAGAAGTAGGGATGGTGTGTGACAGAGGCACAGGGGGCAATCACAGATTTAGAAAACAAGGCTTCTCATTTGTGAGTAGACATTCAGGCTCTTTAGGATTTCCCTGCTGTGGGAGTTTAAGCAAATCAATCAACTTCTCTGAGCCTCACACTGGCCATTTATAAAGTGATGATGGTATCAGTAAGTCCTAATTCAAAGGGTTGTCTTGAGAATCAATTGAGATTAGGTACTCAAAAGCACTTATTAATCTGTCAAATACTTTGCAATTTTGACTAATCTTAGATATTGAAATCCTAGTAGAATTTGCGCTAAGTGATTTGAGAGACAAAAAAAGAATCAACACAAACAAATGGCAAGATATTCTATCTCACAAATTGAAAGAACTAATGTTGTTAAAATGTCCATATTACTCAAAGCAATTTACAGGTTCAATGCAATCCTTATCAAAGTTATCAACAGCATTTTTTCACAGGACTAGACCAATCCTAAAAGTTGTGTGGAACTACAAAGACCCAAATAGCCAAAGCAATCTTGAGAAAGAAAAACAAGGCTGAAGGTATCACAGATACAGATTTTAAGATCTGTAATACAGATTTTAAGCTACAGTACAAAGCGTTGGTAATCAAAACAGTATGGTGCTGGTACACGATAGACACACAGATCAACAGAAGAGAACAGAGCCCAGAGATAAACCCATGCTTATATGGTCAATTAATCTATGACAAAGGAGGCAAGAATATGCAATGGAGAAGAGATGATCTCTTCAATAAATGGCACTGGAAAAACTGGACAGCCAAACACAAAAGAATGAAAATGGACCATTTTCTTACACCATACACAAAAACTCAAAATGCTTAGTTAAAGAACTAGATGTGAGATCTGAAACCACAAAAATCCTAGAAGAAAACACAGGCAGTAATCTCTTTGACATCAGCCAAAGAACATTTTTCTAGATATGTCTCCTCAGACAAGGGAAACAAGAGCAAAAATAAACTATTGAGATTGCACCAAAATAAAAAGCTTTTGCACAGTAAAGGAAACCATTGACAAAAGAAAAGACAACCTAGTAAATAGAAGATTTTTTCAAATGACATATCCAATAAGAGGTTAGTATCCAAAATATATAAAGAAGTTATAAACTCAACACCAAAAAAACAAATAATCTGATTAAAAATGGACAGAGGACCTGAGCAGAAATTTTTCTAAAGAAGACATCCAGATGGCAGACACAGGAAAGATGCTCATCATCACTAATCATCAGGGAAAGACAAATCAAAACCACTATGATATATCACCTTACCCCTGTCAGAATGACTAGAATAAAAAAGACAAATAATAAATGTTGGCAAGGATGTAGAGAAAAAGAAACCCTCGTGCACTACTGGTGGGAATGCAACTTGGTATAGCCACTATGGAAAACAGTGTGGAGGTTCCTCAAAAAGTTAAAAATAGAACTACCACTTGATCTAGCAATTCCACTACTGGGTATTTACCCAAAGAAAATCAAAACACTAATTTGAAAAGATAGATGCACCCTTATGTTTATTGCAACATTATTTATAATAGTAAAGATATGGAAGCAGTCCATCAACCATTGAATAAAGAGGATACAGTCTCTATACACAATGGAATATTACTCAGTCATTAAAAAATGAGATCTTGTCATTTGCAACAACATGGATGGACCTAGAAGGTATCATGCTAAGTGAAATAAAGCAGACAGAGAAAGGTAAATACCATATGATTTCATTTATATGTGGAATCTAAAAAACAAAACAAATGAACAAATAAAAAGGAGAAACAAACTCATAAATACAGAGAACAAATTGATAGTTGCTATGGAGAAGGGGGGCAAAATGAGTGAAGGGAAGAGGGAGGTACAGACTTCCAGTTATGGAACGAATGAGTCACAAGGATAAAAGGTACAGCATAGAGAACATAGTCAGTAGTACTATAATAGGGTTCAATGATATCAGATGGGAGCTGCACTTGTGATGAGCATTTTGCATGAAGTATAGACTTGCTGAATCACTATGTTGTACACTTGAAACTAATGTAACACTCTGTGTCAACTATAGTATAGACTTGCTGAATCACTATGTTGTACACTTGAAACTAATGTAACACTGTGTGTCAACTATACTTCCATTAAAAAAAAAAAGAACTGATACATGGTTTGGGAGGAGTTTTCAAACTACTCAGAGAGACAAGGTAAAAGGGAAATGGTATAAATGGTAAAAATTATATCTAACAGCCTCTTAAGCCACTAAAAAGCATTTTTAGTGTGTACTGTGGGTTCTGTGCTACGGTAAGTCATGTGGGTGACTGAGAAGTATCATACCTACCATGGATGTTTTTCTAAAAGGGCTTCCAGTTTTGGTGGAGAGAAGAGTTTCCTCTATAACAGCTAAATAATACAAAGATAACATCAGTAAACTCTAAATGTTATGGTCCCACCTATAAAGGGTTACTTAGAAAGCTGTGAGTGAGTAAGAGCAATAGGAACTTCTGTAGTTCAGAAAGAGCTGGAACTATAGTGTGCTTGGAGTTAGAAGAGCAAAGGGGAAGGAGAGAGGATCATTAGGTGATGAGCAAAGGCAAAGCACAAAGGCAGAAATACACATGGGGTAACGAGCCCCAGCAAGAAGATCAACCTGGCTGGAATGGGGGAGCCTATTACAAAGGGCCTTAAAAGCTCAGCTGAGAAGTTTGTAGTCAATCTATCTGTGCATATTTTGTATATATGGGAGGGTCCTATTTATATACCTACCCTTGAAACTCTAGGACTCTACTGTCCAATATCACAGCAGCTAGCCCTTGAAATGTGGCTAGTCTGAACTGAGATATGCTGTAAGTATAAAATGCATACTAGATTTCAAAGATTTATTATTTTAAAAACTCACTTTTTTATATTGATCATTTGTTGCTATGATAGTATCTTAAATATTATGAAGATTATTTCACTTGTTCCTTTTCTTTTTAATGTGGTTGCTAGAAAATGTAAAGTTACATGTGAGAGTTGTGTTACATTTCTATTAGACAGCCCTGTTCTAGAATGTCAGGATGGGATTTAAAGAATTTTATTTGCATGAAGATCCAACAGACACAGGAACCCTAGGGTGAAACAGGGAGGCTTTGAAGGAGATAGTTTGGGAGATGCCCAGGAAGCTGGAATTAACAGTATTATATCCCTCCACCCACACTCTACACACCAAGGAGAGGCAGGGATGATGCTGAATTAGGAGAGAGTCAAGGCAGTGGGATTTGGCTTTGGAATAGTGCATATAGGTTGGTATTAAGGGCTCTCTTTGGTGCAACACTGAGGGATAGCCTTCATAGAAAAGAACCATTAAGAAATTGAGAAAGCAAGTAATATACAAGAGTTGTAGCAGGAGGGCCTACGTTTAAGGGCCAGAGCCACAAAAGTCCTAAGCCTGAATGAGAGACAGAGACCTCCCCTACATCAAGAAAATATCCCTGGCTACATGGGTCACCTGGTCTACCACTGGGCAGGCCCCAGGGAGCACATGGCCCTCAGTCAGAAGAAAGAGGTATAGACGTGGCTCCAGCTATCAGGCACCAGAGTGGAAACCAGTAAGTCCAACCAAAAAAGAGCAATATTCTCCAAGGAGAAGAAGCAAGCCCCTAGAGAAGAGATAGGCTCACAGTAGCTTGTTTGTTTGGGGCCAGAGTCAAAAGTGATTTCTATTGTTATAAGAAATACATGTATATATATATAAAAAAAAGATATACATGTATAGACATCTATATATCTATATGTATATATCTGTAGATATAGATATTCTCCTGATATCAGGGGGAAAAATTACCTTCTGTAATAGGTCTGTGCTCTAAAAAGAGTGAGTTGTGTCAGTGAAGAAGCGTTGGTTTTTCTGAGCATGCCCACAGATATGTTTACATAAATTTGGGGTAGAATCTAGCCGTAACTCCTTTCCTGCCTTTCCCCTAGCCACCCTACCCTCATCCAGGGTTGGATGTCAGTTAGCACTACAAGAGAAAGAGAAGGATTTGGAGGGGTGGTGGGCAGGGAGGAGGGAGAGTGGAGGGGAGGAACAGCTGGTGAGAAGAGAAAAGGCTCCTCATCTTCTTGTAACTCCACCAAATCTTATGAAAATTTAACCCAACTCACCAAAATCTGGCATGAGTGGATTTCTTGGAAAAACCAGCAGAGACTGAGTTTTGCCTCTGGAGTAATCTAAGAAGAAACTTTCAGCATGTTCAAAGGCCCAGCCAGACATCAAAATGTAAGTCCCTCTGTTCCATTTCATAGTAGTGAGTGAGACAGAGAAAAGAGAAAGGAAGAGAGAGAGAGAGAGAGAGAGAGAAAATAAAGAAAAGAAAAGAGAGGGAGGGAGGGAGGGACAGAGAAAGAAGAGGGAAAGAAAAAAGAAAGGAAAGGAGAAGAAAAAAATAAAGGGAAAGGAAAGAGAAGGAGAGGAGAGGAGAGGAGAGGGGAGGGGAGGGGAGGGAAGGGGAGCAAATTAAAGATTTGGCATTTAGAGATCCACAAATTGTGCCCAGGGATGGCATATGAGGGAAGCGGGCCCCGTTGGCCTCCCTTCTTGTTTTGGCCACCTGGGCCAGGCCAGAGGGCCTCCCAGGGAGGCGTCAGCTCTGTAGACTGTGCTGTTTTAAGGCATTGCTGTCTTTCTGGGAAAGTACACTAAACTCTTCCAAAGCTCTTTTATCACATCCTTTTTTAAAAATTACTTTTGGTTTTAGTATAGCCTTCATTGGCTCGAAGACCATCCGGTGAGAGACTGAAAAGTGAAAGATGCCGGGTCTCTGGCCTGAAGGATCCGAGTTGCTTGGGTTGCAGGAATTGTGGGCAGAGGAGAGGGCTGGGAGGGTCCGATGAGGGAGCCCGGGAAAATGGGAGGGGTGGGATCATGACACTCGCCTTCCCGTTCTCCTACTCATCTGTTAGTATTGGAATGAGTAGGCTTCTGGAATTCAGCTGAGCATGGAGATTTTTTTCCTGTTGCTTTTTGGGCTCCATGTGTTAACTGAGGATTCCCACACACAGCTCCTCAGCCCTTGAGCCAGCTCTGCAGCTGGCAGTGTGCATTTCTGCCTGGCACTGGGGAGGGAGTGGGCAGGAAGAAGGACCTCAGGAAAGGGGAGGGCTCCCAACAGAGGACCTGAAGTGTACTAAATGAAGCTCTGTCTGAGTTGACCAGCAAAACTGTGTTCATTCCAACAGGAATCACCTTGGCAACCAGCAGAGCCAAAGGAGTCCTAGTTTTTAGGAGTGCGTTATGATGGGGCAGCTTAGAGATACAAATATAAATATGAATTCTGAATGTGCCTTTTGTGTCCACAGAGATAATACTGTGTGTGCATTTTTGTGTCTGTGCGCTTGGTTTCACCTATTTCCACACAAAAGAAGTCATCAGTCTGACATAATGAGATCTTTTCCAATTATTTCTTGATTGCCTATGTTGTAGCCATGCTGCCTATGTTTTGATGATATATTGGATAACACTGAACATACAGTGAGTTCTGTTTCACAGTCTGGCACTATCATCAATGTGGCAGAGGGAGAGGGAAAGAGGAGGGACAGTTGCTTTTCTCCGGAGCATCAGAATTTCCTGGGGTCATCGCGGATTTAGGACCTGGGCCTCAGCTCATCAGGCCAAAGATACAGTTCTCTCAACAGACGTCGGGTTCCTTGGTTTCCAATCATCAGACCTATTGGTTATTTTTCAATAATATTCACCAATAGTATAATCTAGGCTCTTCTCAGAAGGAAGGAAAGCAAGAAATAACATTCATTCCAGGAAATTATTTGGTAAGTGCAGAAAGTCAGGATAAAAGGAAAGAGTTATTCCAAGAAATACTGTTATTTTGCTGTAACAACCATCTTTTAGAAGACACCAGCCAAATGACCAGGAACACTCACACTGGGATGTATTCTCATTGTCAGGACTGAAACAGAAAGGCAAATGCTTACATTGGGACTTTCTCCCACACTTAGATTACACTCTCTTTTTTTCAAATGGTCTAAGGAAGAGGGCTAGGTCTAAAGTGTATTGGTGGATATGTATCCAGGAGATATTTAAAATACGACAATCAGTTAGACATGATGAACAATTGGATGAGACGGTGAGGAAAAAGAGGAATGTAGAGTGACTTACTGATTTCTGGCAGGTGAGAAGAGTGGTTAATTATGCCACTAACTACATTTCTGCAAAGAAGACTTCCAAATGGCCAACAGACACATGAAAAAGTGCTCAGCATCACTCGCCATCAAGGAAATACAAATCAAAACCTCAATGAGATACCACCACACACCAGTCAGAATGGGCTAAAATTAACCAGTCAGGAAACAACAGGTGTTGGCGAGGATGTGGAAAAAGGGGAACCCTCTTACACTGTTGGGAATGCAAGCTGGTACAGCCACTCTGGAAAACAGTATGGAGGTTCCTCAAAAAGTTGAAAATAGAGCTACCCTATGACCCAGCAATTTCACTATTGGGTATTTTTCCCAAAGATACAAATGTAGTGATCCAAAGGGGCACATGCACCCCAATGTTTATAGCAGCAATGTCCACAACCAAACTATGGAAAGAGCCTAGATGTCCATCAATAGATGAATGGATAAAGAAGATGTGTTTTATATATATATATGTATATATATGTTATATATATATATGTGTGTGTGTATATATATATATATATATATATATATATATATATATGAATATTATACAGCTATCAAAAATGAAATATTGCCATTTGCAACAATGTGGATGGAACTGGAGGGTATTATGCTAAGCAAAATAAGTCAATCTGAGACATTATCAAATGATCTCACTGATATGATGAATTTGAGAAATAAGACAGAGGATCATAGGGGAAGAGAGGGAAAAATGAAACAAGACAAAACCATGGAGGGAGGCAAACCATAAGAGACTCTTAATCTCAGGAAACAAACTGAGGGTTGCTGGAGTGGAGGTGGGTGGGAAGGGTAGCTGGGTGATGGACATTGGGAGGTATGTACTATGATGAGTGCTATGAATTGTGTAAGACTGATGAATCACAGACCTGTAGCCCTGAAACAAATAATACATTACATGTTAATTAAAAAAAATTATGCCACTAACTGAGATGGAAATTATATAAAGACTCAAAAACAAAAGAAGAGGAGGCATTAGCACACAAGAGATTCTACCAATTTCTTGCAAGTTAGAAAGCTAATGGAGGAAACATAATTGATTACAGAGTGCAGAAAGTTATGGATCACAGAAGGGAACACTGAGAAGAGGATTAAAAACTTGGAAATTTAAGGGCACGTAGATGGCTCAGTCGGTTAAGCGTTCTACTCTTGATCTCAGGGCCATGAGATGGGCCTGGGTGTTGGGCTCCATGCTCAGCAGGGAGTCTGCTTGAGATTCTCTCTCTCCCTCTCTCTGTGTCTCTTCCCTCACTTATGTGCCTGTGCATGCTCTAAATAAATAAATACATAAATACATAAATAAAATCTTAAAAAAAAAGAAAGCACCCTTGGAAATCTGCAAGAAACCTGAAGGGCACGTGTGAGGTATGATGATGAAAACAAGGGGACAAGTTGAAAGAGTAGTTTTATCTGCAGTTCCATTCCTTCCTTCTACTTCCAAAACTCTGAAAGCTGGCATAATGCCATCTTGATGGGAGCTTGGAGGATTCTTTTCTGAAGAAACTGACTACAGAGACACTGCTGCACAGATCGATAGCTGGGGAGTTCCCAGAGAAACAGCTGACTCCCCCCACCGGATCCACGTACAATGAAGCTGTAAAAAAAAAAAAAAAAAAAAAAAGAGCTGCCCTGCGGCAGGGCGCGGACGGCCGCGATGAGGTGCTGCCGCCCCTACGGATTCCACACGGCCCACGGCCCCCGGAGGCTTATGCGCGTGGGCCTCGCGCTCACAACCTGGCACTATCTTTTTCACCAGGCATTAAGTGTCCTCTGCCTCAAACATGCTTCACTTCCCCCATTATCGGCATCCCCCACCAGAGGGGCACATTTGTTACAGCTGATGAACCCTACACTGACATCTTATGATCACCCAAAGTCTATAGTTTCCATTAGGATTCCCTTCTGGATGTGTTTGGACAACTTTGTTAGGAATGTATCCCCAATGACAGTTTAACACAGAGTTCCAGCACTGCCCCGTGCCCCCACCTATTCAATCTCCCTCCCTGCAAACTCCTGGCCACCACTCATCTTTTTTTTTTTTTTCCTAAGATTTTATTTATTTGACACAGAGAGAGAGAGAGAGCACAAACAGGGGGAGTGGCAGAGGCAGAGGGAGAGGAAGAAGCAGGCTCCCCACAGAGCAGAGAGCCTGATGTGGGGCTTGATCCCAGGACCCTGAGATCACGGCTGGAGCGGAAGGCAGATGCTTAACCAACTGAGCCACCCAGGTACCACACCATTCATCCTCTTAATGTCACCATAGTTTTGTCTTTTCTAGAATGTATCATAGTTGAAATCATACAGTATGCAGCCTTTTCAGACTGGCTTCTTTCACTTGATAATATGTATTTAAGTTTCCTCCATGTCTTTCCAAGTCTTGATAACCATTTCTTTTTAGCTTAAGTAAAATACCATTGTCTCATGTACCAGTTTATTTATCCATTCACCTACTGAAAGACATCTTGGTTGCTTTTCAAGTTTTGGCAATTATGAATAAACATCCATGTACAGGTTTTTGTACAAACCTGTTTTCAACTCCTTAGGTAAATATCAAGGAGTATGATTGTTGGATTATATGGTAAGAGTATGTTTAGTTTTGTAAAAACCACCAAACTAAATTGTCTTTCAAAATGGCTGTACCATTTTGTATTACTACCAGTAATGAATGAGAGAAGCAGGCTTCTCACTGAGCAGGGAGCCTGACGTGGGGCTGGATCCCAGGACCCTGGGATCATGACCAGAGCAGAAGGCAGCTGCTTAATGACTGAGCCACCCAGGCACCCCAATTTCTTCACATTTTCTACATAGGCAATCAAGTTATCTGCAAACAAAAAGTTTTATTTCTTATGTATATATACATATATATATATGTATATGTATACATATATATAGAAGGGGGGGATATATATATCCCCCCCTTTTTTTCTTGTCTTGTTGCATTAGCTAGGACTTCCAGTATGATGTTGAAAAGGAATGGGTGAGAGGGAACAACCTTGCTTTGTTCCTGATCTTAGTGGGAAAGCTTTTGAGTTTTTCACCATTAAGTATGATGTTAGCTATAGGCTTTTTGTGGCTATTCTTTATCAAGTTGAGGAAGTTTCCTTCTAGTTCTAATTTACTGAAAGCTTTTATCCTGAATGTGTTTGATTTTGTCACATCTTTTTTCCGCATCTATTGATATGGTCCTGTGATTTATTCTTCTTTAACCTATTAATGTGATTTATTACATTCACTGATTTTTGGATGTTTAACCAGCTTTGCATACCTGATATAAACCCACTTCATTGTGGAATATTTTTTTTATGTTGTTGGACTTGACTTGTCAATATTTGGTTAAGGACTTTTGCATCTATGTTCATGAGAAACATCTAACAGATACTGTGTCTAACAGAAATGAGTATAAATGCTCACCAAAAGATAGATACTAGACCACTTACATAAGGTATTCAGAGTAATCAAAATCATGGAGACAGAAAGCAGAATGGTGACCACCAGAGGCTGAAGGGAGGAGGGAATAAATGGTGTTAAATGGATTCAGAGTTGCAGTTTTATAAGATAAAGACTTATGGAGATGGTGGTGGCCGCACAAAATTATGAATTCATTTAATGCCACCAAACTGCACACTTAAAAATGGGTAAGGTGGTAAATTTTATGTTAACCACAATTTAAAAAATTTGAAAGAGAGAGAAAGAGAGAGACTAGAATGTTGAGAGAAGCACGATTTATAATAGCCCTCCAACAGGCAATTACCTAAATATCCAACTGTAGAGTGAATAAATTGTCGAATATTCACACAAGGAAACACTACACAGCAAGTAGAAAGAACAAACTACTGCTACGTGTAAAAATATAATGTTTAGTGAAAGAAGCCAGAAATGAAAGAGTATATATGATTCCACTTCCATTAAGTATAAAAATAGGCAAAAATGAATTTGTACTCTGACAAGTCAGGCTAGTATGTACCCTAGTGGGAAGGGGGTTAAGGTTATGAGGAGAACGTTCGGGGCTCTGGGATACTGGCAGTGTTCTGTTCTTGGTTTGGGTGTTGGGTTAGCCCGAAAATTCAATGGGCGACATGCTGATGATATGTGCACTTTGTGGTGTGTAAATTATACCTCAATAAAAAAATCAGAACAACAAAATCAGAAATTAAAAAAAAATTGGTTTCTATATAACCTCTACTTTACAGATGTGGAAATTGAGGGTTGGAAAGGTTAAATGATGTATGCATTGTCACATGATTGCCAAGAAACAGAACTGAAAATGACCAAGGTGTGGGGGGGCTGCAAGTTCTGTGCACTTTCGCCTACACCTCAGAGTAACTGTTGGTTATTTCCCTAGGAGATTTAGAGTTTTTCAGTTTGTTTGTGTTGTTTTTCAGGGGCGGGCTGGAGTGAGTCGTGGGAATCAGCGCAGAAGTGTGGACTCATGAGCAACATACGTAGAGCACCCAGGCCAGAGCTCGGCACATAATAAACACGACGTCTCCCTCATACACATGCCCCTTTCCAGGGCAATGAAATGGAGAGAATGTTGAGGAGCGCTGGTGGCTTTGGACACTGCTCACTCCAGGACACAGTGACTAGACCGGAGTCTTTAATTACTTGTATGTAGGGCAAGCGAGGAACTGACCTGAGCATGTGGGAAGGGGGCGCGCGCGCGCGTGTGTGTGCGTGTGTGCGTGCGTGTGTGTGTGTGTGTGTGTGTGTGTGTGTGTGTGTAGGCGGGCTCCTTTATGTGGTCTGCACTGACATTCTTACTCTTTGCTTCTTTTGTGACCTCTGAGCCAACTTGAGCAGGGCAGAGTATACGCACTGCTCTCTGCTTAGACAAAAGACGACCTTGTGCTCTGAGCTCTTCATAACTCTTAGAAACCTGGTGGTTTTAGGTCTGGAAGCCACTGGGTAAAGGTCCCTTTACCAAGATGGGCAGCAAAGATTTTCTCAGGAAGCGTCCCTGCCAGCCAAGGATTTCACATCATGACAGCGACACCTTGTGGCCAAGCGTGAAAATCCAGCCCCCTCCCTATTGGCTCCGGGAGTGAAGGGAGGAGTTTAGGGAGGGTCCAGACCCTGCCCTTTACACACAGCTTCCAGTTCTTTCTTAATCCCTAGGCTGTCAGTTCCGCACAACTCAGACCTTAATCACATCCTGTCCTGGGTTGCCCTCTGTTTCATGTGTAATCATTTAAAATCATTTTGTCTACCAAATTAGCCTAAGGTTTTGAGGCTACGACCAATAGAATCACAGAACTTTTAGAGTCGGATGGGAATTTAGGATCTTTTAATCTGACTCACAGGTTTTGAGGGTGGGGAACAAAGATGCTGGTGGGTGACGCGAATTGCCCAGCTACTTAAAAGTGAAGTTTGGAACAGAGCCCAGATCTCCTGAACACTCCCAGTCCGGTGCTTTCCATTTGCACACAGTAGAGGCCTGGCACACAGTGGGTACTCCATAAATACTACCTGACTGACAGATCATTGTCCTTGCCACCCTTCTTGCCACCAAAGTGAATTTTCAATTGTCATCTGGGCCATCTCCCACTTCTGGGCCTCTTGAGAGTTCTCATCCATTAAAGTGGCCACTTTTGCCGCGGTAGGCCCCTGTCTTTTCCATTTATAAAGCACACAGTGTAGATTCAAGGAAAGAGGAAATGAAAAAGACATATAATTTGAAGTAAACATCTCAATCTCCGCATCCATTCAAACCAAGTGTCTACAGTGGACTCCATCGGCTCTAGCTCAGTGCTTCTCAAAGTTTCGTGTGCATCTAAATCCCTGGGAGTCTTGTTAAAACACATGTTATGATTCAGTAGGTCTCGAGTGGGACCCAAACTTCTGCATTTTTAAAAAAAAAGATTTATTTATTTGTGGGGGGGGGCACACAGAGGGAGAGAAAGTCTTTTAAAGCACGGAGTTGTACATCAAGGCTCTATCTCACGACCCTGAGATCAGGACCTGAGCCAAAATCAAGAGTCAGATGCTCAACCAACTGTGTCACCCAGGTGCCCCCCAGCCTCTCCATTTCTAACAAGCTCCTAGATGTTGCTGTTTCTGTCTTTTGAGGAACAGGGATGCAGGTAACTAGCCCACCCTGGCCCAGGGCTTCTGAGAGGGCCACTAGTCCAACCTGAGCCTCTCACTCCACCTCAGCTCTGCTGACCTTGGCTTCAGGGAAAAAGGAAAGGAGCTGAAGCAGTGGTGAACATTGTAGCTCTTCAGTGAGTCATTTCAAGTCCTTTTCCTCACTCCACCCCCTCTCTCCTCCCCAAGATCCTGCTATCAGACAATGTGGAGAGAAGGCAAAGTGGAACCTGACCAAAACACTGCACCCAGAAGGGGAGACAGACTTGCTGTTGACATACCTTACAATTTTCCCAAGGAACAGCCCTGCTTGGTTGCCCTCTTGTATCTGGGTGCTATGACGTCCCTAGAAAGCACAGAGTTCTTTTTTTTTTATTATAAAATATACTTTAGTTTATATAGCTTAATTAGAAGATATATTTATAGATTATGCATATTTTCATTTTTACTATTCTTTTCCCACCACTTCACACACTCACACACACACACAGAGCAACAAAAAACCATTAATGCTGAATTGAACAAAGGAAGGAAATGGGAATTTACCAAACCACTGCTTGTGACCAAAATTATGAGTATTTTTATGCATAACTTACTTAATCCTCACAATGCCTTCACAGGAGGGTGCTATTACCCTTTGCTGTGGAAGAGCACAGTGAAGCTCAGGGAGGTTGTGTACCTTACCCAGGACCACCCAGCAGTGTTAAGCACACAGATAAGTTGGTTGAAAAGTTTCTTCCACCATAATGATAATAGATATTAATATTTGCACCGTGTTTACCGTGGAGCAGACACAGCTCTAAGCATATACATCAATTCACATAATCTTCACATCAACCTACTCAGTGTGTCCCGTACCCCGTGGAAAAATTCCCTTTACTACACTAGTAAACCCTGCGTATTTGTTTTCCAACTGGGAACTGCCTAGGGCTTTGGACTCTCTTTGTAACTGGCAAAGGCTGGGATCTGCTTGAAGAATCTTCCTCTCCACTGGCTAGAAGTTAAAGGAGTAGGGAAGACTTTGGAGAGTCATGTGCTTCTCCACTGACTAACCACCATATCCCACCTTGTCCAGCTGGCCTAAGGCAGAAAGCAAAATGATGAGGCTGGCTGGCAAACTGGGCAAACTCCCACAGGCTAGCCCCAGACGCATCCACTCTGTAGTCACAGTATATACATGTTCGGTGTGCACACAGGAATCTTTCCTTGCTGACTATGAATGTTTTGTCCCTCTGTATTATTTTTTAGCTTATTGCCTATTTACCTATCACACTCCTGAGTCCTGTTTTCCTACCTGAAAGTGTCCTGACTGTGCAGGTAGCTTCCTATTTCTGTGGGCACAGAAATTGCAGCTCTGTCCCAGCTCTTCCTGAGCTGTGTGACTACAGGCAGCTTATCTGAGCTTTTTTGAAGTTTGGTTTCCTTACCTCTAAAGTGGGGATAATGAGGATCTACTTCAAAGGATGGCTGCCTAGGAATAATAACTTATCAAAGGTCCATAAAGAGGAGCTATTAATACAATTCATAAACCCATTCCTCTTGAGCGAATGAACCAGTTGAATGAACATAAAGAAAGGTTGAGAAGGCCAACCTGATACAACCCAAACCAAACAAATAACTCCCTTAACTTCTTTAAAAACACACATTTAGAAATGTATTATTTGGGGTGAGGACCGGGTAAAAAGAGAACACTAAAGGTTGTATGGGAAGGCTCCCAGGACAAACTTCCTCAGCTTTGTCGCTTTGCTGGGGGCTAGGCTAACTCAGCAACTGATGGTAGGGACAAGCCTCTCAAACCCTCATTCACCTCAATCCCGACCCAGCTCTGAATTCAAACCTAGGTTTTCCCTTGGAGACTTCTAGAATGACAGGATGTTCTTTTCTTTTTTTGAGGGACTGGGAGGAAGATGAGGGGCACTTTCTATGAGAAGAGCAAAGTAACTTATTTTGTTGGTGCTTTTGGATAAAAAGCTGTTATTGAAGGAACTTAAGGTACTGTGGTAATAGGGGTGTGCCTACTGATAAGACTGAAAACTTCTTAGAAGAAACAAAATCTGAAAGAAGATACCTTCTCTTGTCTCTGAAAGGATAATAGACACTAAAGTAAGATGATTGTTTCTTATTGGTCCTTTTTATGCTTGTTGTGTCTAATGAATGGGGTATTTGTCTTGAAAACCAATCTATTCTCCAAATCAAGATACGTCTGGTTTATTGATTGTAACATCCCTGATTTTTTTTTAATGGGTTATGGTGAGTTGTAAAAATAAAAGAAAATACAATTAACATCATCCATATGCTCAATGCAATGAACACATGATTTGTAAGTTTTAAACTCCGGGAACTGGGTTTCTCATGTGATTACAACGGATGGTAAAAGTGGGTGAGAGAACTAGTTTCCCAAGTTAGGGTGTCCATTTACCATCTACTGGCATCTCTGACACTTTGGAGTGAGACAGTAATCATCCAGGAAGAAATGACTACTGGTGACTCACCAATCTGTGAACTTTGCACTAATTACAGTGCCTCAGTTTCCCTATTTTATAAACTGAAGCCTGCCTCTACAGAGTATTTGGAAAGCTGAGGGAGATAATAGTCTTTGAGTGCTTTGGAAATACAGAATATATTATAAACACTAAATAATAATAATAATAATAATAGGGAGCCTTTAATAACAGGGGTCCTTTAATAATACTCATCAAGTATAATAACATTACTAACCAGTGGGAACAAGACAGAGTGCGTCTCTGTCTTCTTAATCATTAGTTTGCATCATGGGAAATTGGTGGGGGATTGGCGCCTTGTTCAAGTTGCTCATCGTGCCTCAGGAGGCAGAGCCCCTCAGGAAGGCACCTGCTCTCCCCTGGACTCTCCAGGTAACACTTGGCTGCCTTTAGGAAGACACAAGCACCTGCGATTGGGAGGTGGCGGGCAGAGGCATCACAGTTCAACTCCTATGCCGGGGAACATGATTTCTAAACGTCCATTGCTGGTTGGGGGAAAGGAGGAAGGGTACTTAGGGACCCAAGAAAGTTGTAAGCATGGTGGTTTGGCCAAGGCTCCAGTGCGGCCACCCAATCCTGCCACGAGATGGCGACAATCCAGCTAGAAACGCCTGCCCCGGGGTGGCCCTTCCGTTTTCCAAGCGGGGAAGGGCTTCCTCCCTCAGACACAAAGAAGGGATCTTTCGAGCCAGGAAGAGGGGCATTTGGGGGACTACGAGCTGAGATTGGGAGCCTTTGCCGCGACTAAGTCTTCCCGGAGAAGAAGTAGGCCGCTTCCTTCTCACCTCCCTCCTCGCCTCCCCCGTGGACTGCTACTTCACGGGCCTGAAACGCTTGGGGGGATATTGTGCAAAAGCGCCCAAGAAATTCCAGGTTCGACCTCTCCCTCTGCCCAGAGGCGGTCCAGCTGCTTCCCGGACGAGCGACATTCCCGGGATTCCGGCAGGGGGAGCGGGTGCTTCCCGGGGCGTAGCGCAGCCAAGCTCGGCCGTGCGCCCCCCTTCCCTGGCCCCGGCCCCCGCCCCAGCCCAGGATGGGCACTTGGTTCGGACCTGGGCTGGGCAGAGTGAACCCCGCCCGCCCCACCCCTGCAGCCCCGGGGCCTTGAAGGCGCAGGACCCGGGACCTGAGCACCTAGAGGGCTGTGTTCCTAGGCTCTGGATCCCGGCAACAGCCGCAGAGGCGCTAGCTAGGTCGTTCCTCTCCCGCTGCACCTTCTGCCTGGGAAAAGTCCTCAGGCCTTCCTGGGTTTGGGGCGGGGGTTCTCTTTGTTTTCTTTTCTTTTGTTTCGTTTTGAATGTAAGGAACCGCCACACCCGCGTTTGTCTCAGGCTGGAGTAAACTTGCTTTGGTAAGTTGAGCTTTTAGGAAACACACAGATTCGGATCTCCAGGTTCCAGAGAAAGAGGTTCCTAGTGCGGGCGTGTGGAACCCTACTGGGTTGCAGAACCTGGGCCTGGCCAGCCTGGCCTCCATCTTCCAGCCTTGGGCTTGACTGTCCCCGCCATGGTCAAACTCCTGCTTCTCCAGCCCAGGACTTGGCCAGCACTGGCCAGCATGAGAAGGAAGCCCAGAACAACAGGGTCTCTGATCCCCTCCTGGCCTCAGCCCACCACTTACCTGCTCACCTTTCTGGGGTTGGGGTGGTGGTAGTAGTAACAGTGAGCACTGATGAGCAGATGCCACACAAAATTTCCTCATTTAAGCCTTGCACACCATTATCATCTCCATTTTACAGATGAGAAAACCAAGGCTTAGAGATGCTGAGTCATCTGCCCAAAGCCATACAACTCTTGAATAGTGGGATTGGGATTTGAATCCAGGTCTACATTTCTCTAAAGCGCCAGGCTGTCGTACCTCCTTAGTTAGCTCCTACAGCCGCACTGGGAGATAGTGTGCATCAAGTGCAAAGACATACTTGGTGCTACGGTCACACAACTGGGGCAGACAACCAGGGATATTTTGGACTCTTTTTGCCTTTAAATGTGTGCTGTAGAACTGGGCTAGTCTAGCCTGCCTTCTTTCCTTCCTTAAAAAAATGCTTACTGAGTGCATATTATATAGGAGGGACTTTTCTAGGCACCGAGACACTGCAGTGAACAAGACAGACCACACTTACTGTGTGACCTTGGGCAAGCTGCTTAAAATATGCTAGTTTGAAGCTCTTCGTTCCCATCCCAACCCACCTT
Source organism: Procyon lotor (assembly GCA_028646535.1). Classification (NCBI taxonomy): domain Eukaryota; kingdom Metazoa; phylum Chordata; class Mammalia; order Carnivora; family Procyonidae; genus Procyon; species Procyon lotor. The sequence goes on from CM053610.1 coordinate 55,736,279, forward strand.
CTGTATGCGGTTTTGAAAGACTGCAGCTGGGACTCTGCAAACCCTATTTCTCCTTTGCTGCTGCTCCTGCTAAGTTTTGCCAATGGGGCGCTAGAGGGGGACTCGAGGCAGGAGGAGGAAAGACACTATATCCCTGTCAATCTCACCACAGCGCTGGTGGTCGGTTCTGGCCTCCAGTTTCCATCAGCACCCCATGCAGTATCATTGTGCCCCCCCCTGCAGTCTGAGCCCAAGTTCTGAGCCCCTCCTCTGTGCTCCCAGAGTTTCATAGCCCTGCGTCTTTCCTTTGTTTACCAGTCCTGGGGTGGTAACTGCTTTCTCCATTCACTATCTCTGTGTTATTTTAATGTTCTCTTTTTTTCCCCAGTCCTCCAGTACCTATAATCAGGGGTGTGCTGGTAAATATTTAATAACCAGCTCTCTAGAAAAACAAAAAGAAACCTGATTTGTAATGTGTGCCGATTTTTCATAATATAAATCACTGACGATGGATACTTTTCAACTACCAACATGACATCCCTGAAGTTAAGCTGGTATTGATGAGGGATAGGAGCAGAAAAATGTTCACCTTAGGCCCAGAAGGCTGAGCTATATATAGCCTGCAGGGCTCCGATAAGGATCAAACAGGTGCTGGCGGCCACATTCTTAAAGGGTCTTGTGACTACCTGTACATCTCACCCGTAGTGAATATTGAGCTGAATGATAAGCACCGGAGAAATCTTGTGAAAGTCATTTTACAAGTAGAAATTCACAGAAGACATTTATGATCTAATACTGCTTGCATTGTCCTCTCCACTTCCTTGAGCACTAAGCACATAACGACCAGCTTCCTACAGCTGAAGTGCAACTCTTTCTGGCCATAGGTCCTGTCCCTGTGCTGTATAATAAAAGCATCTTTTTGCACGTAAAAACATCTCAAGAATTCTTACTTGACCATTCGCTCCCAACCCCACATCAGTATGAGCAGTTCTAGTATACGAACACCAGCAACCAATTCCCTATAATAAAATCTCTCTGTTGAAGGACCTAGTTTGTTTTCTGTTTTTATGACTGGGTCCCAACTTAAGCTTCTGAGCATCTATTTTTTAAAAATAGAACAACTACCATTTGGTCCACGTAACTCACAGAGTTGTTGGCATTACCTTAGACGATACAAATAAAACACTCTGAAAACTCCTTTTAAGAATTTGGTGCTATAACATAGTTCCTGGACATTTCTCCTAGAAGGATAAAAAGCTGGGATGATGAAAAGTCATCCAATAAGCAGCCAAATATTTTCATGACAGCTCACAGAAGTGTTCCAGCTGCTTTTAGAACTTAGGGTGACCGCAGACCAGGTAGCCCAGAGACTCAGAATCAGCTGGGTTGTGATATTACAGTGTGTGTATGTGTATATACTTTGTTTTTCAAGGACCCTGGGACTGAATATTGTGCAAATCAAGAAAGTACACAAAGCCAACAGGAAAAGAAATCATCCAACTAACACCACATACATGGACAGCATAAGATGTACACATTGTACTACTCAGTTGTAGAAAGGAAAGGAAACGTCTTAATTTTTCCATAACTGATCTAATTTTCCCAGCAAGGACTCCACCCATGAATAGTAAGAGAAAGAAACAATCTTAAAACTTGTAAATCACCAGTACCTCTCTTTGTGCTATCTAGATAATCTCTTCTTAATGACCCAGAGTTCACATAAATGCTGAGTTCTTCCCACTTTCTCTCTTGGAAAGATGATGTTTCAAGTAAGTGGGAGCTTATCTGACCTTATGGCACCAGGAGAGAAGAAGACTCAAATCCCCATGACCTCTGCTTCCTCGCCTGGCCCCTGGACTGGCCTCATCTTGTCTTTTGTTTCTCACTGGCACTTGTACCTGGAGTCTGATTTTTTTTTTTTAAGATTTTATTTATTTATTTGACAGAGAGAGACAGATCACAAGTAGGCAAAGAGGCAGGCAGAGAGAGGGAGAAGCAGGCTCCCCACTGAGCAGAAAACCTGATGTGGGGCTCGATCCCAGGACCCTGAGATCATGACCTGAGCTGAAGGCAGAGACTTTAACCCACGGAGCCACCCAGACGCCCCTGGAGTCTGATTTTTTTGTAAAGATTTTACTTATTTATTTGAGAGAGAGAGAGTGAGCGAGCAAGTGAGAGAGCAGGAACAGGGCGTGGAGGGAAGGCAGAGGGAGAAGGAGAAGCAGTCTCCCTGATGAGCAGCGATCCTGGGACTCCAGGATCATGACCTGAGCCAAAGGCAGACACTTAACTGACTGAGCCACCCAGGCATTCCTGGAGTCTGATTTTTTTTTTTTTTTTTTTTTGGAGTCTGATTTTTAAAAGCACTACACGCTGAGACATCTTCATCCTGACTTGAGATTGGTTATTCCATCAGGCCTCTGCCCTTTCGTGTCACCTTGCTAAGGTGCTTGAGAACTCCTACTAGATACTCTGTATGCCATATGTAGGTTGTAGGGAGCCAGGCGAGCAGTAGGGGAGTTCCTTAAAAAATTAAAAATAGAATGACTATCTGTTCCAGTAGTTACACTTCTGGGTATATACCCCCAAAAAACTGAAAGGTATGCTGTCCCCCACTCTCCTGCCTTCTCTGAGACCACACTGTCACCCTCCCTCCCTGTCGGATGCAGAGAAGCTAAAGGCTGCCCTCCCAGAGGCCTGGGGCCTCCCTGTATCACACCTGGGGAATGGAGTAATCGAATCCTATCGACTTGGACACTTCTGTGCCTAACCATCTGTCTGTACAGTCTCCTCACCTTGAGGCTCGGCTGGGAAGGAGAGCTGAGATCCCCGATATTGGCATCTGACCATCCCTATCTTCCTCTGGATCTGCTGTCTCTTCTTTCCCACACTTCTACCTCTTCACAATGAACCATCCATGTCACAGCCTTCTACCCTGGCTATCAGCCACAGCCAATAATAATGTGCCCTGGGGGCACCACACTTGACGGCTAAATGGCTGAAGGAGTATCTGTCTTCTCTATGCTACAGAAGAAACTCATTGACATGGGAATCTCAGTAAAGCTAGGAACTGGGGGTTACAAAGGGTGAAAATATTCTCAAAACATTGTCCGTGATTATGTAAGTGTACTTCAGTACAATAATCAACAAAAATAGAATACAGTAACATTCTGGCCAATGCTCTACCAACTATAAAGTGTATTTTTATAGTTAAAAAAATCCTTGGTTTCTCTGCTTCCTAAAGTCATGCATGCTTACTGTAAAACAAATAAGCAAAACAACCGAAAAATACACTTCTAAATGTTCAGTGAAGAGAGGAGAGCTCCTCAGTTCTGGTTTGGCCAAGGGCGACTCTTCATGGAACAGCACAGCTCAGAATGAGATTCTTCCCTTAGAAGGTGCCAGAGTCTGTTCAGGGGCTAACTGAGCATTATTTCTTTTAAGCCACTGGGACTCTTCTCTCTTCCTTTTGAGAGTCAGAGCTCAGCAAGGATATCTTCCTTTGAGTTTGGGAATTAGGAGCTAAAGAAAAAGAATGTGGCCTGCGGACCGGCTGAAAGGTATGGGAGATGTATGAGGCCGAGAGGAATCACGGTTGCAAAGTGCATACAAAATGTGTGTTACTGACTGTTTTATTAATTCATTCATCCATCCATCCATTCATCCACAAACAATGAGCATCATCTATGCCAGACCCTACACTTCTTCCTATACCAAGATGAAAGAGAAGTAGTCACTGTCCTCAAGAAAGACATCAAGAGACATCTTTCAGTGCAGCAGGTCTGAAGACCCAGAGGGTGGTCTGCGGGGAGGGGTGGGTATAATCTCATCTACTCTAACTTCTATTCTTGGACAACACCAAATGATGAAAGCATTGTGGAGCCACAGGAATTCTCTTTCATTGCTGGTGGGAATACAAAATGGTACTGCCACTTTGGAAGACAGTTTGGCAGGATTTTTTTTTTTTTTTTAACAAAACTAGACATACGTTTGACCTAGTAATCACACTTCTTAGTATTTACCCAAATGGGTTGAAAACTTATGTTTATGCAAAAATCCACACACGATTGTTGCAGAAACATTCTTGAAAGCAACCAAGATGTTCTTCAGTATGGGAATGGATAAGTAAACTGTAGTACCTCAATATAATGGAATTTTATTCAGTAATAAAAAGAAATGAGCTACTGACATTTCTCCAAGGAAGATACGCAAACCGACAAGTACATGAAAAGATGCTCAACATCACTAATTATTAAGAAAATGCAAATCAAAACCATGAGAAGATATCACCTCAAAAGATATGCTTAGATATCACGAGATATCTTGAGAAGATAAGCACCCATTAGGATGCTTACTATTAAAAGAAAAGCTCAGAGAAAATATCAAGTATTGGTGAGGATGTAGAGAAATTGGAACACTTGTGCCCTTTTGGCGGGAATGTGAAATAGTGCTGTGGCGAGCAGTAGGGGAGTTCCTTAAAAAATTAAAAATAGGGGCACCTGGGTGGCTCAGTGGGTTAAAGCCTCTGCCTTCAGCTCAGGTCATGATCTCAGGGTCCTGGGATCGAGCCCCACATCAGGCTCTCTGCTCAGCAGGCAGCCTGCTTCCCCGCTCTCTCTGCCTGCCTCTCTGCCTACTTATGATCTCTGTCTCTCTGTCAAATAGATAGATAAAATCTTTAAAAAAAAAAAATTAAAAATAGAATGACTACGTGTTCCAGCAGTTACACTCCTGGGTATACACCCAAAAAAACTGAAAGCAGAGTTTCAAGAGATACTTTACACTCAAGTTCATCACATTATTCACAATAGCAAAAAGGTGGAAGCAGCCCGAGTATCTATGGATGGATGATGAGTGGGTAAACAAAATGGTGTATGTACATACAATGGAATACTATTCAGCCTTAAAAATGAAGAAAATTTGGACACATGCTACACCATGGATGAACTTCAAGGACATTATATTAAGTGAAATAAGTCAGTTACAAAAAGACAAATACTATAGGATTCCACTTACATAAGGTACTTAGGGGGGTCAGATTCGTAGAGTCAGAAAGTAGAATGGTGGTTGCCAGGAACTGGGGGGAGGGGAAAATGGGATAGTGTTCAAAGGGGTACAGAGTTTCAGTTTTGCAAGATAAAAAGAGCTCTGGAGATTGTTTGCACACCATTGTGAATGCACTTATAACTATGGAATTGTACACCGAGAAATGGTTAAAATAGTAATTTCTTTGTATACAATTTTTAAAAATCCAGTGGCAATGGTCAAGGTAGTGGATGCATTAGTAGTCATATTATGGACCAAAAGCCTCTAGGCTTTGTTTAAGAAATGAAAAAAAGAAACTGAGATTGAGCTGACTGAAAGGTGATGCATGAACAATGCCATTTGTTATTTAGGTTTTTTTATGCCCACAGACCATTTTTGTTGGCCTCTTGATTTGCCAGGGTGACAAGAATAGGATCATCTGTATTAAAATTGCCAACACTAAAGGAGAAAGCCTTTAGAAAGGGCTAAAAAAAGGAAACTGACATATGTCATGTAACAAGAATGGACTTGCACAGATGTGCTGAAAGGCCAGAGGGCCACAAGCCCCAAGGAAAAATGGACTCTAAAGGCTATAGTTAGGAAGTATATCCATGATATGAGAAAGCAGCAAGAATATCCTTCCTGCATAGGAGGAAGGAATCAGCCAGCTCTAGGACACTATCCCAGGACCTACCTATTCCTCTGTATTACTTGAACAACTTCGGAATGGGCCACAATACTCAGCTGAGCTAAAATACAACCAACACCACCACCACCAACAACAACAACAAAAAGATGTATTTACTTGAAAACTAGATGGGGAAATGATGAAAACAGAAGGAATGGCCATAAAATATTATAACTCCTTTTCCCCTCATCAAGAAATCAGAATACTATATAACCAAATGAACATGATTCTTATTTTTTAAAGAAATTAATGTGACCTTCTTGTATGCATTTGCCTGCCACTCACTCCAAAGATTCTACTCCCGTGTCCAACTTTCTCAGATGCTTTTTTTTTTTCCGAAGATTTATTTATTTATTAGAGAGAAAGAGAGAGAGAGAGCACGTGTAGAGGGAGAGGGAAAAGAAGACTTTCTGCTGAGCAGGGAGCCCAATGTGGGACTTGATCCCAGAACCCCAGGATCATGACCTGAACCGAAGGCAGACACTCAACCGACTGAGCCACCCAGACACCCCTCCCGGATGCTCTTACACTGGCATTTGCATCTGACTACCTTCAGTGGCAGCAAACCACCTCTTGGGGGTCAGTTTGAGTCTTATAACTGTGCTGTTAATGTGCTCCATCAACTTACTAAACTAAACTACATTTCCCAGAATGCCCTTAGAATTTGCAGGTTGGTCTAGGGTATCCATTGTCACGGTAGCTTGCACACATTGTTGTTGATCTTGGGGGCTCCCCTTGTGGGTCTGGTGTGGCATTGGGGTTCAAAGGAGCTGCCGTTGCATTGCCTGCCCCAGCCCTCTGACTCCAGGGTCAGATACCAGACATGGGTCCAGCTCTGCAGCAAAGTTTCTCCGCAGGTCATGCACGTTGTCAGTGATGGCAGCAGTGAGAGACCCACGTGGGGTTCAGTTTGTCCTCACTCTGCCAGACTTCGTGCCAGATTTTCTTCCTGACGGCTGACCCTGCTGGTCTAAAGAGATCTCAGGCCCATCCCAGATCCACAGGCAACAGGCATCTCCTGCAGCTCTCACAACTGTGGAAAGTCTGATCCGTAAAACAAATCCCTCGGGGCGCCTGGGTGGCTCAGTCGTTAAGCGTCTGCCTTCGGCCCAGGTCAGATCCCAGGGGTCTGGGATCGAGCCCCGCATCGGGCTCCCTGCTCCGCGGGAAGCCTGCTTCTCCTGCTACCATTCCCTCTGCTTGTGTTCCCTCTCTCGCTGTGTTTCTCTCTGTCAAATAAATAAAATCTTTTTTTTTTTTTTTTTTTTTTTAAATAAATAAAATCTTTAAAAAAAAAAAAAAAAATCCCTCTATCCATATCACGCACAGTGGTTCTGCTTTTCTGATTGGACATACTGTTATAATTCCATACGAAAGTCATCTGGAGGCAAGTCTGCAAAATAAGGTGGGTGAGTAAGCTGAGTAAATACATTGGGGGCCAAAAATTCAGGGTTAGAATAAAGAGCAAATCTATTTCTCGTATACTTCATAAGATAGATCTAAAGCCCTTCCCAAAGAAGAGTTCTACAACTGTTTTGAGTAAGGATTATTTGGAAGGATAATATTCATTGGGACACTCTTTGCAACGTTTGTGTATACAATCTCCTTTTTTTATTTGTTTAAAGTCACTCTCACTTATAATCTGGTTTACAGAAGGATGAGGTGACCCACAGTAAATGGCAGCACACAGTCTACCAGAGAATGCAGTCACGGAACAGGCTGCAGTATTGGCTCAGAACGCTGTAGATCTGAGGGAAACAGGGAGAGTCTGGAGGAGTCAGGGAGAGCTTCAGAGAGCAGGTGAGGTATGACCGAAACAGGAATGGAATTTGAGGCAGGGGATAAGCACAAGCCCAAGTTCAGAGGTGATGTGGCACAGAGAGATAAACCAACTGACCATCTCGAGTGGGTGTGAATTTGGGAGTAAAATTTATCCATCTCCCTCTCACTGACAGAATCAAAATTAAGCTCTGCCTGAAGACGTGGTCTCTTCTGTGCTGGGTCTTGCTTATTCTCTAATCTCATTTCCCCTTCCCCATCCCTAAACCTACTTCATCTCTGTTAAAGAACTTGAAGTGCTCTCACATTCGCTTGTTCGTTCAACAAATATGAATCCCTACTATGTGCCAGGCACTTAAGCTATAGGCCTTGCCTTCATAAAGCTAATGATCAGGGTGCCTGGGAGGCTCAGTCAGTTAAGCATCTGCCTTCATCTCAGGTCAGTCCCAGGGTCCTGGGATCGAGCCCCATGTGGGCTCCCTGCTCAGTGGGGAGCCTGCTTTTCCTTCTCCCCCTCCGTTCCCCTGCTCGTTCATTCTCTCTCTCACAAATAAAATCTTAAAAAAAAAAAAGTTTATGCTCTAATGAGAGGGACAGGTAAGTGAACAGGCAATCAAAATGCAACATGATGGTGTAATGGGAGCAGTTAGGGGGCGAAGACGATAGAAGGCTTCCACAAAAGAGACATTAAAGCTGAGACCTGAATGATAAGGAAGAGTCAACCAAGTTGAGAAGGGAGGGGGGGTGGCCAGAAGAAGAGTGGTGAGCAGAGGGAGCAGCTCACGCAAAGGCACAAAGACTCAGAGAGCCTGTGAGATCATGGAGATCTCCTGTGGTTGGAGGCTGAGGCCTGAGGGCAGATCACACAGGATCTCCTGTACCTTATTAAAGGTCTAGTCTGTAACCCCAGGAGAACAGGGACATGTGAACCACCTGCATCCAATTTTTGTTTTAGGGCGATCACTGTGGCTGTAAGCAGAAAGAGGACTGGGTTGGTGGGGACAAGGAGGGCCAACACAAGAAGCAGATGACTGGTTAGGTCAGCGGAGGAGAAAGAATGTGGCCTAAACCAGCCCAGAGGCTGGGAGGCAAATGATTTTAAGAGATGTTTAGGAAACTGAATCGACAGGACTGGGGGCTTTGCTGATGGGGGGATAGTGGATGTAAGGAATCAAGAGGAAGGATTTAGGGACATGGCCAGGCTCTTTGCGAACAGCTGAGTGGTACCATTCCTCAAGAGAGAGAGCTGAGGAGCAGGAGGAGGTCTAGGAGGAGGGGATGACAATGACCCTGGGTTTGGACGTGTAAGTCCAAGGCACTTGTGGGTCATGCAAGCAGAAGGCAGGGAGATGAGTGGACCTGGAGCTCAGGAGCGTGGTGATGGCTGGGTACCTCCACATAGAGGTGACAAGTGGAAAGCCTGAGATTGGGAATGGTGAAGCGAAAACAAGGGAGGAGCAGAGACAAACCCAGGAACAGCATATTTCGGTGAGAAGCAGGAGAGGATCCAGCAGGGAAGACTATGAAGACGTGACTGGAGCAGTAGGAAACCCAGCAGGGAGGACTCATCCATGTAAGTGGTCAAGAAGTACTGAGTCCTCAGCGGGAGCCAACTTCCAAGAAGCGGAGAGAAGCAAGTGTGGTAGTAATTAGGATTCTTCAGCCACAGGTAACAGAAACCAACTTGAGTTAGCTCAACAAAAAGGAGAGGCTAGATTATAAGAGAACAGGAGTATCTCATGGACTCAAGAGCAGGAAGGTCTGTAGGTAAGAACTTCAAGGTTTTTAGCAACCTTGCAGCTTTTCTCTGCATTTCTGACGTCTTTGTTTTTCACAGATATCTTTCCTTGGCTCATGAGGCTACACAGGAACTGGAAGATGCTTATCTAGTTAAAAAACTTGCCCAGACTAAACTAGAATCTCAGTTCCTGAGAGAGCATAGGGAAGGCGGGAGAGAGAAAGAGGGAATGAAGGAGAGAGGGAAGGAAGAGGAGAAAGTAGGAGATGGAGAAGGAAGTAGAGAGAAGGAAAGAAAAGACAGAAAGAGAGGATCCAATTCTCCTAGAATAGATTTCAGGTGGCCATCCCTGATCCAGTCAACTGTGGCAGGAGGGAAGGATCTCAAAGTATAAACTAGGCTCCTAGAGGTACATCCTGATTGGGAAAGAGGGCATTTAAAGGAGATATTATAAGACAGACAAATAATCAACAATAAGGTTTCTGTTACAAGAACTAAAAAATACCCCGGGATTTTGCAGCTAAAATGTACTTGTTGACCTTGGCAAGAGCAATTTCTGTGGAATGACTTCAAGTTTGCAGTGGGTTGAGGGGCGGTTGGAAGAAAAGTGAAGTCAGTGCATAGAGAGGCCTCTTTCAAGGTTATAGTGAAGGGCCTTGAAGAGAGCTGGTGTGGACGGTTTGTTTCCTCATTTGTTTATTTAGCCCTGCAAGAACTGAATATATTTATATGTTGATTGGAAAGGGTCTGCAGAACATAGCAATCCTGTTGGCTTCTTGATGAACATGCAGGATCTCAGACCCTACCCTGAAGACTTGAACTCAGCAGACTGAGGGTGGAGCCCAGGCACATATTTGTGTGGCCCCTTCTTTAAAAAGCAGGGAAAGTGGGGCACCTCGGTGGCTCAGATCATGGTCCCAGGGTCCTGGGATAGAGCCCCACAGGCGCTCCCTGCTCAGCAGGAGGCCTGCTTCTCCCTCTCCCACTCCCTCTGCTGGTGTTTCCTCTCTTGATGTCAAATAAATAAATAAAATCTTTAAAAAAAATAAAGCAGAGAAAGTGCTTTATCCTTTCCTGTATGGTCTCTCTCTCCATCTGTCATGTGTTTTAGTTGTTCCATTCCTTCAGGCATGAGGATACTTGGTTGGGCAAGTGTAGGCCTCATAGTGCCCCAAGTGCCCTGGGCCCTGCACTGAAAAAGTGTTCAGTGTCAGTAGTCACCAGGAAAATGCAAAGGAAAGCCACAGTGAGATACTATTATTCAACCAGAATGGCTGAAGTTTAGACGACTAACCATACTAAGTGTTGTCAAGGATGCGTTGGGAGCGTAAATTGGTCCAACCACTTTGGAACATTTGATAGTAATGACTTAACCTAAACCTACCTTATGATTCAGCAATTCAACTGTGTAGAATTGCACTGCCCATCAGAAGAGATAGATGAATCCATTCATAGAGCCCCAAATTATTCACAATAGCTCCAAACAGGAAACCTTCAAATGTTCACCAGTGAGAGAATGGACAGATAGAATGTGGAATATTCATAGAGTAGGGTACTATGCAGCTAAAAATAAATGGACCACTCATACAATATCATTCACAGATGACATTATGCTGAGCAAAAGAAGTCAGATACAAAAAAGTTCATAGGATTTCATTCATGTAAGTTCAATAACAAGAAAAACTGAGTGATGATGATAGAAATTAGAATAGCATATACCTTTGGACAGGTACACACTGGTAAGGGGCATAGGGAAGCTTCTGAGGTGTTGGAAGTATTTTGTATCTTGGTCTGGTGGGTGGTTATGGGCATACACATAAGTAAAATTTTTCAAGTTTAGGATTTGTGCACTTTACTGCATGTAAATGATACCTTAAAAAAAAAGAAAAGAAAATACTTCACTTCTCAAAGGACAATGACTCAAAGGAAGATTCTAGTGTGGGGTGAATTAGAGGCTGTCTTTAGTGGTAAATGACAGTGGGGTGCCAAAGACAAGGGTATCATATGGTGATGCCCAGGACTTTATGGACTAATGAGGCTGGGTGACATAGAACTGCTTGAATTCACTTGTAGGATATCCTGAATCCTCTCCCCTCCCTCCAGCAGAAGATGGGGTGGGGAGAAGGGCCTTTCTCAGACACCAAAGTGGTTATGAAAATCTTCCACCATTTCCCTTCTTCCTGGACCTGAACAGTGGAGGAGTGTCTGAAGAGTGGTGTGGGACTTGGGGGTCCTGATGTTAGAATCTGAGATCTGGGAGCCATCTTCATGAGAAGTGAGTGCCACTGGTCATGACTGGGCTTCTTCAGCTGGAACCCACAGCCAGGCCTAGGAGTGGAGGATCTGATTGGGAAGATTTGCTACACGTACAAAGTGAAAGAAAGTTTCAAATAAAATAACCAAATAAATGCTCATTCATATTTAATGCAGAGTGAAGATCTAATCGCTACATTTCCCCTCTGTTTTATGCCTCCTCCTGTCTTTACTGAGCATGGGGGCAATTATGATGGGAAATGGGAGTTAGGATGAGGGAAGCAGGTGATGGAAGGACTCCGTTTCTGCTTCCCTTTCTGCTCAGCAGAAATCTTGGTGTCTTCTACGGCCTGGAGATGACCAACTCCATCTCTGACCTATAAACTGAACTCTAGGGACGCCTGGGTGGCTCAGGTCATGATCCCAGAGTCCTGGGATCGAGTCCCGGATCAGACTCTTTGCTCAGCAGGGAGCCTGCTTCTCCCTCTGCCTGCTGCTCCCCTTGCTTCTGCTCTCTCATATATACACACAAATAAATACAAATAAAATCTTTAAAATGTAAAAAACAAACAAAAAACCTGAATTCTCCATCCTCAGAGGAAAGTGGAAAATGGGGGACATGAAGGGGATCCTTCGTGAAATGTTCCTGTTCCTTGCAAGGTAATTCAGGCACCGGGGGTGGGGGGGCGTGCTGCTTACTGGCTGGTAAGATTCCTTAAGGATCTATGGTGCTCTCCACAAGGAGACAGGCTCATAATCTCAGCCCTTGCTGCCTCCCTCGACTAGACTTCTCTTCTGAATTTTTGAGATTGAGTAAAATACAAACTTGTCACCAGGCTTAGTCTGCTCACTCGTAGTCTACTCTTCTAGGAGTGGGGAGGTGGTTCCAGCCAGTCATGAAGTCTGGGTAGAGAATATGAATGTTTCCTTTGAGAAACAATATTAGCTTTGGGTTTGCTTCCAGCATGTGTTTTGGGTTTTTTCCCAGAGGTTTCAGTGAGGAATCGCGTGTCTCAGAGGTGAAAATAAAAAAAGCATTTGAGTTCTGCAAAATCGCAGTGGATTGGAAACTATGTAGTTAGCTTTTTTGCTATAAACGTGTTTTTTTTTTTATTTCGAGTATTTGTTTTTTTCTCTCACAGAAAAAAAAATGTGGTTTTATATACACATACACACTGAAGGGTGGGGGGCGGTGTTCAGAACAAGATGTTTCTCATTCCATTTGTTTCAAGCAATAACTCAGAGGCTCTGGAGAAAATAAACCATACATAAATAGTAGAAAACAGACTGCATCTTGTTGCTATGGCAACGCCCTACTTATATCACATTAAGCTGATTCATGTCTTTTCTCACCTCCCTGTTAATAAATTATAGTGGCTGATGAGAATTAAACTGGCCGGAAGAGTCAGCATGGACAAGCTGCATATTAATTTGTCATCCAATCCTGGATAGCCCATTATCTTTTTGGGGGTGGGGAGAGGAAGGAGAAAGCTAGCTTTTTTTCTAATGATGTATTTTTTTTGAAACTTTTTTCTTGTTTTGGTTTTTCTTCTTCACTGAAAACTATGTAAATAGGAGTCTTGGGTTCAGACAATGGTTGCTTCCTGGCTGCTCTATAAGGCTTATGACTCTCATAGAATGAGCAAATGCATAGGAGCTGTAGGGCTTGGAAAGTTCCCTTGTTTCTTTCCCTCCTCCCAATCCTCCACTCTTTGCTGCTGCCTTAGTTCATATACATTCCTATGTACACACACACACACACACACAAAGTAACAAAGTGAAAAAACAGAAAAAAGTGGGTTAAAACATAGACAATAAACAGGGAAAATATTGGCAAAAATATAACAGGTAATGGACTCATTTCATATATATATGTAAAATATATATATATATATGAATGAATGAAATATATATATATCTCCCCCCACAAAACAGCAAACAAACCTCTTGTAAAACCAACAAAAAGCCAAACCAAAGCAAAGAACTAATGGACAGTCCCCTAGAAAATGGTCAGAGGACATAAAGCAGTTCATTACAAAAAGAGACCAACAGCCAACAAATATCTGAAAATATGCTCAATTTCAATCATTATTAGAGAAATTAAAATGACAAAGAGACACAAATTTTCCTCCAAAGCAGATAAGGCAACATTAAAAAGCTACATGATTTGGAATTGGATATAACAGAGGAAAACAAACCCTCTTAGACATTTTTTTTTTTTCCCTCTTAGACATGTTAGTAGGAGTAGATTTGGCATAACTTTCATGGAAATAAGTGTGGTTGTACTTATCACAATTTTAAGTGCATATACCTTTTGACCCAGAAGTTCCACTTCAATGAGTTCATTTATAAATATACTTGTATAAGTGAGTAAGATGTTCTTACAAGGCTGTTCCTTGCAATATTGATTGTAATAGGAAAGCAAGCAACAATGACAAAAAAAACCTAACCTAGATGGGACTTAAATGTTCATCAATAAATAACTGGTTAAAAGGATTGATTCATTCATACTACACAGGGGGAGAATTTGCACCTACAGAAAGATGTTAAAAATGTAACAAGTGAAACTGCCAAGTTTCAGAACTGTATTCATAACATGATCCCATGTCTGTTAAAAGATATAATACATATACATGTTATTATATACATAGAAAATTTCTGGAAAGAGCTACATAAGTAATCATCACTGTTTCTGTGGAGTGGGAATAGACAGTGAGATGGCAGAAGATGAAAGCAGGGAATTGGGAGACTCAAGAGGATTGAGAAAATGTAGGGGCTCCTGGGTAGCTCAGTCAGTTAAGCATCACACTCTTGATTTCAGCTCAGGCTGTGATCTTGGGGTTGTGAGATGAAGCCCTGCGTTGGGCTCCTCACTGGGCATGGAGCTTGCTTGGGATTGTCTCTCTCTCCCTCTCCCTCTGCCTCGTTTTCCCCCACTAAAATAAAATGAAATAAAATAAAATAAAATAAAATAAAATAAAATAAAAATAAAATAAATAAAATAATTGTGAAAATATAACTTTCATTTTCTACCTTCTGTACTGTTTTAATTTTTTTACCATGAAAACATATTATCTCTATGATAAAAGGCCTTTAAAAAGCATGTGCACACAAATGCATGTGTGTGGATATATATATATGCTGTCTCTTTGTCACCATGATGACTTAGAAGATGTATAAGATAGTTCTGCCTGCAGTCTAGCTAGGAAGATGTAAATGTGTGAAAAGTTAACAAAAGGATACCAAGACTATCACACACACAGATCGTGTGCCAACGGTAGACTTCTACAGTGGTATTCTAGAAGGTAAGAGGAGGAAAATCACTATGACTGCAGTAAGTATAGCGGATACAGGCATGAACAGTCGGCGGCGTCTGGGTGCAAGACACCCTAAGACATCACAAAGAGGAGCGCTTGCTGTTGCCGAGACTGGTGCTGGGTCAGCCTGACGGATAG
>CM053610.1:55751695-55763418 GCA_028646535.1 Procyon lotor
TTTTGACATTTCTGAAATGACAATGCTTTTTTCTTAGTTTGGTATTCATGAGGCCCTAAGCAATTGATGTCTTAAAATCAGCTGATTCATTTAAAGATTCTGTTTTAACAAAGTGAGAAAAGTAGAGGATATGAAAGTCTTTTATTGCCATTACTTTTCCTTTAAATTTCTAGATTTGGCCTTCAAGAGATTTATTAACTCCCCAAGACTTTATCACCATTTATTTATTTATTTATTTATTTATTAACATATAATGTATTATTTGCCCCAGGGTACATGTCTGTGAATCGTCAGGCTTACACATTTCATAGCACTTACCATAGCACATACCCTCCCCAATGTCCACACCGCAGCCACCCTATCCCTACCCCGCTACCTCCCAGCCACCCTTAGTTCGCTTTGAGAGTTTAGGAGTCTCTTATGGTTTGTCTCCCTCCCCATCCCCTCCTGTTTCATTTCTCTCCCCCACTCCCCCCACAAACTCCCGCCTTGCCTCTCAAATTCTTCATGTCAGAGAGATCATGTGATACTTTTCTTTCTCTGACTGACTTACTTCGCTTAGCATAATACCCTCCAGTTCCATCCACGTCATTGCAATTAGTAATATATCATCTTCTATTCTTAATTGACTTTAAATGTTTTCAAGGGCATGGAAAAGGTGGCAAGTTAATGTAACTATGACAGTAAAACCAGGACAGTGAGGGAAAAAGAAGGCCATAGCTCAATGTTACAGAGATGAATATGCTTTGAGCAATCAGCATTATGCCCTGGATATAAAGATGGCTAAACACTGGGAAATTTTTTGTGATTCACTATATTAATAGAAAACCTATGTGCTTATTATGAGAAAAGAGATTTGATAAATTTAATGTCTATTATTAATCAAAACTCTTAAACTGGAAATTCATGGAGTTCTTTAACTTGAGAGGGGACATGTTTCAAGAACTAACAGCAAGTATCACTTTATGGTGTATGCCAGGGGACATTCCTCAATTTTTTGGGAAAGCCCATTAAGATCAGGAGCTAAAAACCAGGAGGATCATGTTTCAACATTCTGTAGGCCCTTGTCAAAATAATAGGAAGAGGTTCAATTATACAAAAGAAAAATATAAAATTGTCATTATTTGCAGTTGATTTGTTCATCCATTGAGAAAATACAAAAAATTAACTGAAAAATATAGGATTAATGTGAGTTTAATAAGAAATCAAATTACTAGATAAATATTCTGCCACTAACTTTCATATATGCCAAACATAACTGATTAGAAAACATAATAAAAATATTTTATTCATGACAGCAACAAATACTATAAGCTATCTATGAATAAACAGAAATTTAAAATATGATTCCCCATGTAAAAATTTCACAAAGGGCAAAAACGTAAACAATTGATAAAAGTATGTCTTGTACTAGTCTCGCAACTTGTCTGTATTATAAAAACTATGTCAAAATATAAAGTTACCAAAAAACTCAAGAGAGGTGAAAAAGAGAATGGATAATGCTGGAAGGAAAATGAATGATCTGAACATATAAATGGGGACTCTATCTCACATCTCTTAGCAAAATGATGGCAAAAGGGAAATCAAGAGTAAAAGGGTGATCCGTGAAAGCCAAATCCAAGGGTCCCGGTAATCATAAGAGTTCCAGATGGAAAACAAGAATGGATGGAGAAGATACAATTACAAACGAAACAAAACAAAAACCAGAGTAAAAACTGTCCTGAACTGAAAAATGTTTTCAGGTTGAAAGGGCTCAGAAAGCAGCAGGCAAAATTCAGGAAAAGGGAAACAAACCTGGGCACGTCCTTATGAAACTTCTAAACCCCCAGGAATAAAGAGGAGATCTTGCAAGCTTTCAGACAGGGATGTGGTTGCTCAAATGGAAAGATAATCAGTCCAGTTCAGCCTTCTCATCTGCATAATTTGACTCTAGATATAGGCAAACAACATTTAGAGGCATTTGGACGTAAAGGACCATGAGTCAAGATTCTTATTCTGAGCCAAGATATCATTATATATGAAAACAAAAGACAGACTTTTTTTTCAGACATACAACGGCACAGAAAATATACAGACATATGCTCTTTCTGAAGAAATTCCCAAGAAATTGCTTAGGAAGTACTCCAACCAAATAAACATTAAATTTGGAACAAAGATCTCAAAATAGAGTTAGACTATACCTTTATATCTCTATCTCTATACCTCCATCTCTATCTATCTATCTATCTATCTATCTATCTATCTATCTATCTATCTATTTATCAGAAATAGTAAGCCATACACTAAATAAATCTAAATGTATGATGCTAATATGATTGCAAACTGTTGTGTAAGGATAATCTTAAGATTCTTGAGAACAGAGAACCATTCTATAAGGAAGGATGTAAATATATCTGAAACTAAAATTTGGTATTAGTTTAATAAAAAGAAAGAAATTGTAGTAAGGAGGAAGAGAAAGAATGAAAGAAATGAAAAATTAAGTATTCAAATCATTTCAATTTTTTTTTAAGATTTTTTTTATTTACTTGAGAGAGAGCACAGAGGGAGAGGGAGAAGCAGACTCTCCGCTGAGCAGAGAGCCTGACATGGAGCTTGTCCCAGGACCCTGAGATCATGACCTGAGCCGAAGGCAGATGCTTAACTGACTGAGCCACCCAGGTGCCCCCCCACTTCCAAATCGTTTCATTTTAATGATAGGAAGCAGAGTTATCAGTTGATGAATCTAGCAAAATTCAGCAAACATAGTAACAAGTATAACATAGTAAAGAGAACAAGGAAACATAGTAAAGTATATTAGTAGTTGTGAAATAAGATAAAAGCATTAGAGCCCGTAAAAATAAGCTGAATTCCCAAGAAAAATAGACTTTTAAATATCTTCTGTCTGAAAAATGTACCAGGAACAAAAAAGATAAAAGTTGGAAATAAAGAGCCAAATAGATGATGAAGACACAAAGTGCTATGGCTTGAATCCTGAACCTCGCAAAGACATGGTAAAGTCTTAGCCCTTAGAACGTACCTTATTTGGTTCTTCTCGGGGTGACCTTATTTGGAAATAGAGTTTTTCCAGAGGTAGTCAAATTAAAATGAGGTCATGAGGGTGGGCTTTAATGCAGTATGACAGGTGTCCCTGTAAAAAAGGTGCAGTTTGGACACAGACATGGAGATACACAGAGGGAAGAGAATGTGAACACACAGACAGAAGAGGGCCATGCGACCAGAGCCGTGCGTTTACAAGCCAAGGATCTCAGGATTGCCAACAAACACCAGAAGCTAGGAGAGCTAAGAAAGGATTCTCCCCCTAGAGCCTTCAGAAAGATCATATGACCTTGAGACACCTTGATTTCAGGCTCCCAGGCTCCAGGACTGTGAGATAATAAACTTGCATGGCTTTAAGCCACCAAGTTTTTGGTACTTTGTTATTAGTCCTAGGAAACTAATATACAAAGTGAGCAGGAGTACCCAAGTTACCACCTGATAATAGAGATTCCAAAGCCACAAACATTAAATGTGACAGAAATGAATATTTTATAAGGATAAATAATAGAGCCCGTCAGAGAAAATACAACATTTTCTTGTTATCCGACATGAACACAGCAAAGTATTTATAGCAAAATTGCTCAGAAACAGGACGTTGATAAAACTACTATCAAACTGGGAGGGGGTGATATTTCTCTTTAATAATTTGACAGTTGGAACTGACAAATAATAGATAAGTCACACATTTGCACTCACAGCTACTTAGATAGGTATAAAAACCGTAGCTTCTCAATTCCTTATTAACAATCAAATCTTCCTCACAAGTTCTTCCTGACTTGGCCCCGAAAGTAGTAGTTACCTTTGGTAATGAATGGTGTCTCAGTCTCTCTTGGATCCTTTGTCTCTTTGGAGTATATACTCAGAGTTTCACATTTCTTCTTCCATCCCCTACCACTCTCAAAAGGGTGTCTGCCATTCAGCAGAGGGGGTTTGGATCTGTGTGGCCAGGACCTAGTGTTGTCTTCAGAGTCACCTAACTGAGGGGAATCCACCACTTAAGTCTGAGGCTTATGGCCGTAGTAGCCCTGCTGGGGATTGGCCACCACGGTGTTCACATCTCTCCACATCAAACCAACATCAGACCCCTAGCTTTTGTTGTTCACCTCTGTGGTGGGGTCAGCTCAACCTTAACTCTGGAAGCGAGCCACCCACCTTGGAGAGACAGAGGAACTTCTGACTGCTTTCGCACTACACAGATGTCAAGGGAGGCAAAGGATCCAACTGGGGCACTTTCTCTGCCTGACTTCACCACAGGACCATGCTTAGATTGTCACAGTCTGACTCTTTCCACATGAAGGTGAGGACACCACTGTATGTGGCAGACACTCCTAAGAGTTCTCAGTGAAAGGGAAGTACAAACCCACTCTGATTCCAGCTTTTCTGACATCCTATTAATTGACGAAAGGTAGTTGGAAGACAGGCAGGCAGGGACAAGGGGCCTCCATGCCCTAAGAGGACACCACCTCGAAAAGGATTTTATACCACCTGGGAAGGAGCCCTTCATCCTTTCCCCTGTGATAGATAGATGACAAAAACCTGATTGGATGATAGGATGAGGATGAGAGAATTGATCAAATTAGAACAGCCCATAACAACCTCTCAGACTTAGAAATTCCGGTGGCAAACCTCTTGGGTCCCTTCCCTCTTGGGGAGCTTTGTACTTTAAACTTTACTGTTGCTCAATAAACCTTGTTTTGCTGCCCACCACTCTGTCCAGCCTACCTCTTTATTCTTCAAAATGGCGTGACCAAGAACCCTGGGCACCGATGGAGGAAAAAGTCCTGCACCACTATTACTTGCAGCCACTACGCTCTACCACCAGTTCCAATATCGCCCTCAATATCACTCCATCCAAGATTATAGACAGAATAAGGTGGCCAGAACGTGGATAAGAGCAAGACAGAAAAAGTGACCTTTTAGGGGCACCTGGGTGGCTCAGTCGGTTAAGCGTCTGCCTTCAGCTCAGGTCATGATCCTGGGGTCCTGGGATAGAGCCTGGAACAGGGCTTCCTGTTCAGCAGGGAGTCTGCTTCTCCCTTCCCTGCTCCCCCTGCTTGTGTTTTGTCTGTCAAATGAATAAATAAAATCTTAAAAAAAAAAAAAAAAGTGATCTCCTAGCAAGGACTTAACAGAGTTCTGCCTACTTGTGGTTTACTTTAAACTCAGCACGCAAAAATCCCCGAGGCCTGGATTTGGATATGCTAATGAACATGAGGAATTTAGACAATCCTTTTCTCTCTGGTGAAAGCCTGATTTCTAAAGAATATTGTTTTACTTTAGATTTTTGAAAATCTTATTTTGGTGATCAAAAGCTGAACGTAGACTACCACTTTCTCTTTTTATCCCTGCTCTAACTGTCCAGATTTTCACCTAAGGCAATAGATTACTCTGGGGAGTGAAAGAAGAACACACATATGGAAATGTGAAAGAGAAAAGCACATTCATTTGAAGCACAAATGTTATTCCTGTTTACACAGGGTTTCTATAAACAGAGAAAACACATTCTTTTCAATTGCTTACAGAATATCTATAAAAATTGATCATATACTTGGCCCAAAGAAAATCCTAATAGATTCCAGAAACATAAAGATTTTACAGGCCACATTCTCTGCCCACAATTCAATTAGGCTAGAAATCAACAGAAGAATATAGAAACATAACAAAACAGAAAAACTTAACCTATTTCAAAATTGAAGAATGCTTTCTAAAATCTCCTCTGAATCAAAAAGGAAATAAAACCCGAGGTCACAATTTATTTAGACATTAACAAAAGAATAGTAATTTATAATAAAACCTGTGGGAAATGACTAAAGTTATAGTCAAAGGAAAATTTATAACCTTAACTATCTTCATCATTTTTTTTTTTAAAGATTTTATTTATTTGACAGAGAGAAACATAGCCAGAGAGGGAACACAAGCAGAGGGAATGGCAGCGGGAGAAGCAGGCTCCTCGCTGAGCAGAGAGCCCGATGCGGGGCTCGATTCCAGGACCCCGGGATCTGACCTGGGCCGAAGGCAGACACCCAACGACTGAGCCACCCAGGCGCCCTCTATCTTTATTATTTTATAAAAGAAAGAGTGAACACAAATGAACTGGTCTTGTATGCCAGCAGTCTGAATGGCTAGATGTTTTGAAGAAAGGAAAAAACCTAAAATACAGAATTATATAATAATAATAATAATAATTAATGATAATTAATTAATTAAGTATATTTTAATGTACTTATTCTTAAAAGCATTCCACAGAACATGTGACCAGGCCAAATATCTAAGGGAAAGAAGGGACTAAAAAACTACTGAAGTCACATTTGCCCCAAGGACATTTGCCTAACTTACACTTAGGTTGATAGTCATGGCTTGTTGAAGTGTGAGGACAGAAAACAAGATCTAGAGGCGCCTAAAATTGGTAAATCTAATAGGATAATCCACCCATTACATCTGGGATTCCTTACAGTGGGATTATGCCCTCACTGTAGGGGAAAAAAATTAAAATAGACCATCATAACACACACACACACACACACACACACACACACACACACACACACTTCAAGGAACGTTGCACTGGCGCTGAGCAGAACAGAAGGAGGGAATATCATCACTAATAATTTATAACCCAAAACCAGCCCTTAAAGAGTCCTAAACTCAATTTCATACGACCAAGATAATCTCAGGAGTCTCAAACCATCGGTTCTAAATCAGAAGTGACTTGGGAACCTGTTCACAACAACCTCTCTCTGAAGCATCTAATCTAGTAAGGGGTTAACTCAGCTGGCTTGGGCTGTCCAAACCCTGTACATTCTAAAGAAGGGACTGTTCATTGATCAGTTCCTTGGAATATCTTGCCTGATAAGCATCTGATACAGGCAAGTTATCTTGCCTAAGAACTGGAGCCATGGGCAACATCCAACAGGCTACCTAACTGTGATTTCTGGTGAGAGACTTGGGTCATGCCATATTAGACCTTGGGGGGGACTGGACACTGAATAACTAAGTTCAGTCCCATGGGCATTCTAGGCCTACATGATGAAACTCCAATAAAACCCTGAACACCAAATACTTGTGGCAGGCAATACTTCATTTGTAACAATAATAATGTACATTAGAGAATCCAAATGAACATCCTGGCAAATTATCAGAATTAATAATTTTAATTATTAGAATTTAGCAAGGTTGCTGAATACATCAAAACACAAAAATCAGTCACATGTCTATGCATCAGCAATAAGAGCCAAAATATAGTTAATCTAAGAAAAAGCAAAGAAGGTTGAGAAAGAAAAAGCCTACATACCAGCAAAGAAATAGAGTGTGGGAAATAACATATAACTGAAGATTATTGGTGGATGGGCCAAATATATGAAAACTAAATAGAGAAAAAACAAAGGCATTCATAGAAACTTAGTATATAATAAAGATGGCATTCAAAGGGGAGAAAATGTACTCTTAATAAGTATTATTGGCCCAGATTGCTTAGTATTTCAAAAAATGTAAAGTAAAAATGATTTATTTTTATACCAAAATAAAATCTAGAGGATCTAAAATAGAAACTGAAAATTAATAAAGGCATAAAAACAAAATTAAAAATTAAAGGAAATATATAATTTAAAAATCATCAAAAGCATAAACCGCTTAGGAATAAATCTAAGAGAAAATATGATGACTTCTATCCAGGAAACTAGAAGATATTACTGAAAAATTAAAGAGGATTGAAATAGCCATGTTAATGAATTAGTAGATTCCATATTGTAAAGATGCCAATTCTTTCTAAATTGATCAGTAGATGTAATGTAAACCCATTCAAGATCCCAACAGGTTTTTACAGAAATTAACATAGGTATATGAAATTAACATAGGTATATGAAATTAACATAGGTATATGAAAGGGCAAAGATCCAAGAAGAGCCACAATACACCTGAACAAAGTGGGTAGCTTTGATTAACCAGCTATGAAGACTTACTATAAAACTATAGTAACAAATAATCTGACTTGGGAATGAGGACGAAGAAATTGGAAAAAAAAAAATGAGAGCACAGGTATTTGGGAAGCTTAGTCTTTGAACAAAACTGGCACTGTAGTCCCTGGGGAAAGGATAAGCTTTTCAGCACATCATAGCAGAACAATCGGGATAATATAGGGAAAAAAAAACAAATGAGGAACTTAAATGCATTTGTATCCTTTCCTGTTAGAGGATTATATACTCCTACCCATTGCCATAAGATTTGTCATCACTCCCTGTACAAGAGTTTATGTTCCCATCTCGCTGTGTCTGGCTTGAGCACTTGCATATGCCCCATCCAGACAGATTATTTAAGTGAAACAGGATCTTGCTCTTTCCTCTGCTCTAAGAATGGCATGTCTCTGGTTCCCAGAAGCAGAAGATACAAGGGATTTGCACTGAGAAACAACTTGGGATGGAGTTGAAGCAGCAAACCTGCAGTTGGTGATATTAACATGAGCAAGAATACATGTCCGTGTAAGCCACTACAATTTCTGAGCAGAGCATTGTTTGTCACTGCAGCAAAGCTGACTGAGAGAGACAGACATCTCTTTTACATCTCACAGGAAAATGAGTTTCAGATGGGTTAAGCGTGTAAACATGAAAGCAAGAAAAATAAAGGTTTTATTTTTTTTCCTAAAGACTTTATTTGTCAGAAAGAGAGAGCACAAGCAAGGGGAGCAGCAGGCAGAGGGAGAAGCAGGCTCCCCGCTGAGTAAGGAGCCCGATGCGGGGCTCGATCCCAGGACTCTGGGATCATGACCTAAGCCAAAGGCAGATGCTTAACCGACTGAGTCACCCAGGCATCTCTATTTGGTTCTTTTTTTAATAGGCTTGGTCATTTCTCATATAGTTCTTTACTCATTTTTCCTTATACTTTTCTTTTATTTCACATTGTTTCTGATAATTCCTGTATCTGAAGACTTTGATGGTCTGATTGTGCTAACTCAGGTTTCTGCTGGCTTTGGTCATCGTATCTTGTTTTCTTCTGTATTTCATGATTTTTTATTATATACTGTATTTTATAGAATTTTATTTCTGGGAATTTTTGAGGCCTAGAATGAAGGTAGTGTCCTTCTGCCATGTGCCTGAGGGCGCATTGTTCCCAAAAACACTTTAAGCTAAGTCCTCAGCCTGACCATCTAGATAAAGCAAACTCAGGATAGAAGCCTACTTACTTGATTATAAATTCTCAAGTGGGTTTTGTTTGCCCCCCTTACTTACTAGTAAGATTTGAGGCAGAGAATTCTCCTTGTGGTCTCTTGGGGTATCTCTGAGGGTACATCAATTTATTGCTTGCTCCACTTACTAGAATAAGGGTGAGGCTTTTAAGGCTCTAATTTCATTAGGTCTCATAATAGATGCTTCTCCCCCCCAACTCTTGGGGTCCCTGCACTTTGTCTTTTATCTTCAGGGCTATGAAGCCATAAAAACCCCCACAGTTTGGGGGCGCCTGGGTGGCTCAGTGGGTTAAAGCCTCTGCCTTCGGCTCAGGTCATGATCTCAGGGTCCTGGGATCGAGCCCCGCATTGGGCTCTCTGCTCAGCAAGGAGCCTGCTTCCCCCTCTCTCTCTGCCTGCCTCTCCGCCTGCTCGTGATCTCTCTCTCTCTCTGTCAAATAAATAAATAATCTTTAAAAAACGATAAAACAAAACAAAACCCCGAAGTTTGTGTTTATCCAGTTCAGTAAATGCCCTCAAAGGAAAAAAAAACAGTTTTATTGCTCAGCTTATATCCCTGGGTACTTTTATCCCTTTTCATTTCATTTTTGGCCCGAGTATTCCTCACTGTCTTGCTAGATCACTAATGCACTAAGAAGAGGATTATAAAGTTGATTGTATTTTATTTGTTTTTACGTGAAGGGTTGGCCAGGTTACCGAGTTTGCCATATCTGCTGGAAATGG
Source organism: Procyon lotor (assembly GCA_028646535.1). Taxonomy (NCBI): domain Eukaryota; kingdom Metazoa; phylum Chordata; class Mammalia; order Carnivora; family Procyonidae; genus Procyon; species Procyon lotor. The sequence goes on from CM053610.1 coordinate 55,761,633, forward strand.
ACATCATTTCTACAGGTGTACGATCATTGGTGATAAAGCTGCAGCTTTTTTGACTTGTGGGCACATCTTTATTAGATTTCCAGGTATTTTCTACTTTTGACTTGGGAGGCAGTCTGTCTTTTTAGCCAACTTCTTTAGAACTCCAATCTAATAAGTGTTTTCCTTACAAGATTAACTCTGAAACAGTGACTTAATTTCCAAGTCCCTCATGTTCTGTTAGGCTTAGGGGCACAGGCAGTGGAGCTGAATTACACTTGATTTACACAGATTCTTTCCTTCCTTGCATCTCTGTACATCCTTTTGTTACTTGAAAATTACACATTATTTGAACTGAGAATGGTTTTTAATTGGTTAATTGTTTCATTGGAAAACCTAGGTCCTTGATAAATGTCAGGACACCTAGAGTCATGCATGTGTTGTGAATAACTAAATTTATAAATACCACCACATGATGTAATTTTCCCCCGAGCTGCAATAAATTATTACTGAAGTTTTGAGTTCCTTCAAACTTCTTTAAAAAGATTTACATATTTATTTGAGAGAGAGAGAGAGAGAGTGAGTGCGCACAAGCAGGGGAGGGCAGAGGGAGAGGGAGAGAGAGACTCTCAAGCAGGCGGCCTGCTGATTGTGGAACCTGACACAAAGCTCCATGCCAGGACCCTGAGATCAGGACCTAAGTCAAAATCAGCAGTCAGTCGCTCAACTGACTGCCCCACCCAGGTGCCCCTAAATTCCCTCAAACTGTTCAGGAGTGTTTAAATACAGGATCAGATTTTTTTTTTTATAAAACTATTGAGAGAAGCTAAAATAAACCAATCCCACCTTGCATAATGACTGAACAGAACATTAATTGTAAAATGGTGGGAAACTGCAAAATCCAGTCTATGCTGATGCAACAGTGTAAACTGTGCTTGTTCAAAGGTATGAACAGAGGAGAATGATAAGTCACAGGAGATTAGCAGGGTTCTCCGGCCCTTCTGAATGATTACCCAGCATCAGGTAGAAGAAATGGTGGAAGGGAAGGGGATTGTAGAGGAAGACACAATACGAACTTTCCAACAGCCAAGGATCCACCTCAGAAAGGCATTCTTGAGGTTGTAAATGCCTCCTTAAAGAAAATGACTGACAACTGCCTTTTGTTTCTTTTGCAATTCTATCCATTTCCTGGCATAAAGATAACACTTAATGCATTTCTGAAACAAAGTAATTGCCTCTAAATGCTGGCAGCTCCCGGTGAGTTGAACATTTCTCTGCTAGTGCATGAATTTCTTCAGCTTGAGAGGAGGGTCAGGTGAAGCCCCCTGCCCCATTAATGTCACATTATACACACTGTTGAACCAACTGCTACTTTTGCAGCAGTAGAAGCTACATTGCCTATTGCTTCACAGACATGCCTCTATAGACCTCCTGAATCCCATTTCTGTAAAAAGTAGTTCTTTCCAGGGTATTTCCTCACTTTAGTTTTATTGTTTTATTTCTCACTTGAAAAATAGCTATGCCCTGACCAGAAAGTTGCTGAAGAGTCTCATAAACTAACCTTCCTTCCTCCCTCCCTCCCTCCCTTCCTTCCTTCCTTCCTTCCTTCCTTCCTTCCTTCCTTCCTTCCTTCCTTCCTTCCCTTTCTTTCTCTTTCTTTCTTTCTTTCTTTCTTTCTTTCTTTCTTTCTTTCTTTCTTTCTTTCTTTCTTTCTTCTTTCTTTCTTCTTTCTTTCAAGATTTTTTATTTATTAATTTGAGAGAGAGAACATGAGCAGATTGGGGAGAGGGGCAAAAGGAGAGGGAGAAGT
>CM053610.1:55763518-55777280 GCA_028646535.1 Procyon lotor
CATTTGTGCTCTCACAAAATTACAAGGTTCTGCTTGTATTGTAACTTTATGGTCACCCATAGAGAGTTAAGCCCGAAGGGGTGTCTGGGTGGTTCAGTCGGTTAAGCATCTGACTTTTGATCTCAGTTCAGGTCTCGATCTCAGAGTTTTGAGTTTAAGTCCTGTTTTGGGCTCCATATTGGAGCCTACTTAAAAAAAAAAAAAAAGACAAGTCAGAAAACATTGAGTCTACAAATGTCAAAGACCAGGCATTTCAAGGTTTACTTGGAATTCTAGGAGCCTTCAAATAACTAGATCTCAGAGTTAGCATTTTACATAATTCAGTATATTTCTTTTCCATCTGTTAAAGTCTGTGGAGAGCAGACTTTTTTATTTGCTCTTAGAAAGGAACTGGAGACTTAGTTCATTGAAATTTATCTGACATCAAATATCAAGACCAACCATGAGAATTGTTAATTTGCTGCTCAGACCTTTACTTTCATTGGCTTTTTTTCCTCCTTAGAGCATTAATTCTGAATACAAAAGAATCCATCAAAATTCTTTCTGCCAGTTTTCATAGTTGGCTTTAAAACAAGTTTTCCATGTTTTTCTTATAAAGAGCACTCCCTGGTGATGGAGTCTATATCCTTCCAGACATCAGAGAAAGAAGAGAAGTTTAATATCAATAATAAAAGCACCACGTATGTAGGCATCTTTGGGAGAATTTCCAGTCTATAGAGTTATTCAGGCCCAAATCATCCAGATCTTTTGTTTCATCCTTGTATACTTTTTGGGGAAAATAGCTCCCCTGATCACTCCCCTACTGGAAATGAAGCCACCGAAAACATTCAGTAGAGTTACTATTCTCCCTATTCATCAAAGTTTGCTAAAGGGAAAGGTTTTGCCCAATAGCATGAAACACAAATTCTAGGATGATTACAGCGACTCTGTGATACCAGTGAGATCCCTGGATAAAAAGGAAAATTAGGTTCAGCTTCAGCACTTTACCCTTGTGATTTGCCCTTCAAGCAACACGCATATAAAAATTAATGATTAAATACTCAACAAATACAAAATTTACCAAAGGTAATTTCTATTTCAAGAAAAAAACCGAATCACCTTTTAAAAAAAGCTTTAGCATTTGGGTTTTAAATATGTATTTTATGACTATCTCAAAGATAATTTTAGGTTGTCGTATATATTCCACGGGTGGGGGGGAAACAGTAATAACACTGTATTAGTCTGGGCAATACCAAACAACTCCCAAATCTTTATAACAAAGGTTTCTTTCTTTCTCTTGCTACAGGTCCACGCTGGGTCAGCAGGAGGGTTGTGGGAGGGTGGGGACTCTGCTTTACATTGTTCTCATTTAGGGACCCCCAAGCTGGTGGAGTCTCCACCATCTGGATATTGTTAGTGGGGCAAAGGGAGATAAATAATTAATCACACACCAGCTCTTAAGTGCTTTTGGCCTGAAGAGACATATGTCACTTTATGCACATTTTATTAACCAAAGTCACACGGACATTCTTTAAAATGGGCTGAGCCTGGAAGGAGAAGAGAATTAGATATTGGTAAACAGTAGGCATTGGTAAATGCCTACTATAGGTGTTTCCAGTTTTTATAAGCCTTTCTAGGTTTTGGAGCTTTGACACATCCAATGAAGAAAGCACTTGCCTACCGTAATGTTCATGCTCCATTCCCCACCCACAGGACCAGCTTCAGGGTATGCAACCCTGTAGCCATACAGGCCTCCTGTTCAGAATGGCCCGTGCTTGGGTTTTAACGCTTTGCTGTCGCCATTCTGAAATTCTTAATAATTTCATCTCCCAGCTTGTATTCTTAAAAGAAGTCCAATGGTACAGTGGAGCACGTGTGTATGAACAGAGGAGATACACACGGTATGTATGTCCCCTGCCGTTCCTTACTACCTCCTTTGCAATATAGCATTCACATGCCTCATGAGCAGAGGATTCCAGGGGCCCCGCAATGTGTGCGAGTTCAATGAGACCCAACACAAGTAAAAGGTAGTCATGTTACGGTTCCGCCTGAGTCAGCAGGGGGGCTGATAGCCCTCAGGGGCTATAAGAACTTGCTCGGAACACAAAAAGATAGTAATGGTAGTCTAAGAAACACCAAATCACAAAGAAACCCAATCTCATTCTTACTCCTATTAACCTACCTGGGTCAGGTAACCACGGCTACTGAAAATGATGACATGGAGGGAAAGGGGAAGGGAAAGATCGGGCCACCCACAGCTCCCCTTCTTCCCAGTCCTTTCCTAGTCATCAGTAGAAGGAACAAAGTGGAGTAGAACGTGTGCATCTCAAGACAGAAATAAAAACAGTTGAGTTAGTCTTGTGCAGTGTTTCCACCATTCCGGTAAGAACAAGACATGTAGGCATGCGTGAGCTACGAAATACAAGTCATATAATTTTAAGGATTCTGCATATGAGGAAAATGCTCTTATATTTGCATTAGAAACTGGCATTTCCCAGTATGAATAGGAATAGCAAATTTTATGCCAATAATTTAAAATTTTACTCTCTCTTTAATTAGAATGACATAAAATAGCGAATAAAAACACTGTGACAAGCCAAGAGAAAGACCATAGAAGAACAGAAGAAGTTTCATGTTTTAGTGCCTTTAATGGCACTTTTTTTTTTTCTTAACTGTTTGATGAACAAGGGCCTTTGCATTTTGCTCTGAGCCCTGCAAATTATGGAGCAGACCCTGCCCACTCACAAGTACAGAGATGCAATGTCCACATTATAAAGTGTGAGCTCAGAGATAATCGAATCCAGTGACTTTCAAATTTCTTTTTAGCAGCAGAGCCCATTCTTCAGGGTGAAAGTCCAAAATGGAAAACAGAAAAGTGCAAACCACTTTGGTTTAGCAGGATTTGAGCCCTGTTCACCTGACCTCTCCATTTCCACACTTTTTGGGTGAGAGTTGGGGGGGGTCTCTGTGAAGCCCCTAGACTTCCTCAGGGTACAGTGGGGGAAATCTCTGATCCAGAAGGACTCAGTAAAGTTGAGCAACATGGCCAACCTCCTAATTGCTAAGTTGGCCCTCTTCCTTCTGTTTCTTATTGCCACCCCAACCAGCCAGCCATCTCAGAGTGTGGGGAGACCATTTAACGCCCCGACACATTTGTGAACACTCTCATCTTAAAATGGGGGTGGTAATGCCTACCTCAGGGAGTTGTGTTAAGGATTGAAAGAGATACTGTAACTAAATAAATGCTCAATAATTAATAGCTGCAACTTTATCATAATTATTATAATTATTATTTATTATAATAGTAATATTATTATATTGTTATAATTACTATTTAAACTTAGAGTCCTAACTTCTATAGATATTGGTAAAACTTCTGCTTTCTTTTTTTAACCCTTTTTAAACACGTATTTTTAATTTTGGTAAATCACAGACAACATAAAATTTACCCTCTTAACCATCTCTAAGTGTACAGTTCAACAGTGTTCAGTATATTCACATTATTGTGCAACCAATCTTCAGAATTTTTCCATCTTGCACGATGAAACTCTATATCCATTAAATAGCAAATCTCCTTTTCCCCAACCACCCAGCCCCTGGCAATCAGCATTCTACTCTCTATTTCTACAATGTTGACTATTTTAGATACCTCAGATAAGTGGAATTGTCTAGTCTAAGCAACAGATAGGAGTGAGAAGCTATAAAATGTTTGATACATAATAGAGAAGGTACATGTTCCTTCTTTCCTCAAAAAGAAAGGCAATTCAGAAACTTGAGGGAAAGAATGCCTGGGTGGCTCAGTTGGTTCAGCATTTGCCTTTGGTTTAGGTCATGATCCTAGGGTTCTAGGATCGAGTCCCATGTCAGGCTTCTTGCAGAGTGGGGAGCCCGCCTCTCCCTCTACTTATGCTCTCTCTCTCTCTCTCTCTCTGACAAATAAATAAATAAAATCTTCAAAAGAAAGAAAGAAAGAAAGAAAGAAAGAAAGAAAGAAAGAAAGAAAGAAAGAGAAAGAAAGAAGAAAGAAACTCGAGGGAAAAAAGCAGAAACTAAAGTAAATTAAAATGGATGAATGATGCCTGGTCTAAGCGTGAAGCAGATGAGATAGACGTGAGTGCAAGACTTTTTACCATGTAACTGTTAAGTCATTTTGGGTTTTAAATCACATGAATATATTATCTACTCAAAAAACAATCTGAAGCAAAATAAAAGGTAGCATGGATTTGAGAAGGAAGAATCCATTTGGACTTCTCACTAAAAATATAGAAACTCTGTGCCCTTCTCTATCTCATACCTTGTCCTATGCATCTCTTCCATTTGGTTTTCTGCGTTGTATCCTTCACAGTGAACTGGTATTTGTAAGTCAAGTGCTTTTCTGGGCTCCGTGAGCTGTTCTAGCCAACTATGGAACCTGAGCTTGGGGAGGTCGTGGTTATCCGGGTGCTCATTTGTGGCTTGTGACAAGTGGGGGCAGTGTTGTGGGACTGAGCCCTTAATCTGTGGTGTCTGGGCTAGCTCAGGTAGTTAGGGTTAGCATTAAATTGAAATGTTGGACACCCTGTTGACGTCAGAGAACTGGAGAATTGGTTGGGGGAAATTTCACTAGTCTTTCACCTCCACCCTGGTATTCTCCTCCTCCTCCTTCCCCTCCCCCCCCTTCTTCTTCTCCTCCTCTTCCTCCTCCCCCCTCCTTCTCCTCCTTCTTTTTTTTTTTTTAAACAGTTTGTTTATTCATTTGAGAGAAAGAGAGAAAAAGCAGGGGTGAGTAGCAAAGGGAAAGGGAGAAGCAGACTCCCCACTGAGCAGGGAGCCCAAAACAGAGCTCAATCCCAGGACCCTAGGATCATGACCTGAACTGAAGGCAGATGCTTAACTGACCAAGCCACCCAGGCACCCCCAAAATATATATTTTACTTCTCTCCCATTATGAGAAGAGGCTCCATTCAGACTCTTGATTTTTCACCCCTTTTTTGGAAGAATGTTGCTTATTGTATTCACTTCTATATCCCTAGTGCCTGCAACAGTGCCTGGCACATAGTAAGCACTCAAAAAAAAAAATTACTGAATGAAAAATGAATGAATGAAGGAACTAATAGGCAAGTCACTGAAGATAGTCGGGTTGCAGAACAGAATGTAAATGTTAACCAAACTCGAGAACGTTGATCTGATCATTCTTGATAGAGAAAGAGAAATAGAAGGAGCGGGGAGTAGAGAGGAGGGAAAGGCTGGGCATAATTAGCCTCCTGTCAAAACAAAGAAGTTAGGAGATACTATGTAAGTGGAACAAAATAAGTGGAGGTCCAAATACATTGTTTGAAGTCCAAGATGCAGCAAGTGGGGAAACCGAACATTGGGAGGAGGGGTCTCAGAGTGGTTGGAGGGATGGAGGGTAGATAAATAAGCTGAGTCTTCATCTGACACGGCCACGAGTCAACAGATACCATCAAAGGCTCATGAACCAAGAATAGGAGGATAAGCACAACTGAAGATGCAGGGATCACCACCAGAAGAAATAAAACCTCTGGAGTGTGGGACCATTTTTCAGCAGGATGCAAAGAATACTTTGATAAAATCAAATTTCTGGAGTGTTTCCCTTGAGCACCTTTTTGCGGGCCAGTCTCATACTGGGTATGAGAGGAGATACCACTCTGGCCCTTGGGAACTTGAAAGTCCAGAGGCATGGGCTGGATGATGACAGCTCAGAGGGAGAACAGTGTGGGACAATACACGAGAGGCAGCGTGCAGGATGGGTCCACTGACGGGTGAAGGCTTTCCAGAGGAAGCATGAGTTCATGCTGGCCTCATGCGTTGACTGCAAAGCTGGCAAGATGAACTTCCTGGTCCCTGGACCTGCCTCTCAGGAAGGCCAGCCACTGCTCTCTATCCTCTCTGTGTGCCCCACCCCTTCCCCTAAGGGCGCAAAAGCTGACTTGTACCTAGTAACTTTATAGGTTATATGTGATTCACGACAGGGAAACTCAGCGATTACCCAAACCACACCCAGCAGTGGCAGCTGGTGCCACCAGGAGAGGACCAGTTCCTGGAAGCCAAGCTGGTTCTAAGCATTGCAATTACTAACGTCTAAGACCAAAAACTCCCCTTTTGTGGGTTTACGGGTTACTCAAAATTATTATTACTACCATTCAAGGTACACTACATCCCTTCCTGCCTCTCTTGATGTAGAGGTTGTAGCTTTTGAAAGATTCATGTGTTAAAGAAATACCTGTTTCTTTACTTCCACTCAATGCAATTAAATTGGATTCTAGACATGCCTCATGGTGGATTTGCATCTCTGGCAGGAGAATGTGGTCTTATGAGATGCAGCAGCTTCTGATTCGATGTCAGGAGCACAGGACTCTTTGCCCAGTGAGGGGACCCTGGTACTCGGGGCTCAGTCAACCCAGGGTCACAATGCAGTAACCCTCTCTGTCTTTCTAGCTTTGCTCCCTCCTCAAGGTTAGAGGGATTCTTTGTTTTCCCATCCCCATAGCATCTGACCTTTGCCTTCCTGACCTCATCTCATTCTGGAAGAAAGCACTCCCCATCCCCCTGTCTTATTGCCATTGAAGGCACTTTGCAACTCTTCAATTCATTCAGGACTTTACAAGACAGGGAAAGCCCTTGTCTCAGTGCAGCTCCTGCTGTCCACTCCAGCTCTACAAGTTTCCTTTGTCAGTTCTCTTCTCTTTTAGAAGTCTCTGGAAAACTCTCATCTGGGGGCAACCTGCTCCTTCCATTCTCTTGGCATCTGAGTTGCTTTTTTTGTTGTTTTTGGGGTTGGGTTTTTTTTGTTTGCTTTTTGAGGAAGAGCACAGTTTACTTCAATGGGGCTTCAGGAAGGACAAGAAGAAACTTGGTACTTATTTCACAAATAAGAATTTCTTCTGTTAAAATGATCCCTTTGCCCTATAAAAGTTTTACAAGCAGGATTCTTTGTAGGCAATCCTCTACATGTACATATAACATGCTCAAAATATATATACACACGAGTTGAATATTAGAAAGTTAATCATCTTCTATGTTCTAAGAGAAGGGCTATTTGCAGAAAGCCAGAAAAATGATAAAAAGAATTATAAGTTTTTCTCCAGATACAATCTTCAAGTTATTTCCTGCTTTCATGCATGTTGTTTAATTTTGTTCTTTCCATTTAAACATGCAAAATACTGGCTTCAATTCAGTGAACATTAGATTGAAGCTGGAAATGCTTTGTTTTTAACATTTTTAATGATTTCCAGCTTTCTCCATTATGTTGGTTTTGAAATCTATGTTCTTGTCACTCATTTTATAAAAATAATTGCTAAGTGAAAAAAAAAAGCAAAATGCAAAAGAACTATTTGAATAATTGCAAAACAGTGCTGGACAAGCCAGGATGGAGAAGGCCAGAATTACACCACTGATAGGCTAGCAGTGCATGCAGAAACTTAAATGCTCACCCATCAGTTCATGAAGAAAGGTTTGAATTCAGTGTAGACTACAGCTTGTTTAAGTGTTGTACAAAAGCTGAACATCCCAAAGTCAAGGGCAGCCTAAAAATACTGAGTCATAGAAGCATTGAAGAATCACACTTGACACACAAGAATATATAATGTATAAGAATAGCACTGGCCACATATGACAGAGTTTTAAGGAGGTATGCACAAAGGAGATTAATTTAAAGCATCGAAACATACCTTCCATTAAATGTTTATTGGGAATGAAGAAAATACATCCCTAAAAGTACAGATTAATTGGTTAAGCACAGGACTTTGTACCTAGTAGGTGCTCAATAAATATTTGCTTTAACTGATGTCCACCAAAGAAAGATAATTTAGTCTACCCAAAACCACCAAAGAATTTACTATAATGGCCAGTCCACCAACAAAATGCCTCTGTAATGTAGTGAATCTGATAAAACAGCTAGGCATCTCCCTCATCCAGGCTTTTGTTTCCCAGAAAACAGAAGTCTGAGCCTTCCTTGTTGACCATGATTGCTACTGTTTTTGGTTGACTTTTTCAAAACACTAATTAACTTGAAGGATTTTTGTCTTAGCAAACAAATGCTCCTTCAGCACCACCAACCTCTGCAGGATTAATCTCTTTGCAGAGGAGCTTTATACTGGCAAGAATTTATGTTGTCAGCTCTAGGCACAAAGCCTGCATCGTAAGCACCAATATTTTTGGTGTAGCAGTTTACGCTCCTATATTATAGATGTGCATTTTCCCCCTTTTACTCACAGTGGCATTGAACTGCTTCTTCTCTGATAATGTAATATGTTAATGTAATAGAAACTGGGTTCAGGATAAAGGGAAGAATGGCAGACTTTTAAAGTTTTTCAGGTTACCCTATGTGGTTGTTGGGTGGTGGTTGTTCGCTTTGCTGGAGGGTGGGGAGTGGAAGGGAACTGTCTTTTAACAAAAAGAGAAAGCAGAAAAGACCCACCCTCAGATACTTGCAAAACCAAAAACCTAAACTATGACTCTAAGAAAAATGTAGAAAAGGCAAATTGGAAACTGAATTAATCTCATTCTCCAAAGAACTACGGAGGAAGAACACACATTTCATCCAGAGTTAACCCAGTTATTGGACAGGAAAGATTTACTTTTCTCTTTAGGAAAATATGATAATGAAGACCAGGGATGTAATTCTTCACTTCAGAGAAGAATTCACCACCGTGTTTTTATGTAATGGGGGAGGTTTCTGTACAATAAAGGAATTGAGCCTGATTATCTCAGAAGTGGAAGCAGATATATCAGGCAGGCTGTCTTGAGTTGGATTTTTCAAAACCTTTCAACTTTTCAGGAACCATCCATTATCTAAAGCAAGATGCCTTTTTTAAGTTTTGGAGAGACAATACACAGTATGCATCAGACATTCTGTCCTTAGTTTTCTTGGACTTACGATGAGAACATAGCTTTTGAAACTTCTCTGGGCAGTATTCAGGCCTAGTCTTGTGACTGTACTAGTGAGATCGTTTGACTTGCAGGTGTCTTGAATTTTCTGGGTGGAGTTTTAACACGGTATCATCAGTCTTTCCTGGGCTAGCACTAGGCTAGGCTAGCACAGAGCTAATAATCAAGACGCTGATAATGGTAATGATAACAGATAGTTAAGGCTTACAAAGCATTTAGAATAGCACCTGGCACAGAATAAATCTTCAGTAAGCCTTAACTATTCTTACATTAGATCCCCTCTGATATCTTCTACTGTAGTCTATTTCATTTTTAAAAAATGCTGATCCTCGTCTATTAAATTGCTTTCATTACCCATTAATGGGTGGCAATTTGTAGTATAAAAACTATGAAGTTGAAACCCATGAAATTGCCTGTTTTATCCATCAGAAATACTTATATATCAGCAATTTCATATAATTGAATCAAATAGACATCTATGTCTGCTTTGTTCAGCTTTATTGTCTCGAATGGACAATAACAACAAGCTAGTCAATGTGTCAATTATTACAAGTGATTCTTCAGTTCCCAGGCATAGAGTCACGTGTGTTGTGTGCACACACACATACACACATGCACAGGGGAAGGAGAGTCCTTGATAAGAGTGTTCAGTATCCTGGTCCCTATATTTAGAAGTTTACTTTGTGAAGCAAAAGTGATCAAAATACAAAAAATGATCAAAACACTAATAAAATGACCACTTATAAAATTAGTCCCTACTCCAAACATCCTTTGTTTCTTACTGGTAATGTCTACTTCACACTAGTGGGGGCCGGGTCAGTTTCTCATGCATTGTTAGATATATACTTAAAAACATGTTGCAAATATATGGAAATTACAAAGTAAAGCCTTAAGTCTTAACAGAGGAAGATACAGAACTTTATCAAATGAAAGAAAGTGAAAAAGGAGTACTTGAACCACATGCAAAGCCAATGGCAGAGTTACATCAAGTAACAACTGATTAAATACACAGTATTTAATACACAATACACTTTCGAAATATGAGAAGCCCTTGGTACACTGCTAAGGAATGAAATGAAATGAGCTGCAGATACACACAACGACACAATGGATCTCAAAATACATTATGCTCAGTGAAAGAAACTATATATTGTATGAATCCATTTATTTGCAATTCTAGAATGCAAAAAAAAAACACTAGCTTATGGTGATAGAAACAAGATTAGTGATTGCTTTAGAAGGGACTGCTGACTGAACCTACACAAAGGAGCTTTCTGGGGTGATGGAAATGTTCTGTCTTTTTCTTTTTCTTTTTAAGATTTTACTTATTTATTTGACAGAGAGAGATCACAAGTAGGCAGAGAGGCAGGCAGAGGGAAAGGGGGAAGCAGCCTCCCCACTGAGCAGAGAGCCCGATGTGGGGCTCGATCTCAGGACCCTGAGATCATGACCTGAGCCGAAGGCAGAGGCTCTAACCCACTGAGCCACCCAGGCGCCCCTGGAACTGTTCTGTCTTGATATGAGTTTCCAAATCCAGTTGAATGGTATACTTAAGATGTGAGCAATCCATTACTTATAAAGTATATCTTAATTTAAAAATTGTTTATTTATTTGTGGCATAAGGTGGGGAGGGATACTTGGGAAAAAGTGACAAAGCCTCAAATATTTTTGCAAAGGATAACCCTTTTTTTAAGGCCATATCACAAAAGTCAAATAGGAATTGGTCTAAGTTATACCATATCATTAAACAATTTTGTCAGACAAATTATACAACTCCCCAAATAAGAAACACATGGTTCATTCTTTACTCTAAGAATCATGATTGTTGTAATTATTAACCACATTTTGTGAAATATACATTAAAATAGTCTTATAATTTGTATTTCCCTTTTTAAAGGTCAATTATCAATCAAATTTTGGTCCACATTTTAAGTGGACTCACTTTAAAATTCATTCATCCAACAAGTTTTTATGGAGAGCTTACCACTTGCCCTAGCATTGTACTAAGAACAAAAGGGCAAGCATCCCTGCCCCTGTGTATGTTCTCACAGGGAAACAAGCAACACACAATAAAGTCATAAAATAAGAAAACGAAGAAGAATGAGGGAGACCAGCTAGAGCTAAAGCCTGGAGATGAGAGCATGCTTGGAATGTTCAAGAGATGGCAGAGAGGCCAGGGAGGCTGGCGCAGAGAGCTGCTGGGGGGAATAGGAGGGAGGAGTTGGGGGTGGGGGGGGACAAGGGCTGGATCATAGGAGGCATTCTGGAATTTTCCTGATATGGTTATTCATACTTCTTACCCAATTATTCTAAGGGGGTCGTGTGTGTGTGTGTGTGTGTGTGTGTGAGAGAGAGAGAGAGAGAGAGAGAGAGAGAGAGAGAGAGAGAATTTCCTTCACTCCACTCCAGAAGTATTTCCCTGGCTGTCCTGCTGTCACCTCTGAGCAGGATGTCCGGAACAGAACTCCCCAACCACTCGGAGCCACACTCCCGTGATTTCTGTTTCTGTTGAGGGCATAAACCTCTGCCCAACACATCAAGCTAGAAACCTGAGTCACTTTTGTTTCTTCTTCCTCCCATGCCCCAAAGTCCTACCAATTCTACCCCACAAGCTTGTGAATTCATTTTACCCCTCTTCTCTATTCCCATGGTCTCCGTGACCATCTCCCACTCAGGCTCCTGCAAAAATCTCCTTCCAGCCCTCTACTTCCACCCGACTATCAGACCAATCTCTCTCTAACCTAAGTCTGATCTCATAACTCCCCTGCTCAAAACCTCTTGGTGGCTCCCCACCAGGTACAAGATAAAGCCCTTGCTTATTAGGGGGGCTCACGGTCGCTTACCCAAACTCTCACACCCCTCTCTGGCCTTATCTCCAACCCCCTATGCTCTGGCCACCCCAGACATATCATCATCACTGGGACACACACTGTATTTTCATACCTTTGTAAATGCTATTTCTAAATCTTGAATTGCTTTCCCTCACTCCTGTGATCCTTCAAGATCAGACTCAAGGGCACTCCACCATGCTTCCCTCCCCCTGACCTTCTCAGGCATTTAGCCCATTCGCCCTCTGTGCCCTCTGCACAGGCACGCAGGGCTCTGGGCTTGCCCTGACAATTACGAATGCAACCGCATTTCCCCCTGGATGTCCTCTTCTTACCGCCAAACTCCTCACTGCATGTTGCTACCAGACCATATCTGTGCTTCTAGTTCTCTCTGGGAGCTCGAACACAGCCAGAGTCAAGTCCAGCCAAAGCCAATAAGGTCTGAGGTTTGTTTTATTCCACTTTTCCCGCTATAAGGAGTACAATCCTCCCATGAGCACCACCGTGTATGTGTCGGGTGACAGAAATGGACTGGAACCAATTCCCAAATTCTGAGTTCTACACGCTATCCCCCTCCCCATGCAGACGTAGCTTTCTGTTTATGAATACACTTATGCACATTTAAAGTTCAAAAAACCCTTAAACTACATATACTACATAGATACCTCTAAATATATACCCATGTATCCTAGAGCTGTTTTATAGCTTATATATGTACATATCCACATACACGAAACAAAAGGTCCTTCCTTGGAAGGGTGTCCCACATGACAAGATTTCTGCCAACAAGTATAGATCTGGATATCATTGCACACATACGTAACTACATTTATGGTTAAATGTATATACCGGAAATAGTTTTTGGATCTCAATAACTACTACTAATCAAAGACTAACATAGCTAGATACATAAATACAAGTGTAGAGTTTCAGTACGAACCGATCATCTAAAAATTTCCAATCATGCTGTCTTGAGTCACCCAGCTCCCAAAGGAAAGTCGCTTCTCAAACAAATGGTGTGTCTGTCTCCCTACTGACACAGAGAGTGTAATTGTCTCAGCAGACTCATGTCCCCCGCTCAGCTCCTCTCTGCATGGGTGACAGCCATGCATCAGTGAGGAGATCCCTTCTTGTTTTCCCTGGGGTGCTGGGAGATGAGGGTTTGTGCTGGACGCTGCACCAGCTCCCTTCAAGGCTTCAGGGTCCTGGAGAGAGGTGGGGGAGGGGGCCAGCGGCCCGAGGCAGCTCCTCCCGCCTCCATTTCTGCTGTTGTCAGAGAGCTTCCTGGCTTCCTTTTGTGATCAGCCGGTCTTGGAAAGGCTGCGGCAGATGGCTAATTACCATAATGCGCAGAGCTTTTGAGGGTCCTGGGTGCAAACCCAGGCGTGACCAAGCCAAGGGCAGCTGCATCTAACACAGCATGTGGAGCCAACATTAGGCTTTACCCACACGCCCATTCAGACCTTTCCAGTGGGAAGCTGATGGCACGGTTCAGAACAGATGGCCAAGAGAAACTCGAGGGAAAAGCCCTCCCGACCAGCTGGAGTGTCCCTTTTCCAGCCTCCTAGCCTAAAAGCTCAGAGCTGACACGAAGCTCATTATTCCCATTGTATCTTTCTCATGGCGTTGGTTCTCTGGGCAAGCACAAACCCCGGTAGTGCCCTTCACAGCAGTCCTAGCTATCTCGAAATTCGGTTTCTTTTTTTTTTTTTTTTTTTAATTTTTATTAACATATAATGTATTATTTGCCCCAGGGTACGTGTCTGTGAATCTTCGGGCTTACACATTTCACAGCACTTAACAGCACATACCCTCCCCATTGTCCACAACCCAGTCACCCTATCCCTACCCACCCCCCCCCCCACCACCACCCTTAGTTCATTTCTTGAGTCTAGGAGTCTCTTATGGTTTGTCTCCCTCCCCATCCCTTCCTGTTTCATTTCTCTCCCCCACCCCCCCAAACTCCTGCCTTGCCTATCAAGTTCTTCATATCAGAGAGATCATGTGATACTTGTCTTTCTCTGACTGACTTATTTCGCTTAGCATAATACCCTCCAGTTCCATCC
>CM053610.1:55777380-55942356 GCA_028646535.1 Procyon lotor
CGAAATTCGGTTTCTTAAACTGAATGATGCTTCAGGCAGTTTGGGTCTTTTACACCCTCCCTGGTTTGTACCCTTGGCTAACATCTTTCCCCAGAGGTAAACTTCAGGACTCCCACTCACTGATTTAGCCCTATCTGGTCACTAGAACTGTTCCTGAACTTGGAGGGGTATAAGAAGTTCTTGCCCAAACTCAGGATTTAACATCATATCATACTAGCTACTCTTCTGGTCTTGACCTTGAATGTTTAGAACTGGGGTATGTACACACACACACACACACACACACACACTAACAGAATAAAGAAAACTGTTTAGAAAATCAGGATTCTCCTTCAAGGTGGGATCAAATTTTGCTTAGGAAAACTGCATGACGTAAGTGTGGGACAGGGGATGGGTAAAATGACAAAGAAGACCCTACACTACATGTGTAAGGACTTAAAGTCATAAATCAAATTAACAAACTGTTAAACAAGATGTGTTCTACTCACCTAACGACAAATACTCCTTTTTAACAACCTGGAAGGCCAGGTTTGAATCTAAACTTCATGGACTCCTGAGAATTCTGAACCAGAATGCAGTACTCTGTAGAGAGCGGGGCCCCAACCCTGGCTCCTGGCCCATGAACCATCTCGACCTCCCGGGCTTGCTTCCTACCCCAATTCCAACCCACGTGGAGGGAGTCTTTGGCACACTTTGTGACAACCCTCCTGCCTTCACAGCCAAGTTCCAAACACACTGCCCACAGCTGACGTAGAGGACATATGGCCATAAAGCCTAAAATATTTACTATCTTATCCAGAAGGTAGGAAGGAGGGCAAATGCAGGGCAGGTGTGTCTGCTTGGCCAACTGGGTACCTCATACTATGTGGGGGAGGGAGCACAGACTCCTTTAAAGCATAGTGTCCAGAGGGGCCTGGGGCCCCTCTTATCTGGGTCTATGAACGGTACTGCTTCTGGGAAACCTCTTATGGTAAAAATGTATCTCATACTCTGAGAACATAAGAAATTAATAGGAATTTGGGTGTCAGACAGTAGAGAAGGGAGGGGGTTGAGCTATGTGCCAGAGCAGCAAAGAACTTTTAAAAATAGGGATGATATGTTGTTTTACCGTAAGTTTTGTGTACTGCAGCAAGATAACCCCCTCACCACTCCAAATCTTCACTAACTTCTGCTACACACACGATGACCTTGTATGACTTGGTGGTGACCTGTGGCAGGTGGGCAAAGGATAGGAATCAAGGGGAAGGGCTGATGGAAAGTCTGGGCCTATGTAGTCATAAAGGCAGCATGTATGGAGGGGCAAAACGATCCCCAAACTATCAATTCTGTAGAAGCAGGAGATGAGAACTAAAATTGACCAGAAACTAGCTCTTGGGGCTTTTCCAGAAAATTTGAGGAAGACACTGAACTTTTAAACAAACTGCAGGATGAGTCAATCTTGCACAGCTCTAAAGGGAAGGATGACCCCAGTAACAGCATGCATTTTTATAACTGCATCATAAAAGCATAACTTCCTAAAATATATAATACATATTTGACATATTTAAAAGTACAGATCCTTTTTAAAATATATCTTCTTTGGTGATCCAGCTAATACTCTGATCTTCTCCATCTATTATGCTTTTCCTTCTTTCCTCATCAGGGTCTTGATAGCAGATGATCTTTGTGTCTCTGGGAATCATGATTTTATCCTTCTCTGAAAATTACTTCTACCACAGGGGACAATTCACTTCTGAACTGGAGTGAAGGTTTTTCTTACAGGGATCCAATGTTCTCTGCCCTCCTCACTGCACACGGAGACTGCAGTCCAACTTCAGACAGCCTGTGTGGACTCTTACTCCGTGTCCCCAGCCTCGTCATCCTCAAAGATCCTTCGCACTGCTGTGGGCTCCTTCTTTATTTCTGGTCTATAGACATTCCCCTTTCTCGCTTTCAGAGTCAGCTACACAACTGCCTAGCATTTCTCATGTTTGGGTTGAAGAAGAGGGACTTCAGCATCAGCTCAGTCCCCCATCTTTGATTAGAAGTCTATTCAATTGCATATTTCAAGTGCTCACAAATTCCATCTTAAAGAAAAATAAATATGTGGAAAAAGCAACATGCACAAATAATATATGTAAAAAGTAATAGCACTATTTATACCAGTGCAAAAGTGGAAGTCATCCAAATGTCTAATAATGGGGTAATAGATAACCTATGAAATTGACTCAATGGTTGGTATATTTTGCAGTCATTTTAAGTGGTAATTATAAAGGTCATTTAGGAACATGGGTAAGTGCTTTAGTGAAAAAAAAAGCGCTTAAGTTATTTGTATATAATGATTACAGTTATAGAAAAGAAAGAAATACAAAAAGAAAATATCCTAAAACAATAATTTTAGGGTTATAGGGTTTTGGGTGCTTTTTTTTTACCCGACTTTTCCAGTTTACAAATTACTATAATAATTTAATGAAGTAAAGTTATTTAAAATGTAATTAATTTAGTTTTTAAAACTATTAAAAGATTTATAAGAAATCATATGGAGATGTTAAGCAAATTTAGAAAAACAGGTTTCACTTACAAATAGCTTTGCAAATTAAAAATGTGCATCCTATTTACATGTTTTTATATAATTTAGTCGTTAGTGGATTTTAATGAAAATATCATGAATTTGCTTTCATTAAAACAAAGGAAGTAAAATTATAATAATAAATTCTGGTTTTGGTATAAATAAAATATTTAAAATTAAAATAATGGAGTTTTAGTACACCTACTTTTAAAATTTTCCAATATTTTTTCAATTACTCTAGTGTTCTGGGGGAAAATTAACCATTAAAATAAATACATAAGAATGAATATAGAGGCGCACATTTTTCCTTTTGCCCCTGGCTCCAAGATGAGTTGGCTCAGCACTATCGGATCCTGTATTTTAAAAAATTTTTTATTTTGCTTGTAATTTTTTTTGCATTTATTTTGATTTTTAAAAATATTATTTATTTTGATTACTGAGTTTTGGGAGCCCCTTTAACTTTGTACCAGAAATTTATTTTCCTCACTCTAGTTCTAGCCCTGAATCACAGAAGTCCAGGATCTGCTGTGGTAAAATAAACTTTTCAGAGTTAAGTTGGGGAATATAAGTGTGAAAAGGTATCCTTTCAATTAGACTGGGAGTGGAGAGGAAGAGAGTCTGAGAATATTTGCATATTAATAAAAATCTCACTTTGTCACATGTTTACTGGGTTCCAAGTAAGGGTTCATTAGGCAAAAGACTCCAAAGGTTAAAGAAAAAAGTTTGAAAATCACTGATTCACAAAGGAAATTAATAGGAGGCGCTGGAACTCAGGAATCTCAATTGAGATTAGCAAAAACTGTGAAAAACAATATCTCTTCACAAGAGTCACTATAACTATAACTAATATCATCTCTATTAACCTTTCCTTATCCCACTTCCCATTCCTCAGCCCTGAAGTAACACAACTCTGCAAAGACTTCATATGAAAGCTATATAGCTCAGAAGCCAATGCCTAATTCAGAAAACACTTAACACCTAGGAATCAATCTTTCTTTCTCTTTTCTTTTTCTTTTTCCCTTTCTCTTTCTTTTCTTTCTTTCTTTCTTTCTTTCTTTCTTTCTTTCTTTCTTTCTTTCTTTCTTTCTTTCTTTCTTTCCTTTCTTTCTTTCTTTCTTTCTTTCTTTCTTTCTTTCTTTCTTTCTTTCTTTCTTTCCTTTCTTTCTCTTTCTTTCCTTCCTTCCTTCCTTCCTTCCTTCCTTCCTTCCTTCCTTCCTTCCTTCTTTCTTTCTTTCTTTCTTTCTTTCTTTCTTTCTTTCTTTCTTTCTTTCTTTCTTTCTTAGATTTTATTTGTTTATTTGAGAGAGAGAGACAGATAGCAACAAAGAGTGCCAAGTGTGGAGGAGAGAGAGAAGCAGACTCCCCACAGGGAACCCCCACATGAGGCTGGATCACCAAAGAAGATATATTTTAAAAAGGATCTGTACTTTTAAATATGTCAAATATGTATTATATATTTTAGAAAGTTTTGCTTTTATGATGCAGTTATAAAAATGTATGCTGTTACTGGGGTCATCCTTCCCTTTAGAGCTGTGCAAGATTGACTCATCCTGCAATTTGTTTAAAAGTTCAGTGTCTTCCTCAAATTTTCTGGAAAAGCCCCAAGAGCTAGTTTCTGGTCAATTTTAGTTCTCATGACCAGAGCTGAAGGCAAATGCTTAATGACTAAGTCATCCAGGTGCCCCAAGAATCTTTCGACCCTAAGAAAAAATAAAGAGTGCTGCTCTCTTTTAACCCTAGCCAAGCAGAGGAAAATGAAGTAGTGATTTCATAAAAGGCATCTGAATCAGCAAAGAAGTCAAATTCTCACTCTTTGCAGATAATGTGATACTCTATGTGGGAAAACTCAGAAGTCTCCACCCCAAAACTGCTAGAACTCATACAGGAATTCAGTAAAGTGTCAGGATAAGTGTATCCTATTCCCTTCCTGGTGTGGGCACATGATCCAATCAGAGTCAATGAGAAAAAAATAAGGCTTTTGCTAGGACTTCTGGGACACAAAGTCTAGCTCTCCTGAGTGGGATTTAAATCTGAGAGAATGTGTGATCCCATTCACACAGCTGAATGAGTTGCTTCAACCTTCAAACCTTCATTTGACTATAAAGGACGTTACGTTTTAAATTGATGTAAAAGGATATTATGTTTTCATTTGAAGCCAACCTGGAGAAGTGCTGACTCGAGATAGAGAGAAACCAAGTCCTAGCGACATATTAAGCCCGCGCACTGATGCATCTCCAGTGGCAGCATCAAGCAGAATTTTTCAGTCACTAGTCAAAGCTTTCCTTTTTTGCCTCAGTTGGTTTGGTGGGATCGTCTGTCGTTTGTAATCCAAAGAAATCTAAATGATACGACTGGCAGGATTTTGTGTTTCTTAAATAACGGATTGGTCCAGTTGGAGTATTTCTTTGAACTTTGTTCTATGTTTGTTTTCTTTTGGTTTCTAAATGTTCAAAATTAAAGAATAGTTGATATTCATGCTGTTATTTTCATTACTAGTTCATAGTTTTACTTAAAGATTATTTATTTTAGGAGCGCCTGGGGGGCTCAGTCAGTTAAGCCTTTGCCTTCAGCTCAGGTCGTGATCCCAGGGTTCTGGGATATAACCCTGCATAGGGCTCCTGCTCAGTAGGGAGCCTGCTTCCCAACATCTCCCTCTGCCTGCTGCTCCCCCGCTTGTGCTCTCTCTGTCAAATAAATAAAAATCTTAAAAAATATATTTATTTTAGAGTTCAAGTGCTTGGGTGAGTGGGGGGAAGGGCAGAGGAAAGACGCTCAAGAAGACTCCTTGCGGAGCCCAGAGGGCAAGGCAGGGCTCAATCCCAGGACCCTGAGATCATGACCTGAGCCAAAATTAATAAGAGTCAGACGCCCAACCAACTGAGCCACCCAGGTGCCCCAGAATTTCATAGTTTTAACAGAAAAAGAATAGATGACTAAACCATGTGTCAGATTACCAAAGATTCAGCTATTTGCACTCAAGGAAAGCCTAATCCATTGACCTTCTTTATGTAGTAATAAGGCAAAAATATCTTCCTTCCAAAACCAGGTGAGTTCTCATCCTGAAGAAGATGCATTTAACTAAAAAGTAGCTAGAGAAACAACAATGGGTTAAAAAATCAAGTAATCCTTAAAAAAGGTAATCAGGTAATCCTTACTAAGAAGGTAGGAAAAATAAAAGGAAATTTAAAAAGTGGGACAGGCAGGAAGGGAGGCTTGTGGGTCAAACCAAAGGTACTTTCATTTCTCCAGGCTAAGGCCAGAGTTGGTCCTGGGGAGCCTGCCAGGAGAGGCCACCTGGCCCAATTATGGGAAGAAGAAAGAGTCTGGTCTTAGGAACCAAGCAAGCTCTGAGCCACCATGAGAACCTCCTCCCTTCAAATTCTGTGACTCCCAGTTCGAACTCCTCTTTAGAACTGCAGCTACTCTTGGAAAAGAGTTTTAACCCATTAAAACACTCCGTGTGATAGGATTTATCAGATGTCTTCCTGCCTGTTGGAAAGAACCTAATAATTTGCCTGGGAAGGAGTGAACATAAAGGTTGGGTGGAGAAGGAAAGACAGTGTGAAAGGGAAAATTGCAGGCCCCAGAGACAAGTTTAGTGACTTCCGTTTTGCTGATGACCGGCTCTGGCTATGGTACCGTGGCACCACTTAGGAGTTCAGAGACAGGCTCCACCCAGCCGAGAGCTGTTGGCTTGGCTGTACTGTATATATAATGCCATGTAATGACTGGTTGGGGTTAATCAAATATAATGCCCAACCCAGACCTATTAAATTTCACCACAAAAGAGGCCTTAATCAGTCTTTTATCAGCTTGGTGCTCTGGCCTAAGAAGACTGCTTTTGTTTGCCCGTATAAGAGACAATGGGAGAGCCAGGGTCAGCCTGCTCTCTGGAGTACAACAAGTGAATTGTCCACAAACAACAGATCATTCAAGGCCATGGCAGAGGAAAGGCAGGAGAAGCTGCATGAATCTACAAAAGTGCTCACTGTTAATGGTCATGGCCCCGAGTGTTTAAATTCAGGCCACATTCCCGCTGGAGCTTCCAAAATATAGGCAGGACAGGAACAAAAAGACTCCAGTGTGCTCCATGTAAGCCTATCGGGCTTTGGCCCTCTGCAGGACATTCCTATTTGCTACTTGCTGAAAAGGGAAAGGAAAATTGACATTTGGTTCTCTCACTAAGTAAAGCCCAGATCTCCTGGAGCTTTGATGTATTTCACGGGCCAGGGATTAAAGTGACGAGTATAGGTTCTATGCCAAACTGTACCTGTCCCACTGCCCAAGCACTCTTGGACTGTGGAAGGGATGGGAAGAGAAGGGAGACAAAAGGCCATGAAGAGGGGGGAAGAAAAGAGGGTGATCTTCCCTGACCCCGAGGAGGGAATGACATTTAAGCCACCTAATTCAATTCTATTCGGCAAATATTTTGATACTTTATAGGAGGCAGGCTAAGACACACCCAGGTATAGAAACATACCAAATAAAAATCCACCTTTTCTGCCTAGAATTGGAGACTGTTAAAAAGCTGGAAGGGTCTCAGATCATCTCTCTTTATATTGCTGTGGTCTTCAAGAGATGGCGTAGGTTTAAACAAAGCTAAGAAACAGCTGTATCCCATAGGATTAACCTCAAATTTGGGGATATCATCCCAGAGCTGTTGTGGAATGTGTTGTGTCGCTGAGAGAAGAAAGATCGAGAATTATTGATCTTGTCTGACCCAGGCATCTTACTGGTGAGGAAATAGAAATTTCAAGAAACAATGTGGCTTGTTGAAGGCCACTTAGCTACTTAGTAACAGAGAGGGGATCGAACCCACATCATCCAGTGCTGGATTCAATCCATTATACCACAAAGTCTCACCACTCAGGCCTCCTGGAAGAGGCATGTCCTGAGGACCTTGAGCAAATCACTGACTATCTTGGATCTAGCCATCCTCACTCATAGGTCACCTACTAGCTACCAAATCTTTCGTGCCCATCACTTCTGGTTTTCAGAGTTTAGATTTCGTGACTCAAGATTTCCCCCTCTGCTCCAGATGAAACTTTCCTTGGGACTGGGAGTCTGTAAAGGAGTAGGAGGAAGAAGAAAGGATAAAGGATGGCAGCAAGGGAGAAAGAGTAAACCTTCCTCATAGGACCAAACCTGTGGTCCCTGGGTTCCAGACTAGTGTGAAGGCAGGTACAGCAGCTGCCTAACTTGGTCTTGCTCAGAGCTGCATTCAATTGTTTGGGGCCTGATTAATAGGGGAACATTCCTGTGACCAAGTGGGAGAAAGATCTGGGAGCGATTCTATTGATGGAAGGTTTACTAGATGTATGCCTCTGAGGACAAAATGAATAGTGCCCCAGCTAGATGGTCATTATGGGTGGGATGGAAGAGAAATAAGAAAGGGACCAGGGAAAAATGAAAGTCATTCTGTGAACTGTGAAGGCTGCCAGTGGTCAGAAGTCTTTTGCCATTCTCATTTGTCATCTGGGGTGGCTACTTTGAAATGGTTCAGCTTCCCTAAAGATATTCTGAGCTGTAATTGCAGATTTCCATTTTAGGTTCTTGTTCGCTCCCATTCTGCTCTAGACAATCAATTCGAAATACTTCCTCAGGCAACATGCAAAATGCCTTTGCTGAGTTGATGAAGGATCTGTGGTGTGGCCCATGTGAGTTTATCAATTTTTTTCTGCCTGTAATGGGAGTGGTTATGGCAAAGCAGTTATTAACTGAATTAGATCAACAATTTGAGCTGGTGGGGTTTGGTGACATATCTCCTTTGATAACAACTTCTTTATAAATTATATTAATTATGACTTTGCCTTGCACCACAGTAATGGAACTAGAAGCTTTCTATTTTCTCTCAGCCTTCAATAGTAATGCTGCCTTGGGTTCTTTACTTACGCTCCTGGCAATTAAGTGCTATCTCAAAACATAAACACAATTTCCTCTTCTTAAAATCATTATGCAAGGAGTGTCATGTGAAAGCTGCTGTTACTTAAAATATGATCTTGTAAAATAAATAAAGGGGAGCTCTCCTATTTATAAGACTAGCAAGGAGCTGTTATTACAAATCTTAATAAAGAAAACTATGCTATCCATTCTTTTTTCCTTTTTTTTCCCCCTTCCTCCTTCCAAAAAGAATAGAATCCTTCCCTTTGGATATTTTTAATTGAAGAAGAAGAAGATAAACAAATCTTTTGTGTTGACTGTGGTTAAAATATGCACTATAGAAAACAAAACACAGAAATAAAAATAACTGTCACATGCGCATCTCCCTACACATCGAAGGGTGAGCTGTCAGAGTTCACACTGCAACTGTGGCTCTCAGCTCTGTCCTCTTTACCTCAACCAGTCAGGATGGCTCTTCCTCTCTATAGGAAAGAATGCTGACCCTAGAGTCAGATGAGTGGCTTTAAATCTGTTAGGTTGAACTATAGGAAATTGCTGTTTGTATATACCAAAGACGGCTAAATATTGTCAATTTCACAGGGGGTGGCCTAATATCTTCTCTTTTGTCAACCTTCAGTTATTGTGAGAATAACAGATAATATATTATATATATATATATTTTATATATATGTATAAAATACAAAAATATAAAATATAAAATACATATATAAAAATATATTTATATATAAATATATATTTATATTCCTATATATAAATTTAAATTTCTATTTATATTGCTATATAAGATATAGGAATATAAAATATGTATATAAATGTAAAAATGTATATATACATTTATCTATATAAAAATATATGTATTTTTAGAGGGGGAGAGAAAGGGTGGGGGAGGGGCAGAGGCAGAGAGAAAATCTCAAGCAAGCTCCACGCCCAGCATGGAGCCCAACACCGGGCTCGATCTCACAACCATGAGATCATGACCTGAGCCAAAATCGAGTTAGACGCTTCACTGACTGAGCCACCTAGGTGTCCCACAGATAATGCATTTTAAATGCCTTACTTATTCCATGACGCTTAGTAGGTCCACCATAAATGGTGACAAATATGAATTGTAAGAGGCAGGTATGGTGGCATTTTGTTTCAGGTCTGTTCGTCAAGCCTGATCTGAGATACTCCTCTTCATTCTGCTGCTGCTTCTGTGCTGGGAATACCTGGGTGAGGGCAGGTCTCAGTTCCTTGGGGCAGATCGCTGCCAGGTGGCATAATGTATGGAGGACTGTAGCAGTAAACCCATGGTGCAGGGAAGCCTGGAGGAGGAGGTTGTGAACTTTTGGTGATAAGGGGAGTGGGGATGAGTGGGGCCTTTCCTCAGGAGAGAGATGCCTCATTGGGGTAGGCTGAAGCACAGATAGCTTGGTGGGGAATGTTCCAGACCCTTGGGCTGTTGCGAGGGCAGAGAGAGAGAGAACACAGTGCCATCAGAAGACGTAAGGGAGATTGATAGGGCCCATGGGGTAGAGTTAGGTTTTGTGGGACCTGGAGCTTGGGGGACCCTACACACTTACAGGAACCTCCTAGGACCTGAATGTGGGGACCTTGACCTTTCAGCTTATCTTCTCAGAACATCTGCCCTTACAGGGCCACACTGTGAGGGCCTCGTCAAAGAGCAGGGGCTGACAATGGGCAGCTACTATAGGATCTGCAGCAGGAAAGTGACATCATCAGATTTGCTATTTAGGAAAGCACCCTTAGGGCTGTCTGGAAGATGGATCAGAGGAGTTGTGTCAGACAGCCGAGAAACCAGTTAGGAAGCTGTTTTCATAATCCAGAGAGCCAAGAGTCTGAGCCTGGCACAATTCATGAAGAAGGAATTGACCCAGCCTCACTCAGCAAAAGTCACTGGGAGAGTCACCCCAGAAGGCCTGGTGTCCCTGTCCCTGAACCTATACAGAGCAGAAAGCAGACACTTTCAAAATCAGTTTTTCCACCTAAGAAGGTCTTGAATTAGTCACAGGATCAGAAGCCTGTCACCCACACACCCATGGTCAGCTTTGGTATTGTCAGGCTCACTGATGCCTACTTATTCCTTGCCTCTGCCCTGCCCTGTCACATGCCTAGGTTCTGCCTCAGTTTCCTTTTTTTTAACTTTTTAATTTTAAGTAGGCTCCACACCCAACATGGGGCTTGAACACATAACCCTAAGATCAAGAGTCACATGCTCCACCAACTGAGCCAGCCAGGTGCCCCTCAGTTTCCTTTTTAGTAGATTAGTTCTATCCTGGGTTCAGAGTCTGACCCTGAATCCTGGAATATTTTGCTATGGTTCTGTTAACTGCTTAATTCCTGCAGTGTCCTTCCTGTTTGCCCAAACTTTGGGCTGACCCATGTATTCCAAACACTCCACACTCCTAGGAAAACTCCTATTCATTTTGTTTATCCTTTGAAATGCTACACAGGGGTCTGCTTCTCAGTGTTCCTTCTCTGGTTACCGCCTTCTGTTTCCCCCAAACCAATGACTGACTCTTCTCCTCTATACCTGGCATGGATCTTTATTATTGCATGTAGTATGCTCTATCATATTTATTTGTGTATCCTGGAGATACTGTCATTTCCCCAGTAGATCACACAGTCCCTAGCAGATAGTAGACATTTAATAAGTGTTGAACCAACTGACTTGAACTGAATTCACTCCTCTCCACTTTTAATAACATCACACAATAATAACCCAGCCAGGGTCTAGCTGTGCCTACCTTCTAAGGACTACAATAGCCCAGTCTACATGGCTTGTGTGCTGTCTGCACTTTTAACTTCAAGGTCTCTCCTATTCACCTAGAATCAAGCCTGAGTTGGTCAGACTGCCCCCTCCCCCACCAAGATTGCACAGGGCACCCTCCTATAGCCAGGCTCAATTTCTTCTGGCCAATTCTTTCTCAGTCCTCACTTCTTTCTACCCTGACCCTGAGGTGAAGGGCTCAAGATACATTGTGACCTCTCTGGCCATGCTGTTTGGACAACAGGGGGACACTTAGTCTGAAAGCAGGGGGCTAGACTATACCTGTAGGGTAACTCAGTGGGAAAAGTTTTAAACAAAGGGATTGTCTTAGTCAGTTTGAGCTGCTAGAATAAACAACCAAAGACTGGGTAGCTTTTACAAACAAAAGAAGCTTATTTCTCACAGTTCTGGAGACTGGAATTCTGAGATCAAGGTGCCAACATGGATGAGTTCTGGTGAGAGCCCACTTCCTGGTTTACTGGAACCACTATGTCCCCACGTGGTGGAGGGGGAGAGGGAGCTCTCTGGGGTTTCCTTTATACGGGCACTAATCCCATTCATGAGGACTTTACCCTCATGACCTAATTACCTCCCCTAATCACCTTCCTAATATTGTTGGGGGTTAGGATTTCAACATATAAAGTTGAGGGGAACACAAACATTCAGTCTACAGCAGGAATTTTTATGGGCCAATAAAATTGATATAAGGTAATATACGAGGAGATATAATGAAGAGCATCACTTCCAGGAGCCTTCCCTCAGCAGCAGAGCTGTAGACAGTTTCTCTTAGAAGGGGACTATGGGCTCAGCAGGCATCGTGACTGAGCTCTTGAATATACTGCTCCACTATCCATCTGCCTCAGGTTTTCTGCTCTTAGTATTTTTCACCTCTGATCGGTGTCACCCAAGACCCAGAACCCTGTCTGGTTGTGCCTTCTGTAAGATTTCCTCACCTAACTTTAAAGAACTGCAAAGAGGCCTAAGATTTTACCAAACTGACAAGCTAACAAATTATCTTGACACAGTTTCATGGATGCTGGCAGAAGATTCTACGCCAGAGACTAAAGACCATATCGCTCACAGCACAGCAAGTAGCATGAGCTTTGGCACATTGACATTGGCTTCCATTGCTCCCTAGTGCCCTGGGAACAATACAGATGGGCCCAAATGGATGTCTGTGTAAGCTGTGGGCTGTGTTACAGTAGTAGTTAGTTACTAGTTACTCTGAACTCAGGGAAACCAAATCTTTTATATTGGGCAGTAAACACATCTGCTCTTTTCTCTATAGGGAGACATTATCTTTATTATACTGGACGGTAAGCATGCGTGGTTTTTTCTTTAGACGGAGGCACTATGTCTGTCTTCCATGGCTATTTGTTACACAAACATCCCTGAAAAGATATTTTGGATGAATGGGTAGTCAGTACTGTACTCACAAGATGTGCAGAAATGCAAGATACTTATGGGGAATTGTCTTGAAAACAAATGAGTAGCCCCAGTCCCTCCACCTGCTGGCACTGGGATGTCTATTCCTCAGGTAAGAGCAACTTTCCTTGGACAATCCCAATTCCTCTCCCTTGCTCTAATCCCACATCTCCTGCTCCAAATGAACATTCATCCAGATATCTGCAGCACTTACATTTAAAATGTCTACAGTTACATACATCTTCCTTCACTAACTTTCTGGTTTTATTACTACCATTTCCCTGGCTCATCAGTTCAAACCCGACAGGTCATTTCTAAATTCCATCTTCTTCCTTATCACTCATAACTAATGAATCACAAAGTTCAATCCCCCCTTCCTTTGAAATTGCTCATTCTCACTCTTTCTTCCCGGCTATCTGTACTGTCATTAGTTTAGTTCAGAATTTTGTTTCATTCCTAGACTGCTCAAGAAATGTCCTAACTAGCTTTCTACATTCCTATTCTCCGCCTTGACACTTCTTAATCCTTTTAAGTCACAATTTTGATTGTACCACACTCTTCTTAAGAGAGGTTGAGGAGTTTTACACTGTCCATTTGCGAGAAAGCTCTAAAGTTCTTTCCCAAACAATCACCCTGGGCCATATCTCCCAGCGCTCTGTTCTGGAGGTAGGCATGCCTCCTTTCTCTACCTGCCACAGTCATACATTGCCCACTTTCCTTCCTCCTCTCCCCCATCACATAGAGTTCTGAATCCTGTACCTTTGCAGAAGCCTTGATTTCATCTCTTAGAGCTTAGGAGCTCTAATTGTAATGGTCTACCCCACACTAATTTCCTTCATCTAGTTAGATTTATTTAAATATTTAGTTATATTCTGTCATATCTGGCTGCTTAATTGTTTTGTCTTACATAAGTTTTATCTAAGTTTATCTAAGTTTTAAGTTCCTGGAGGACAAGAACTATCATTTGTGTGTCTTTCATACTATTCAGTATCTCCTTAGCATTCACTTGGGCAGAATGTAGAAACCAGATTCTCTCAATTGCTAGTGACTGGGCAGGTAACATCTATACCTCAATTTCTTCATTTCAAAAAATGAGATATAGGGGCGCCTGGGTGGCTCAGTTGGTTGAGTATCCAACTCTTGTTTTCAGCTCAGGCCATCATTTCAGGGTCCTGGGATTGAGCCCTGCATTGGGCTCCATGCTCAGTGCGGAGTCTGCTTGACGAGTCTCTCTCCCTCTGCTCTTCCTCCTGCTCTCTGTCTCTCCCTCTCTCTCAAATAAGTAAATAAATCTTTTTTTAAAAAATGAAATATATATAGTACCTATACCACAGAGTTGTTGGGATAAAATAAATTAGATAATATGGGAAAATCTTAGCAAGTTATCTGGCAAATAGGAAAAGCTTAATCAATATTGACCATTGTTATTAACCTTATAGTGATGAATGATACACAAATGAATGAATGAATGAATGAATGAATGAGATACACAGTCATCTTTCTTGGGGGACTCCAGTCTAATGAAGGATGACCCCATATAACCTTGAAAAATAGTTATGATTGCATACCAGTGACCCATGGGAGAGACGGGATGTAAGATAGGACGAGCAACTTCCAAGGAACTAACTTAATCCTTGAAAACATGGAATCTTCAGAGATAAAAGAGAGCCTGATAAGAGAGAAGAAAGAGAATTACAGTCCAGGTGGTTTGCTTGTCTCTTTTCTGTTTCCATGTTTCTCTCTGCCTCTTGCGCAAGCCTAAGTAAGGCTCTTGAAACAGGTGAAGGCCCTGGAGAAGCAGCAGAGTGGCAACTCGTCAAAGAGATGGGAGCCTGCTCCCTGGCTGGGGGTTGGAAAGTACTCCAGAAGGGACACATCCAGTCTTTCTCCCAGGGCATCTCTGCCTTCCTAAATCTGCCTACAGGCAAGCTTGTTAAGAGCTAGTTCTCTGGAAAGCTGTCACTGCTCATCAGAACCACAATGCTGCCTAATGTTTGTTAAAAGAAGCAAACATTCACTAATTGGTTGGGCAAAAAGGCAAAGGAATTCTTTCTCAAAGAGTGTAACATCCTGAGTCCTCTTCTATTAGCAAATTACCACAATTATCCTATCAGGCCCTTCCTGTATGTCAAGTACTGTGTTACCTGACAAATAATCTGGTAACGTAAGTACTGCAATATCCACTTTCAAGAAAAGGACCTTTAGGAGCACCTACATTAACTAAGGTCTTTGATCATACACTTAATAAGTGATGGAGCTGGGATAAGAAACCTAGGCATTCCTGCCCCCAAAAGTCGAGGAGCAGGTCCTCTCAACACCAGGGTACAATAGAATCTAAACAAGCCAAGTGTGGATTCCTACTCAAGTGTGCTTTCATCCACATTCTCCAAACTTCCTTTTGCCATTTACCAGCCATTAACACAACTGTGTAAGTGAGATTATCAAATGCTTTTTGAGAGTGGGTTTTTACAGGCTGAAGGGGGAAGGCATGAGGGGGACACTGAGCCTCTCTGTAGGGGTGAGGGAAGAAACCAGCTGTGTGCAGCTGAAGGCAAATGAAAACAAATTTACTTGTTAACTGAGGGCCAGCTCTTTATGTAGAAACTAAAGTTGTTTTTACATCTATTGCCAGACAGAACTTCCGTTACGGCTCCTCATGTCACCAGTAGGAAAATATGGGTTCCTCTTAGAGCTCTTGGTTCTGAATCTGTTGCTACGTTTTTTTTAAAAAAATAATGCTAGGGGTGCCTGGGTGGCTCAGTGGGTTAAAGCCTCTGCCTTCGGCTCAGGTCATGATCCCAGGGTCCTGGGATCGAGCCCCGCATCGGGCTCTCTGCTCAGCAGGGAGCCTGCTTCCCACCCCCCTGCCTGCCTCTCATCCTGCTTGTGATCTCTCTCTCTGTCAAATAAACAAATAAAATCTTTTAAAAAAATAATGCTAATAGATACAATAAAATGGAATCCTAACCACAGCCACCATGCCATCTTTATGAAAATATTGGCTCTGGAAAAGGAACAGCCTGGTAGGAAACCAAAGACATAGAAATATGTTTTGAGAATCATGCTCCTGGCCTGAAACAGATCTTACATTAAGGAAGGTTGGCCGAGGCCAAGGGTCCCAGGGGCAGGAAGGGGGAGAAACCGAGTACCTTATTTTTCTGCAGTCTCAGTGGAATAGGGCAGTCAGGGAGGGTGTATTTTGGTTTCTACTACCTCTTCCAGGGGAAAAAGCAGTCCAGGTTAGTGTCTCCTCCACAAAAGTAGGGGTAGTTTGCCTTAAGTGGGAAACTACAAACCCTCCATGGAACTGTAAAGATGTTTTGTTGGTCCATTCCAGTTCCCTTTCTACAGGGTTTCTCCCTCCCCTGGGTGTCCCAAATCCTACAACTCCTGCCCAGCACCATCTCTTATTCCCATTGTCTCCAATCCCATTTGACTGAATTAAATAGTTAAATAGGCAACTGTTTTTAAATTACGTTTTATTTTTTTTTTTTTTTTAAAGATTTTATTTATTTGACAGAGAGAAACACAGCGAGAGAGGGAACACAAGCAGAGGGAGTGGTAGCGGGAGAAGCAGGCTTCCTGCTGAGCAGAGAGCCCGATGCGGAGCTCGATCCCAGGACCCTGAGATCATGACCTGGGCTGAAGGCAGAGGCTTTAACCCACTGAGCCACCCAGGCGCCCCTAAATTTGTTCTTTTTTTTAAGCCACCTAGTTTGTGACACTTTGTTATAGCAGTCTTAGGAAACTAATACAAGTTCTTTCATATGCTTTCACCTTTTTTTTTTCTTTTTTTCTTTCCTGGTTTTGCTACCTAGTGCATCCCCAGCACTTATCAAAGTTCTTGGCCACATAACCGGAGCTCAACTCATACACGTTGAATGAATGAATGAATTGATTATGTATGTACACAATTCTTATATAAAAGTACACTTTCTGATCTATGGGTCCTTTGCAATAGTAGCCCATAAATCTATAAATCCATGCATATAGACTGAATAAATAATACTTATCACATAAAGGTACTCTTAGGGGCACGTGAGTGGCTCAGTGGGTTAAAGCCTCTGCCTTTGGCTCAGGTCATGATCTCAGGGTCCTGGGATCAAGCCCCACATCGGGCTCTCTGCTTAGCAGGGAGCCTACTTCCCCCTCTCTCTCTGCCTGCCTCTCTGCCTACTTGTGATCTGTCTTTCTCTGTCGAATAAATAAATAAAATCTTTAAAAAAAATTAAAAAATAAAGATACTCTTATTTTAACTTAAGAGCCATACAAATAAACACTAACTGACAAAAAATCCTATTAAAAGAGTAAAAATGAAGTTATATTTGTTAATAGGAAAATAGGAAGATTTTTAAAAGGAGCAGTCTGTCTTCTCTTCTCCATATTCTCTCTGAAATTGTCAAAATTGATCAGTCATGCCAGTAACATATCATAGCCACTGCCATAGTCAAATCCTCAACTATAGATTCTGATCTGTGTAGGAGTCAATATTATTCACAAAGAAAGATATTACCCATTATCTGTATATATCTCACTGTTGTCAAGGTGTAGGAGTCACTCAAATTAGTGATACAGATGGATACAGCTTGAATTATGAAACCCTCATCTTTTCCAAATGCTCTTCTTTAGTAGCCTTCTTCTCCTCATTATTGTAATCAACTTATAATCCTACTCTACACAGGGCTAGTTCTGCATTAGCCCCTAGGACGGTGTTTCTCAAGGTGCACTTCAGGGATCACCTGCATTAGAACTACCTTATAAAGCTAGTATAGTGCACCCGGGTGGCTCAGTCAGTTAAGTGTCTGCCTTTGACTTGGGTTATGATCCCAGGGTCCTGGCATCAAGTCCCACATCAGGCTCCTTGCTCAGTGGGGAGCCTGCTTCTCTCTCTGCCTGCCTTCTCTCTCTCTCTGACACATAAGTAAATAAAATTTTTTAAAAAAAATAAAGCTAGTATAATTAAAACAGTGTGGTATTGGTGCATGAAGGGACAGATATAGTCATGTCACAGAAGAGAAAGTCCAGAGTTAAACCCAAATCCACATGGAATCTAGAATATGATAAAAGGAGCAATGCAAATCTGGGCAATGATAAAAGTAAGGAATAGATTATTCACTAAAAGGTACTGGGAAAACTGCAGAGCCATCTGGAAAAAAGAAATAAGTTGCAACCAAATTCTACATCTTTTTCTAGAACACATTCTAATTGGATTAACGATTTAAATATATTTTTTAAAATCCATAAAGATACTATAAGAATATACGGGATAATTTTTCATAATCTCAGAATGGGGAAGGCCTTTCTAAGTATAACATAAAATCCAGAAGTCCCTATGGGCCCCTTGCATAAAACATTACTGAATTCAATAACAGTTACATTTGTATTAAAAGCTATGCTGCAGAAGCCAGCAAAAAGGAAGCCAAAAGATAAAAGACAAACTGGGAAAAATATTTGCAGCTCATATCCCAACCAGAGGCTTAATTTCTCTAATAGATAAAGAGGTCCTGCAAACCAGTAAAATAAAGATCAAAAGATCCAGTAGAAAAATTGTCAAAGGAAACAAACAGGCTTCACACACACACACACACACACACACACACACACACAAATGACTCTCAAACATATTCAAGTATGCTTATCCTCTCTCATGGTAAAAGAATTACAAATTATAACAGCAATGAGATACTTTTTTTGACCTATCCAATTGGCAAAGTTAAAAAGTTTGACAGTACAGTTTGTTGGCTAGAGGTTGTGAACAAATGGTACTCATGCTCGTAGGAGGATAAGTCAATAGAACTTCTGTGAAGGGCAATTTGGCAATATCTACCCAAATCACAAAATCTCTTACCATTTGGCCCAATAATTCCACTTCTAAGAATGTATCCAGATATAATCATTATATGTGCACATGGTACTTGTTGCCATACTGTTCACAGTTGAGAGGGATCAGAAACAACCTGTGTGTCCATCAGCCGCATACTGTTACATGAATCACGATACGCTCCCACAACGGAATACTACACAGTCATTAATAAGAAGGAGAAAACTTTATATATTGGTACGGTACACTCTCAAAGAAACATTGTTAAGTGAAAAAAAAAAATAAGGTTCGAAACAGTATGTATGGGGTGCTACCCTGTGAATGAAAAGGGGAAAATACATGCCATTTTTGCTTAATATGCATAAAGCAAATAATTCTTTGAAAGATACATAAGAAAAATTGCAGAGTCCTAGACTGTAATCCCTTCCCCGGACCTACTGAGGCAGAATGTATGCAGGTACTGGTTCTGAAGCTTACTGATATTTGATAGGTACTAACCTTAGGGAGGTAAAAATTTGAGAAGTACTTTGAGATTTGCTGCCCCAGTTCCAACAGGTAGAATTTTGCCCTGTTTCTCAAACTAGCCTACCTCGTCCCAGCTCTAATAACTAGCTCCCTACCCCTATGACTGCACCTCTGACTCAGTAAACTATGTAGTTCCATTGTGTCCAACCTCTTCTTTCTGGTAAGGGGCCTCGGCCACCAAACTGGGTCAGGGTATCTGGAGCCATGATTCACTTAAACATGCACAGTTCTGGCAACATTTCCTTCCTTGCACTTGATCTGGACTTTAGGAACGAGAGAAAAACTCAATGGTCAGTTCAAGGAATGAGCAGAGAGCAAAACCAGAGCCCAAGGTTTGGGTTGACAGCAGAGGGCAGAGATGATAGAGGAACCTGCTGAGAGAAAGAAGAGAAAGAAGATGTCCCCTAAGGTGAGGGGAACTGAAGAGAAGCTATTGAAAGAGAGCCAATAACTGAGCCTCTGGTTGGGAAAGAGTCGGGAACAAGTTCAGACCACGTGTTCTTCCAGAACCAAAGCTCTGCCTTCTCTTTCAAAGCAGCCTCTGCCGTCACCAACACACACCCCTGAGCTGAGCCATGCGGCTGGGCCTTTGTCAACCAGCTCCAGACTCCCCCGAGCTGCCTTTCCACCTGTTTAAATTTCTGAATGCTTCCTGTTCCCACCAATCATGAAGTTAAGTACTTCCGATCTCTCAAGACACGCTTTCTAGACTGAACTTGCTCCTGGCGTCCACAGCTGCATCTCGTCTCCACTCACACTTCCCCTCCACTGGCTGGATCTGACTCCCACTTTCCAGCTATCCAGACCTGCACTATCACCCCAAAGGGAGTCAAGCCCCATGGGGCCTCATAACCGGGTTGCTGTTTGAAAGTCATGTCTCAAGTTAGATGGGAGTCCTTCTTCCTGGAAGGACTGGTCTGTTAACACAACTACCTGCGACCACCTGAAAAGTAAATAATGATATTGAAGCAGGTTTAATTCAGGGTGATGGACAGCGATGGAGCAAATGTTTGGCTGGTCTTAAGCTGGTGCAAGTATAGGACCTTAGTTATCAGATGTCAGAAAAATAGGAGAACAAGTAGGTTAATGGATAACAGCTGGCAGAGGTTAGGACCCATCAAGGATATGCCAGGTCAAACAATCAGAATCCTGTGACATAAGCCTGATTCCGAAGCAACACCTGCCCCCACCACACTTTGCCAAGGCAGGTTAGGTATGGGAGTGAGCCCAAAGCTTCTCGCTCGGGGAAACAATCACAGGTGGCCGTGGAGAGGGCAAGAGAGTGGCAGAAGGCTCTAAACCTCATAGTAGGTGTATATGCAGCTTGGTGGACAGACTCCTGGACTAAGGTCCCAGTAGACCTGAGTACTGCTCCTAGGTCCTCTCTATGCCCCTCCACCTTGATCCCAAATCTTGCCCAACAGAGCCACCTTGCTTCCAATTCAGCATCCCTAGTTCCAGGAACCTGGACTACATCCACCCACCACCTGACTCTGACGACCGAGAGCAGACACTTGGCCCCTTTAGGTTTGTTTGGTGTAAAGAACAGTCCCAGCATATGCCATCACTGTTAGCAAAGTTGGAAACACTTTGATCTCTGAGAGTGAACAGCCTGTGTCCTTATCAGCTGAGGCCACTGTCTATGAAGTGTTCAATTTCAAAAACAAACAAAAATAAATTAAAAAAAAAAATAAACCTTGACACAAGTTGGGCCTACAGAAACTTCTAGCTAAATAGAGGGAACGAGTTCTTTATATATGAAATTTCCTGGTCATATTAGTATAAAGAGAGGATTTTAGCCAAGTGATATCTTGTTTTTAAATGAAGTAGAAACTTATTTTAGAGGAGGAAGAAACATCATGAAGCCCTTTGAGGGCTTCAGTTGTCTCCAAACTTGAAGGTTGTCTACGTTCCCACATTCAATCTGTGGACTGAGAACTGTGTGCCACTTTTTCCAGGGAAGCGGCCTCTGCCACAGTTGACCCCAAAATGTCAGCAGTGCAAGTAAGTGCTAGCAAAATAACTATCTTCTGCATTAGATAAAATTCTGTTTGCTCTTTTCTCTCCTTTCTCCTTGGTGCAAGTCAGCAGTTAGCATAAAAAAAAATTCTGAATTTCCTAAACATTTGACACATTTAGAAGTCTCCCTAAGACTCATGTACTGTTGAAATGTTGAGGGTTTTCTTTTTTTTTAAGATCTTATTTATTTATTTGACAAAGAGAGAGAGATTACAAGTAGGCAGAGAGGCAGGCAGAGGGAGGGGGTGGAAGCAGACTCAATGCTGAGCCAAGAGCCTGATGCGGGACTCGATCCCAGGACCCTGAGATCATGCCCTGAGCCGAAGGCAGAGGCTTTAGTCCACTGAGCCACCCAGGCACCCCTGTTGAGGGTTTTCTACCAAAGTGTCTTAACCCATCTTCCCTACTGTCCAGCCATCCTCAAAATTTACTCATTATTTCACTGTATGCCTCAAACATTTTATTTTTTTTTAATTTTTATTTTTAAAAGATTTTATTTATTTATTTGACAGAGAAAGAGAGATCACAAGTAGGCAGAGAGGCACAGGCAGAGGGAGAGGGGAAGCAGGCTCCCCACTGAGCAGAGAGCCCGATGCGGGGCTCAATCCCAGGACCCTGAGATCATGACCTAAGCCAAAGGCAGAGGCTTTAACCCACTGAGCCACCCAGGAGCCCCTGCCTCAAACATTTTAAAGAGTATCTCATGTTCTGCAGGGTGAAGCTGAGCTCCTCACCCTGGCATTCAAAGTCCTCCATCTGGGCTAGTTCCCTAAAGTAACTCGTGATCCAAGCCAGAAAGATCTTCTCACTGCCTCTATTAAATACCTTACATACTCCCGATACTTCATGTCCACTCGGGCCATTTCTTCTTCCTTTCCACTACCCAATGTTTACATTTTAAAAAATATCTAGTGGTAGTCCTTCCCTCTTCATGATGGAAGTACACTTAGCTCAGTGAGCTCTCTCTCTGTATTATACCTACAGAACTTTCTTACTCTCTGTTCCCCTCATTTGGTATGTTGTTTTATGACAGGCCTTGTTTTTTTAACTTGTTTTTCCATTCCACTCATGTACATATTGACCTTTTCACTTTGGATGTTTGACTTTGAGGGCAAGGATCATATCTACCATTAGATTAGCACACAGTGGACTCAACAATAAATATTTACTAATTTTAACTGATTGACAGTTAAAAGATGGCAACCCTTGCTTTCATCTTCCTCCATAACCTTCCCTAACTTGCTTTTTATCATGAATCATTCCAGTTCCAAAAGGCCAACCTTTTCTTTCTGGTTAGAACTTGTCTGGAATTTCAGGTTTTAGCCCCGGAAGGGTACTCTCCAGGAGAGACAGCAAAGCTCTGAAGAGTAGTAGGGATGATTCTCTCCATGACTTTCACCCTTATTTTCAAGCTGAAAGGAGTCCTCTTCCATTAGTCTGCTACTGCCTCTTATGCACTCTGACTCAAGGTGAATAAACAAAGAAGATCTTCTCTTGGGTCACCTTAGCATGAAATGGACAGGATTTATTAATTACTAAGAGAGGCCAAAAGGAAAACAGAAACAAAAAAATTTAAAAGACAAACATGTGTATAGATACTTATTGAAAAGACACATATAGTATATTATGTATATATATTTACATATATTCTTTTTTTTAAGATTTTTTTTTTAAAGATTTTATTTATTTGACAGAGAGAAACACAGCGAGAGAGGGAACACAAGCAGAGGGAATGGTAGCGGGAGAAGCAGGCTTCCTGTCGAGCAGGGAGCCCGATGTGGGGCTTGATCCCAGGACTCTGGGATCATGACCTGGGCTGAAGGCAGACGCCTAACGACTGAGCCACCCAGGCGCCCCTTTTTTAAAGATTTTTAAAATTTATTTGGCAGAGAGAGAGAGGGAGATCACAAGTAGACGGGGGTGGGGGGGGGAAGCAGGCTCCCCTGAGCAGAGAGCCCGATGTGGGGCTCGATCCCAGAACCTTGAGATCATGACCTGAGCCGAAGGCAGAGGACTTAACCCACTGAGCCACCCAGACGCCCTTATATTTACATATATTCTAAATTTTGAATCATTCTAACAGTAGCTCAATCCCAAGGTGCTTGAGAGCTGTCCTATTCCACAAGGCATCAGTAGTAATTGTGCCTGACAAGCATGTCTTTCAAAGAGGAGATGCAAGGGCCCTAGACGGGAGGTCTGAGTAGTAGGGCTGAACTTGAAATCTTTCTTTTTCTATCTCCCCACCAACCCTGCTCTGCATCTGTCAGTCTTGCCTGTGAAATAATAATCAATCGTATTTGCTGAGTGTTTTCTATTTGCTAAGTGCTTTACCTAGATTATCTCATTCAGTCCTCATATTAACTTTATGAGGTAGGTACTATTATTATCCTAGGCAAAGAGAGGATATAAGACATATAATCAAGAGTGAGTAGTGGGCTGTGTAATATCACTCTTGAGCTTTACACATTTGAGGAATAGGAAACAAGTACTTATGCCTAAAATTTTTTTGCTATCTTTATCTGGGATAGAGTGTAGACACTACTCATGGACTGTCTTCAAGAGCACAGCTTCACCTTTTCTTTCTCAAACAATAATTGTATCTTAATATAGGGCAACAATTGTTGTGTTCAAGATAGTAACACAAGGGTCCATTCTTTATGGTTCTTTTCCACTAGCCCAAGAGCTCAATATTTTTCCTGACATGGTAGAATCACGCTTTCTCTCTATCTACAACTCTTCCACTCCACTGTCCTTAACTCAAGATGGAAGATTACAAACCTCTCTTTGCCTTCGTCCTGAAGTGCCTGCAATAGCCGTAAGATTGTTCAAATGGATCACATATATGATCATGATAAAATCCTTTATTCTCTCTGGGCCTCATCCGTAGGTTAGCGGGTCGGACCAGATCATCTCTAAGGTCCCTTGCAACTCAAACATTCTCTGCTACCAATAGAAGAACATTAAAGCTGAAAAGGTAGACTGGAGTCTTACTGTGGAAGACTTTGCTGGATTATGAGTCCACTTAATCTCATAGACAAAAGGGAGCCACTGAAGGTTGGGAACAGGGAAATGATGTGATTGGAATTGATTGACCACGATGTTTAGGAATAAGGAGTAAAGGGGAGAATTAATGAGGCTTGAACAGAAGAGATGAGAAATATCATGGGAAGCAAGAGCCATCTAGGCTTGGCAATCAGCTGGATACAGGGGACAAAGGAGGACCGGGGAGTCAAAGTTTCTGGTGATTGGGATGTTACCAAACAGAAATAGTGAGGTAGAGAGGAGGCTGGTTTAAAGGATAGCATAATGAATTCTATTTTGGACATACTCTATAACTCAACAGTTTCACTCCTAGGCATTAACCCCAATAAACTCTTGGACCTATATGACCAAATACATGTGGAAGAATGTTTATTGAAATACTGTTCACAAAACAATGACCTAGAAATAATTAAATGCCTATAAACAGGAAAGTAGAAAAATAAATTGTGCTATATTCATGCCATGGAGTATTATTTGGTAGCCAAAACAGATGAACCCACAATGATACAGATAAAAAAATAGCAATATAATATAAATTAAAGAGTAGATCTCTTATATTCATATAATCACACACACATATATACATCCATATGTATATATATATATATATACATATAATCACATATATAATCCTTTTAAGGAACACGTGTTTAGTGTATGTATTGTTTTTGTTTTTTAATTGAAATCTAGCCCACAGACAATATGATTGTTTCAGGTATACAACATAGTGATTCAACATTTAAATATATTACAAAGTGATCACCACAATGAATCTAGCTACCATTTGTCACCATACAAAATTATTACAATATTATTAACTATATTCCCTGTGCTGTACATTGCATTTTCATATCTTTTTTTTTTTAAAAGATTTTATTTATTTATTTGACAGAGAGAGATCACAAGTAGGCAGAGAGGCAGGCGGGGGTGGGGGTGGAAGCAGGCTCCCCGCTGAGCAGAGAGCCCCATGTGGGGCTCAATCCCAGGACCCTGAGATCACGACCTGAGCCGAAAGCAGAGGCTTTAACCCACTGAGCCATCCAGGCACCCCTGCATTTTCATGTCTTACTTTATGATGGAAAGTTTGCACCTTTAGATCCTCTTTCCCTACTCCCCCCATCCTCCCCTCTGGCAACTACCAGTTGTTCTCTGTATCTAAGAGTCTGTTTTTGTTTTGTTCTGTTTGCGCATTTGTTTTGTTTTGTAGATCACACATGTAAGTGAAATTATAGAGTATTTGTCTTTCT
This sequence comes from Procyon lotor, assembly GCA_028646535.1. Taxonomy (NCBI): domain Eukaryota; kingdom Metazoa; phylum Chordata; class Mammalia; order Carnivora; family Procyonidae; genus Procyon; species Procyon lotor. The sequence continues at coordinate 55,802,679 of CM053610.1, forward strand.
CTGCCCAACTTACTTCACTTAGCCTAATACCCTCTAGGTCTATCCATGTTGTTGCAAATGGCAAGATTTTGTTCTCACTTATGGATGAGTAATATTCCAGTGTGTGTGTGTGTGTGTGTGTGTGTGTGTGTGTGTGTGTGCCACATCTTCTTTATCCATTCATCTATGGATAAACACTTCAGTTGTCTACATGTTGACTATTGTAAATAATGCTACATTAAACATGCAGAATCATATGCCTTTTCAAATTAGTGTTTTTGTTTTCTTTATATAAATACCCAGAAGTGGAATTACCTAGAAGTGTAACTGCTGGATTGTACAGTAGTTCTATTTTTAATTTTCTAGGAAACTCCGTACTATTTTCGTAGTGGCTGCACCTGTTTGAATTCCCACCAACAGTGTACAAGGGTTCCCTTTTCTCTGCATCCTTGCCAACATTTGTTATTTTTTGCCTTTTTGATACTAGCCATTCTGACAGGTGTGAGATTATATCTCACTGTGGTTTGGATTTGTAGTTACCTGATGATTAGTGATGCTGAGCATCTTTTCACATGTCTGTTGGCCTTCTGTCACAAAAATGTCTTTTTGGTGAAATGTCTATTCAGTTCCACTACCCATTTTTTAATAGGATTACTTGTTTTTTTTATATTGATCTGTGTGAATTCTTTATATATTTTGTATATTAATCCCTTATCAGTGATATCATTTGCAAACATTTCCTCCCATTCAGTAGGTTGCCTTTTGTTTTGTTGATGGTTTTAAATAATACATATTGATACAGTAACAAAATATAAAAAGAAATCAAAGGAATGATAAACACAGGACTCAAGATGATGCTTACTTTGGATGCAGAAGGCATTGGGATGCAATGAGAAAAACATATAGTTAGATATAGATTATTGTCAAGAGCTAGTTTTCGTGTTGGATTTTCAGGGGTTTATTATGATTAAAAATAACTAATTAAGGGCTCAGTTGTTTAAGCATCTGACTCTTGATTTCAGCTCAGGTCATGATCTCAGGTTTGTGAGATGGAACTCCACATCAGGCTTCTCTCCCTCTCCTTCTGCCCTCCCTCCCCCACTCATGCTGCTTCTCTCTCAAATAAATAAATGAATCTTAAAAACAATAAACCCATAAAAATAATCTAATAAACAAATACATAAATTATCATAAGAACAAGACATATTAAATATAACTGATGGCTCTAAAATATATCTCAAAAAATATTACGAGGGTTTAAAAAATTAGAAGATTAAAGTAATAAAAAAAGGTAAAAGCAGACTGAGAGAGAAAGAAGTGAAGAGAAAATAAAAACATATGCGAAATGAATGCTACATTAGAAACAATGAAAAGTAGGGATAAAGTATGAATAAAGCATGTCAAGAAATGAGGAATAGGCTAGAGAGAAAGACAGAATAAAAGAACAAAAATACAAAAGTCATATAGAAGGATATTCAACTCTTGGAAAATAGAGATGTGATAGAAATGATATTCAAAGATATAATGGAAGACATGTTTCCTAAATAAAGATTCAATCTGCAAATCAAAAAGATACATCAATATTTGTAAAAAAAAAAAAAAAGTTATAGAAAGATGAACCCAAGATATACCTGCAGAGAAAAATGTTCAGGTATAAAGAACTAATTATATGAGAATCCAAATAGAAAAGGCAGGTTACTTAAAAAGAAGAAAGAATTAGGTTGACTTCAGAAATCTCTGTAGTGATATTCAAATGCTTGAAGATAGTGGTGTATGACTACCCAGTTAAGAGAACATGAAAGTGCAACCCCAAACTCCATTTCCAGGTGTGGCAGGAAAAGGCTGCTGGTTATTTCTCCACATTCACTTTTTTCCTTCTTAACACAAAGAACCCAGATTCTGAGCCAATTACGATCAGCTAAAAGACTATATATCCCACAGCCATGTAGTTGACGGTTTCTAATGAAATATAAGTAGAAATGTTGTGTGCCACTTCAAAGACGACTCCTTAAGGGTGGGGCTCTATCCTTTTTGATTCATTCCTTCACCTTGCTGCCTAAAATATATGTATGATGGCTGACTCTCAAGCAGCCTTTTTGGACCATGAGGACAAGAAGCATTCTTTAAGAGATGATAGAAGAGTGATGGATTCACATAGACATCATGCCTGCTCTGGACTTCTTTTATGTGAAAAAGCAAAAACTTCTGTGTTAAAATCTCTCATGTGTATGTGTGTTGGAGGAGAAAGATTCTTTATAGTTAGCCAAACTTAATGCTAAATGATTATGCCAGGCAGCTGTTCTGTAGATATAAAGAAAAGGGACAGGACTTCTCAACCTTGGGAAGAAAATTAGATGATGAAACTCAGCCAACAAAGATTAAATCAAAATAATATATGAATAGGGAATATGGAAGCCATTGTAAAAGGATTAATGATGAAATTTTAATTCACTCAAATATAAAACTAAGATTAAATAACTGTGGAAACTATGGCTACCAGACAGAAAGTAAATGATAACACAAAAATCAAAAGTATGGTGGAAGAGTGAACACACTGACTTTCTCCTCTTGCATCACATGGGATACAGAGATAGTCTAAAAAACCTTTCACATAGGGATAGGGTGGCTGGGTTTTGGACATTGGGGAAGGTATGTGCTATAGTAAGTGCTGTGAAATGTGTAAGCCTGAGGATTCACGGACATGTACCCTGGAGCAAATAATACATTATATGTTAATTAAAAAAAACAAAAAAACAAACCTTTTACATAACGATTCTGACCTCCTAGTGTTTTTCATAAATTTTTGAAAAGAATTAGGAGGGGTGCCTGGGTGGCTCAGCTGCTTAAGCGTCTGACTCTTGATTATGGTATAGGTCATGATCTCAGGGTCATGAGATCAAGCCCACTCCATGCTCAGTGGGGAGTCTGGTTGGGTTTCTCTCTTCCTCTTCCTCTGGCTCTCCCCACAATACCCCTCCTCCTGCCCCCATGATCTCTCTCTCTCTCTCTCCCTAAAAAATAAATAAATAAACCTTAAACAAAATTAGGAACTAATAACTTTCACAGTGAAGAAACATTTAAATTTCAGCGATTTGTACAGTTTCACTTCAATTTCCTTTACCTTCACTAAATGAAAGTATAAAGTTATTTTTTGTTTTAAAATAACATGTAGAGTACGATTTCCATTTTGTCTACTGATCTCCTTGTCACTCAGCTTATATTTATCTACCTACCTACTATGTTTTTGTCTGTATCTTAGTTGCATAATGAATGTCTTAAAAGATCTTCAACAAATGTCACTTATGATAGGTTCAAATGGTGGAATTTATTTTTTGTTTATGTATTTTAATAAGCACTATGTATTAATTCGATAAAATTGATCAAATCTGTAAAAACCACATTTGTTTGTTTTTTAAAACAAAGGAATTATTCCACTTTCTCCTGGAAAAAAATTTTATAACTGCAAAAATGAAAATGAATATCTGCCCCTATACCCAGGCACTAATTGAACTTCTATTTCAAATTTTAAATTTTATTATAATTATTAATTTTGTGGTTTTGAAATGAAAAGTCAACATCCACAGCTTTTGTTATACATCTTCCTGAAGGCAAAACTTTACAGTTGTTCTAATTTTATTTTGTCAAGGGGAATTTTTAACCCCACAAGAAAATGTATTTAAAAATAAAGTAGGTAGGGAATATTTTATCTTCATTTCATAGATGGGCAGACAGCATCCAAGGTAACAGATCTAAATAGTAGCAGAGCTGGGATTAGAACTAAAATGCTCTAATTTCCAGACCAGATGTTCCCAGAGAAAGACAGTTACTGTTATTTTCCCCTTGTTGAATACAACTGGTTTTCATGGCAATAAGATAACCAATACGTACCCAACAGAGCTATTGGTTCACAGAATTTTCAACCTGCAACGGACCTTAGAGATGGTCTGACGTGAGGAGTCTGCGCAGGGCTTGGCAGCCTCCTCTCCAGGCCCAAACTGGATCCCAGCTGATGTGCCTCTGGACTCCCATTTCAGCCCTCTCTGGTTTTTTTCCTTACCTGATTTACATATTAATGTTCCACATAAGATTCCATTTGAAGAAGAGGCGTGATTTCTACAAATAGGTTTAAAACCACTGATAGCCTAATCTCACAGAAATAGAGAGGTGATTTAAGATAATCATCGCAAAGTGAGGAAGTTTCAAGAAGTACCAACCAATTCATAGGAGAATAAGTAATCTTGGACCAAGCTTATTTTGAGACTGCCTGATATCATTCCATTTAGGAGCAGCTGTTTTTCTGAATTCACACTTCTCTTTTTTTTCTAAACCACTAGATAACTAACCCAAGTGTACAGATTGTAAAAATTTTATGTGGTCAAGAAATTGCATGAACAAGAATTGGAGGGAAAAAAAAAGTCAAATGTCCTGCTTTATAGTGTTTTGTGTTCTAACAATTGTCTAACCAAAAGCAGCTGTCTGCAGTTAAAAATATGAGTCCATTTTAAAAGTCATAGAAATGTTCTTTATTAGATATAAATATCACTATGTTTCTGAGGTTGACGAAGTCAATTAAATGGAAGATGGAGGTAATTTAATACTTTACATTTATCAAGTGCTTTACAGAGTATAATCAGTAAAATAGCATTTGGTCGACTAGGAAGGGCAGAGGCCCAGCCTCAGATCCATTTCATCACTTAGTAGCTATGAAACTCTGGGCAAGCCTAGTTAGCTTAACTGATGCTCAGTTTTGTCATCTGTGAAATGGGACTTCTGTGAGAATGAAATGTAATGACACACGTAAAGTACTTAACTCTTCCTCGAGTAATTTTAATTTCCTTTCCTCTGTTTTCCTGGCCAGTTGACTATAATGATATTTCTAATAAGTGGGCTATATGTTAAATATACAGGAGTATAAGCTATAATGTATGGCAAACTATTTTTTAATAAAGAATAATTTTGCAACCTGTATCATAACCAGTAGTCAGTATTTTGCAAAGAAAAGAAGACTTCAGTTCTTATCTCCATTCTGCCCCTTTTAGATTGAACCATATGAAATAGCTATTTTTATAGGTCACAAATGGTTGAATAGATTTGTGGTGCTGGACAAACAATGGTCTCTGAGATTCCACTTCCGCATTAAATGAATTTAGATGATTACATGTATTCACTGATTAAACATTTATCATATACGTAGTGTGTGGCAGGCATTGTTTTATGTTTTATGATGATATAGTGAAGAACAAAACAAAGTCCCTTTCTTTGTGGTACTCTATTCAATAAGGGAGACATGTAATAAACAAGCAAATAAGCTCATAAACAATATAATTTTTTTAGGTAATGATAAAATATTCAATAAGTAGGTGATCTCTAAGGTTTGCTTCCACTTGAAAATGATAAAATATGAGGTCATTCTTGCAATAAATTATTTTCTTTTCTTACTGAATTAGTTTAATATAAGATATATCTGAAGATAAATTTGTACTTCTTAAAAATAGAAAGAAGTACATTCACTATAGAAAATCTGAAAGAGAATCTTTAGAAATGTCAAATAAAAAAGGATTTAGGGGATTATCTTAGGAAATAGGTTTGGCCACATGTAACAATCAGAACTATCAAATAGTAGTGGCTTAAAAAATAAGGGGTTTATTTTTCTCATGGATCAGGAAGTCCAAATCCAGTTTCTCTAAAGCTAGTATGGCACCACAGTGCTTTCAGGTCAGGTTGCTTAGTCATTTTCATCATAGGCTTTCTTCCTCATGCTGGTTGTTTCATGGTTACAAGATGGCGGATGGAAACTCCTCCCACAACACTGTACCACGTTGCAGATAAAAAAAGGATAAAGATCATAGGGTAAAATGTAACTGCCAGCTTACTTTGCTTCCTTTTAAAGTTTTTCCAGAACCTTCACCGAGCCATTCTCACTTACAACTCATTAGCAGGGACTAGACCACCCTTAAATTTTTCAGCTGGGCACATGGCTACCCTAGACAAAATCAGGATTATGTTAATAAAGAGCAGAGTTCAGAGGAATATTGGGTCGAGAACTAAGTGGTCTCTACCAGAGGGATATACCAAGCTTCACTAAGAAATATGATTCTCAACATCCGTGAAACAAACATTTACCAGGGAAAATCATTACTAAAAGAAAATTTTTCTTTAGCCTTCAAACATTCTTCTAGCTGTTCTAAGAATAAAATTGACATGAGAAAGATTAACAGGAGAAAAACTAACTTAATTTCATACCTATGGGAACCCCACATACATGAGAGGTTCAAAAATAGAATTGTAAAATGAGGTACACATGTCATAATGACCTAAGGAATAGGATAGGGGCCTGGGGCTTCAAAGCGGGAGGAGGGCTATTTACAGGGCAATAACGACAGCCGATGTTTGGTAATTAGATGTTTGTCCTGCCTTACAGATGGGTCAATCAGATAAAATTTATTTCTGATAATAACTCTGATTCTGGAAAAGACAACCAATTTAGATTCTTCTAGGTAGTTAAGGAAGGGGCAAAATTTCTCTTGAGCCTGCAGTGTCTTGATTGCCTTTAGCTCAAAACAGTCCATCTGCCAAAGTGGCGCATTTTGGGGAAACCTGTTCTGAATCCCTCCACTGTGCAATATTAAGTTAGGTTTCAAGTTAGCCAGAGAGTAAATGTAAATCCCCAATGCAGAATAGGTGCTTACTAAACAACAGCAGAACTGAACTGATAAGCCAGAACAGATGACTGGAAGAGAAGGATACAAAAAGCGATTCCACTTGATCCAAAAGGTCACTGGTTCTCAACCCTTAGCGTGAATCAGAATCACTTAAAGGACTTGTTAAACCACAGAAGGCTAGGGCCCATCTTCATCATCTTAAGAGTTTCTTGTTTGGTAAGTCTACCAAAGAAGAAACATTTCTACGGAGTTTGCATTTCTAAGGAGTTCCAGGTGACATTGATACTACTGGTTCTGGACCAGACTTTGATAACCCCTACAACAGGCGATGTGTCTGTAGTTTGCTGTTGGGGGAGTGACATGAGAACGGCGCTCTCAGATGACTACAATACATCAAAGCAAGGTGGAAGGAATCAAACTTGAAACCAGTGTGAATGAAGCTCTTCCCAAAATAATTAGGTGGTGGTATTGGGGAGCAAGGAGCTTTGCAGCCAAGGGAAATTAAAAAGGATATATTGAAAGGGCTTGCTGACTTTATCAGTTCTCCTGCAAATATTGTAGTTTAAATAGTCACTCTAGCCACACAGGGAGAAAACCAAATTATTACCATTCTTAATGAAAGAACCACACAGCCACGTTTGCTGGACACGGGTGAGAGACATGAAGTACCATCCAGCACGGTTCCTACAAGTCAGCGCTCTGAGCAATATTTACTGCTGTAATTAACTCCTCTACCAATTCTATTTACCTGATAAAGTTGTCTTTGGGCTTTCAGATGGCCCTGGCTTCCTCCAGAATCATCAGCTGGAGGTTCTGAAAGCCATTCAAACCCTTCAGATTTGTGCCTTATCTGATTTACACCATTTCAGAACCCTGGGTGTAATTCCCCTACCGGCATTCATTATCTCTGTTTCCAAGTTGAAAATGATTCAAGCAGTGAAAAGAGTCCATGATTGTATTTATTCATGGGCTGTTTTTGAAATGCAATTATTTCCTTCATGTTCTAGAGGCAGTGGTGTTAATAAATGCTTTCCAAAAGCACAAGGTTACCGATTTCCAGGTTTCTGGCATCTGTTAGCAGATGTCATGAGCCATGGTGGTGGGGTAATAAACAAAGAAGGTCTTCTTTTCATCTACACCGTGACATACTCTCCTGAAAACGTGGTTACCTTTGCATTTATTTTCATTATAATTTCATTATAATGAAATTTTTCATTTTTCATTTTTCATTATAATTCCCCGTAAGTGGTTCAAGAGTTCAAGAGTATCAAGAATAATGTCTAAGTGGCCATTCCAAATGCTGGTTTATTTTTGCTCGTTGGGAGATTGGCTACCTTCCAACAATTTCTAATACTAAAACAATGCCTCCAGGACCGGCAACATCAGAGCACTATCCAAAGATATCTGCGGCTGATTTACAGGGAGTGGAAAAAAAAAAAGCAAAGCCTCTTGAGGGTTGTGAGGATGAAAACTGACCCCCTGAGGAGTTTCCAGTAGAAGCAGTGGGAGAGACATCGGTGAACAAGCAAGCAGACTGGTAACAATAACATGTCAGGGCCAAAATAAAGCATCCCAAGTGGAAAATCAGACATTTTAACTATTTTTTAAATGCAATGAACATAATTAAGTTAATTTCTAGTATTATCAATAGTTGTTTCCACAAGAGAAATGAGTGGAGACTCCAGGAAAAACAGAAGGAATCCTTTTCTGTCTCTCCTTCCCCTGATTTATTTATTAAATTGATTTCTTGAGTAAACATTTTAACAAGCAACTGTCCTGGTTTCCCTCAGTCTCTCCTCTGCCCCACCTCCTTGGCACCAGGCCTGGTACTGAATGCCAAGGTGCACATTTGCTATGAGCAAAGCATGCACCTAGCTCTAGCAATTACAATGGGCTTTGTTTTGACTTTACCTCTTTTTTTTTTTTAATTTGAAAACTTTATTTCTGTAGATTGAGCTACCTACATTTTACTTTATTTTTTTTAAGATTTTATTTATTTATTTGACAGAGAGAGAGGAGAGAGAGAGAGAGACAGAGAGAGACAGAGAGGAGAGAGATCACAAGTAGGCAGAGGCAGGCAGAGAGAGGGGAAGCAGGCTCCCTACTGAGCAGAGGCCGATGGGGGGCTCGATCCCAGGACCCTGAGATCATGACCTGAGCTGAAGGCAGAGGCTTTAACCCACTGAGCCACTCTCTTGGTGCCCCAAGAGAGGGAACACAAGCAGGGGGAGTGGGAGAGTGAGAAGCAGGCTTTCTGCGGAGCATGGAGCCTGATGCAGGGCTTGATCCCAAGACTCTGGGATCACGACCTGAGCCGAAGATAGACGTTCAATCACTGAGCCACCCAGGTGCCCTGAGCTACCTACATTTTAAATAAATTTATATGCTTTTTGTAAATTTAATCCTTAATTTTTAAAATTCGTCAGCCTGAGCTTCTGCCTGCCTAGCTGAGGAAGACTCCTAACACCCCCCACGCTGGCCCCGGGCCCTCGGCGTTTTGACTTCACCTCTTAAAATCTCTCTTTAAAGGGGCCAACAGGTACAATTTCAAGCTGAACAAAGCAAATGCTTTTTGGGGAAAAAAAAAATGCAGTGCAATACTCTTCTGGATCAGGATAACAGACAGTATTTACTGGTAGACTCTCCATACAGTAAAGCAGGGTTCCCCTCCCATTCTGCAGCTAGACTCATGTTAACGTGGCTAATGGCCAGTTTCAGAGTAAACCTGCTCCAGATTCCTGCCTTCTATGAACAACCCTCTCTGCAAGGTTTAAAGATTACAAAATGGCCAGAAACTTTCAAAAGCACGGATCTCCCTAGTTTTTTAAAATACTCGAACAGTCCATTTTCTCACGTTCCGTGGACATCCAGCTCTCAGGAACCCCAACCGGCAAGCACACTTGCTCCTAATAGGTTGTTTACATCTACTTTGAAGGTCTTTTCAGCTAACCTTTTTCCTGACCCACCCCACAATTTCCTCTGGTTTGTTATTTGACAGACTATCTAAATACTTTACCCAAGTCATTTGCTTCCTTCCTACTGAAAGCTTTTTACTGCTGCCACCAGCCCCTTTCTTCCTGAGCAAGGATCAAGGTTTTCTTCAGTGTGGGCTCTGTGGCACATGATCTCATTCCTTAGCTCTTGGTAAAATCCCACTTTTTGCAAACTGCTTATTAGGGGGTTAGAGGGTATGTAGGAATTATAAACACAGCCACAGAGATGTAACATGATTAATTGTGAGCACTTAGAATAACTTACATCTAAAGCTAATAAGACATTTCAAGGGAAAGACCTTGCGGGACAGTTACAATGAACAGGTAAGTGGCATTCATTTCGATTAGCATATCAATTGTTTCTGTGAAAAGAGTTCATTCTCTAAAATATTTTTGTTATTTCCTTCTGAAAACTCCTCCTTTTAGTCAATTGTTTAATAAATCTTATGCTCATAGGTAGCACAAAGGAAAAGATCAAAGATTACAAATTCCAGATTAGTGGATACTGAATCTAAGGGCTGAAGGTGTTACCCAACTGGGCCCTTGGGCTCTCCAAGCAAAAGAAATTGACAAGAAGCCCAGTGGCAGTTCCAGGCAAGATGTTACCAGGGCTTTTGCTCAGTACAGGGAGACAGCAGGAAAGAATTCTCAGGCTGACTCCCCGAGCGGAGGTCAGGGAGGGTTTTTAAAAGACACTTAGGTGGGAGTACCATCTAAGCACATAAAGGCAGGGATTTATTAGCACATGTACATTTATTCTTCATGTGCTGTTTGTCTAATTAGTACGTTAAATTTCCACCTCTGGTTGTAATTTTTGGTATTATAATGAGGGGGGAAGTTGGTGGAGGGTCAGCACTGGGGGGTCCGTGTTGGTACAGACTAGCTTGGTCCAGTCTTCGCCCATCTTTGTAGTAAGCATCTTCTTTCGGTAAGCACCCTCTCTCTCCATTCCTGCAAGGTATGCTACTCAAGAGGCATAGAGTTTAACCTTTTTTCTTTATGGAGGCAGCCCAAGAATGCTGGATTTTAGGGTCAGGATTGAGGGGACCTGAGCGGGCCCTGTTCTTTCTCTGAGGCATTCTTTGATTTGGCCAAGGTCTGTGTGTATTTTAGTTCTCCCAAGGAGCACCAAAGGTTTTACCCATCTCTTTTCCCTAAAGCAAACCTAAAGTAATCCAATACTTTACCATTCCTTTTTCAGGGCCCTGGAGCATTATTCAACATTTGCCTATTTTTCCCTGGAAAATTCCCAGTGTTAATGCAGCCTACTTTGTACTGTAGAGGCCAATGGCAAGCTGCCCCAAGGCAGGCCACTTTGGCAAGAAGACTACTTTCAGTTAAAAAGCAATAAAAACCTAGCAGGTTTAGTTAAAGCTCTTTATCTCCCCATCAACTGCCTAAAACAATTTAGATAGAGCACTTGCTCCAAGAAGAGTTATCACCATAAATAACTATATTATGATACAAAGTAGGTGTGGTAGACAGGGAAGAACCTAGTAAAGCCTATTTGATCCAAGGCCTCTCTATGTCCTATTGTCTCTGAATGGTCCAGCAAACATTAATTGACCAAATATTTACTCTTTTTCATCTTCCTATAAATTGCATTCCTTTCCTCTGAAGTCCTAGATCCCCACTCCTTTTCCTCAGTTCAGGATGACAAACATACCTCATTTTGCTTGACTGTCTTTGGAATATCCACATCTGTGTGGATTTCCTGTACATACACTACCAAATTTTATTTTCTCCTATTAATCTGTCTCATGTCAATTTCACTCTTAGTCTAGCTAAAAGGACCTTGAAAGTGACAATAATTCCTGTTCCCCTGATAATACCTAAAATGCACTGGTTTCTCAACTCAACCTTGCTGAAGAGTTTCCCAATGTGAAAAGGGCACCAGAAAGTGTTTTTAAATTGCTAGATAAAAGGGATCAGGGAACATTACCATTTGTTCCCCAGCCAATTCTCCTAGTGACCAGATATGAATTTGGAAGTTGGTTGGATGGTCTGAGAAATAAACTATGTTGATGTTACTGGACTTCTCCCCTCTAAGTTCCCGTGGTTCTTGGTCACACCACTTCGAAGAATGAAGGGGTAGACCAGAAAGAATGGTGGGCAGCAAAGTAAGATTTATTGAATGATAGCAAAGTGATAATACAAAGTTCCCAAAGAGCAAGAGGACATCAGAGGGTTGCAACTGGAGTTTTTAAGTCTAGGAGGTTTTATGGACTTGTTGGAGGGCTGTTTTAATTTGATTAGCCCTCTCCATACCTGTCATTCAATTAGGTTTTTGTCACCTATCTATCACGTGGAAAAGGGTGAAGGGCCCCTTCCAAGGTGATGTAAAATCCTTGTCAGGGTGGTTTCCTCTTAGGGTGGGGAAGCCCCTTGTCCCTGCCTGCCTTTCTTCTAGCTATCCTGCCTTTGTTCTAGCTATCCTTCATCATGGACAGACTAGAGTGCTATGTCTTAAAGGTCCAAGTTAACCACTGCCCACATATTCTGGGCTTAGTAATAACAGAACTATAAATTAATAAAGCTACCTTTGAGCTCAATGACAATAGAGTGAATGTGGTCCAGATGTCAGGAGACATGGATATAACCTTTCCCCATCAATGATAATCTATATTACAGATCGATTCTGTGGAATGGTTTTCTTGGTTTTATAAGCTAGTGGAAACTTCTGTCAAAATCAAGTAGGTATGGGGCACCTTGGTGGCTCAGTTGGTTAAACCTCCGACTCTTGACTTCAGCTCAGGTCATGATCTCAGGGTTGTGAGGTGGAGCCCCACATTGGGCTCCATACTGGGCATGGGGCCTGCTTAAGATTATCTCCCCCTGGACCTCTGGGTGGTGCAGTTGGTTGGGCATCTGACTCTTGGTAGGTTTCAGCTCAGATTATGATCTCTGAGCTGTGAGATTGAGCCCAGAGGCAGGCTCTGCACTGAGCACAAAGTCTACTTAAGATCCTCTCTCCCTGTCCCTTTGTTACTGTCCCTTCGTTCTCTCTTTCTAAAATAAATGAATAAACCTTAACAACAACAAAAATCTCTTTCTCTCCTTGCGCCTCTCCCACCCTCCCACCTCCAGGTTCTCTCTCTAAAAAAGAAAATCAAAGTGGGTGTGGTGTAGATTAATCTCATCATCTACTATTCTGTCAGTAAAGTTCTACTCTTTTTAATTCTGAAATGTTGTCCATTTTGATGAATACTCTATCGAAATGCAAATATCTCTTGAAGGGGTTATGCCAATCTTTTATCAGAAGACATATTATAAAGTTAATGTTTCAGAGATTGGTTACAAATGCAGTACAGGCCAGGGAGAGCAGGGAAAGTGAGGCTGATGAGGGAGGAAGGACACCAAACAAATTTTATTACCTTTCCCAAACTGCTTTTCGAGGACTACCTTAATTCTGCTTGTCATTATCCCCGCTGACCTTCTCTGGATTGAGGCCGGTGATTTTCCTGAACACAAGGTCAAGGTTCACAATTTGGATGACAAATGGTGGCAACCTTACCACTTTCTAGCCTTCAGTCCAAAGCTTGTCCATCTTTCTTCCATTGGCAAATGAACCCGGTTGTTGCCTAACTTTCTAAAAGTGCTCAGCTGTCAAGCTGTGATTTTCACCTGAGGTCATCTACACAGAAAAGTACAACACATGACCCATTTGCTTTTCTCTCTTCACAGGAATCAATAATATCAACACTATCCCTGCAAAGCCAAAGGCTGGAGATTTGCATTTTGAAAATAACAAAGGATAAGGGAGGACCCATTTAAAAACTTTTTGTTGGCAGTCTGAAATGTCGACCCCTGCCACTAATTGAATTAACAGACAAAACGAACTCCAAACAGATGAATTGCTGGTACAAAGGAAGGAAATGATAAATACCAACTGTGGCCTCGTGACTAGATGCAGAAAGTAGGACGACAGCAGGCACCCATATTTTCCTTCTAATACACACGTAGCTAGAGATAATAACCAGTACTCCCCCTCCCTTACTATGTCCTGTAAGGCATATGGTTAGTGGTTAATTCTATAATTTAGTTCTTAGGTTAAAGGATATCTAGGGGAGATGGCTCCGGGGCTGGAACATTCCCTAGAGAGAGGGCCAAGGAAGGGGACGTTTTCATCTTCCCTTCAAAGAGATACTGAGCATGTTTCCCTTTGCACAAAGGATCTTTCCATTTTGTTCAGTGAAAGCGTGTTTGGATTGCTGTTATTGTTTAGAAATTAAAGTTGGGGTAGAAGAGTATGTGTAGGGGCGCCTGGGTGGCTCAGTGGGTTAAAGCCTCTGCCTTCAGCTCAGGTCATGATCTCGGGGTCCTGGGATCGAGCCCCGCATCGGGCTCTCTGCTCAGCAGGGAGCCTGCTTCCCCCTCTCTCTCTGCCTGTCTCTCTGCCTACGTGTGATCTCTTTCTGTGTCAAATAAATAAAATCTTAAAAAAAAAAAAAAAAGAAGAGTATGTGTAGATGCTGAGTGGTCAAAGGGGTGGACTATACAGTTTTGGGGAGTCGCTTTTAGCAGCTACTCCAAGCTCCTTAGAGAAGGCATTTCTGTGCAGCGGACGCTGGAGAGTTAAAAAGTACATTTCTGATTTCCTGACTCCTGAGTTAAGAGAGTTGATTTAATACACACATCTAACTTTGCTTCCTCTTGAAACCCGACAAAAAAAGTACAATAGTTTTTTTTTTTAAAGACGTAAGCCTTCTGGAGCTGGGAAAACAAGAGGCATGAACAATAATAATATTTTGGAAGCTAGAGAGCGGCAGTGAGGAAGCACAGGAACAAACAAATTTACACTGCAGGATTTTCAAAAGGTTCCAGAACTCACTGTATTAGTAATACTGCAGTTGAAGTGAGGGGACATCATGCTGAAATACGGAGGATTGGGTAAAAGATGTTTGAGAAGCAATTAGATCCTTAGAACTCCTTGCCCATTCCACACTGCTGGGTAATGGCCCTCCTTTACTCTAGTAAAGCCCAGGGGTTTACTCCCTATGGAGGTAAAAGAGTGTCAGGACAGGAATGCTAGGCCCCACTGAGGACTGGGTCCTGTACCAACAAACAGTCCACCCACATGTCCCAGAGGTAGAACTGTAGCTTGGTAATTCCCACCCACTTGCTCAGAGCTTCTGTTGTTTTCATTTCTCACTTGTTTTCAGTTTTTTCTGATAGGTATTTTTTGAGGGTATATTTTATATACAGTATTGAAACGCACACATCTGTATAAATCATATGCGTAACGCCACATGTGACCATTCCAATACCCCAGAAAATTAGTCCTTCGTTTTATTTTATTTATTTTTAAATTTATTTTTAAAAAATCTTTTTTAAGATTTCGTTTATTTATTTGAGAAAGAGAAAGAAAACCCAAGCAGGGGAAGGGGCACAGGGAGAGGGAGACGCAGACTCTCCAGCAAGCAGGGAGCCCAATATGGCTCAATCCAGGGACTCCAGGATCATGACCTGAGCCAAAGGAAGACACTTTAATGACTGAGCCACTCAGGCACCCCATTAAAAAAATTTTTTTAAAGCAAGCTCTACATCAAATATGGGGCTTGAACTCACAATCCTAAGATCAAGAGTTGCATGTTCTGCCAATGAACCAGCCAGGCACCCTTAGTCCTTAGTCCCTCACTTTAAATCATGAACAGACAACTAATTACCAGACATCTAAGGAAAGACTCTAACATGGAATATAAAGACCAAAGCAAAGAAACAGAAAAAAAGCAACTTGGAAGAAAGAGCCCTTTTAGAAAAATAAAACATATTTTAAAAGTACTGTATCAATATCCTTAGGGAAATGAGAAGAGTGTGCACAATGAGTGGTATGAAAAAATTCAAAGAACAGCAACAAAAGAGCTCTTGAAAACATGATACAACAGCAATGAAAAAAATGCAAAAGACATTTTGGAAGATGAAGTTGAGGAAATTTCCCAGAAAACAAAGCAAAAAGGAAAACAGGAGAGAAATGATAAGTGGAGCCCAATAAGGAGATCCAACATCTAAATAACACAGGAGAAGAAAGCAGCAATGAATAATTCAAGAGAATACTCAGGGTTTCCAGAAAGAAAGGGCCCACTGGATGCCTAAGAGAATGGATGAAAATGAGAGTCCCACAGAGATTCATCATCCTGAAATTTCACTGGGAACAAAGAGGAAATCCTTCCATCACAAGGAAGAACTTCAGATTTCTCAACAGCAAGCACTTAAGACAGAAGTCAACGGAGCAAAGCCTTCAAAACTGAAGGAAGACTATTCCTTATCTAGAATTCCATATCCAGTCCCTATATCAATCAAGTGGGAAGGGAGAATAAAACCATTTTCAGACACCCAGGATCTCAGAATATTTACCCTCCATGGACCCTTTTCCAGAAAATTGTTGCAAAACATGCTCCATCACATGAAGGGAGGAAAGCAAGAAAAAAATATATGGGCCACATGAAACAGAAGATTCAACCATGAGAGGGACAGAGGGAATCTGTCCAATTATGGGGAAGACGGACTCCAGGATGATTACTCTGCACGAAGCACAAAAAATCTTGTTAGAAAACCTGAGGCCACAGACTGTGGAGGGCCCGCATCCACAGCCATCCTTGCCTGCAGAGTGACTGCACAGGCACAAGGAAAGCCTGTGCATGGACACTAAAGAGGAAATGAAGAGATAGTATCAAAGGCTTGTTTCTAACCCAACGCTACACTGAAGCCCGGGGTCTCTATGTCTTAGCGAAACTCCCCTGACCCCCATAAACCATATGCAGAAAGAAAAATCAGCCCAAAGAAAAGAAATTCTGCATATTAACTTATATGTTCATATATTGTGTGTGGGTGTATATGGATAGGAGTGTCTATGTGCTTATATATACCTGGAATATTTCTGGATGAGTTATGAAGGAAATCGCTTTCCAACATCTACCTTTTGGTTCCTCTTTATTTATCTTTTTATCCTGTGTCTTAGCTATTCAAAAAATGAACTAATGGATAAAATAAAATATTTTTTCTTAAAAAAAATCACAAATAACAACAACAACAACGAAATCACAAACAATATGCCCACTGACTGAGCAGTTCTAATTTTAGGAATTCATCCTATGGATACTCTTGTGCACATGGGAAATCACATAAATACAAGGCCATTCACTGCAGCATTATTTGTGATAGCAAAGGATTGGACACTGCCCCAATGTCCACGGAAAAGGGAATGGTAAGATGAATTATGTACATTTATACCGTAGAATGCTTTGCAGTCAAAAAGCAAAGAAGAATGTAAAGGCTCATTATGTGTTGATACACAGCAATAGTCAAGATATTCTATTAAATGAAAAAGACAATGTGTGTAAAAGACCATGTAATTTGTTATAAAAATACAGGGGAAAAAAATGTCTCTGACCCTTGCAAACGAAGTCAGATGACCCTGTTATGTGTTGTTATTATATTCTGCGTTTTGCCTTAGTAATACTTATGACAATAACAATTAATGATTATCTGTGTTAAAAAAAACCTCACACTTCTCACACTCCCTTGCAGCTGGTTCTGGGTGTGAAACAGATCGTACCAACTCAGTGCATTATGTAAGATCTGGAAAGCAGAAGGGGACAGTACCACCTTCTTGAGTTCTTAGGTGTTGCTGCTGACAGTCTGGTCATGGAATGACTGGGCTTTTCTGCAACAGCATCCTGCTATCCAGAGACTGGCTTTATAAATGTCAAACGGCAGTTGCTGGGGCAGCTTCCTGCCCCCTGCCTGGATCAGTCAGTAATGCGTTCTTTTTTTTTTTTTTAAAGATTTATTTATTTATTTTGAGAGAGAGAGCAGGAGGGAAGGGCAGAGGGAGGGAGAGAATCCTGAAGCAGATTCCCTGCTGAGGACAGAGACCAACATGAGCTTGATTCTAGGACCCTGAGATCATGTCCTGAGCTGAAATCAAGAGTCAGCCACTTAACCTGGGAGCCACCCAGGCAGCCCAACTGGTGCATTCTTAAACCTTCCAGAGCCAGCTCCCATACCCCACCTTCGTGACGGGCACTCCTCTGGCAAGACGGTTCAGTGGTGATGTTCTGGGGGTCACTAGAAAGAACCCAGCTTGGAACGCCCAGGTAGCTCAGTCAGTTGAGCATCTGTCTCTGGCTCAGATCATGATCCCAGGGTCATGGGATCAAGTCCCTCATCGGGCTCCTTGCTCTGCCTGCACCTCCCCCTGCTTGTGCACTTTCTCTCTCTCTCTGACAAATAAATAAATAAAATCTTAAAAAAAAAAAAGAAAGAACCCAGCTTATCCCACTCCTATCAGCCTCCCTAACAATTCCCTAACTATATGAATTAAACGCTCTTCTGCTTAAAATAGGTGATGATTTGTTTCCTGCAAAGGAAATTTAAATGATGTAATTAATAGCATGGACTTTTAACATAGACAAACTGCAAACCTTATTTTAGAATCATTAAACTAAGTTACTTGATTTGTATCTATCCTGTATATGTGTCCTGCCAAAGTATTAAACGGGTTTAAAAACAAAGAATTATCTATGAGATTCTCTTTTGCATGTTGTAACAACTACTGATAAATCAAAGCATACATAACAATTCAAGGGCCTTTTTTTTTTAAGATTAATTTATTTATTAGAGAGAGAGAGCCCAAGACTGAGTAGGGGGAGGGACAGAGGGAGAGACTCTTTCAAGCAGACTCCCACTGAGCACATAAACAACCCCCACCCTACCCCCAACCCAATGTGGGGCTCAATCTCATGAGATTGTGACCTGAGCCAAAACCAAAGGTCAGGTGCTTAAATGACTGAGCCAGGTGTCCCTTAAACTAAACTTTAAAAAAGTTTACCCAGAAGGGCACCTGGGTGGCTCAGTCGTTAAGCGTCTGCCTTCAGCTCAGGTCATGATCCCAGCGTCCTGGGATCGAGCCCCGCATCGGGCTCCTTGCTCAGCGGGAAGCCTGCTTCTCCCACTACCATTCCTGCTGCTTGTGTTCCCTCTCTCGCTGTGTTTCTCTCTGTCAAATAAATAAAATCTTTAAAAAAAGTTTACCCAGAATACAGAATGAGTGAATTAACAGGTATAAATAAGAGTTATTTTTAATGAACTTTTATTTTAAAAAAACTGATGGAAATGAACATGACTAACAGGTGGGCAGTGGCTCACTCTAAGAAATGCCTGATGACATCAACTGAAAGGTGTGTCAGAAACAACTGGGTGATCCCAGATTTCATTACTTGACTCAGCATCCTGAAATGGTTCTCAACAGGCTGGGAAGCCCATAAAAACATCTGGCACATAACAGTAACAGGCTCAATCCCTTTCAGTCATGGTGATACTGTGGGAGATGACGACATTTCTGAATTTTGTCTCTTGTTACATTGTTTGCAAAGCGTATTTGACAGTGAGTGAGTAGAAGGGAGTGATACATGAGCAATTACAGCTTTTGAGTACTAGTGAACACACACTTGATATAATGTTTGCTTCTAGGTAGTACTTCATAATTACATCTGATCCGGTGACATTTTTGTTGTGCGCTTTTAGAAAAGAAACGTTTGGAGGTGGTGGCAGATAAAAGGGCAAGTGACTGAGACATTACAGCCTCTCTGCAAATGCACACACATTTACAATATTCTGGCAGAGAATAAACAGCAACAAGCATCTGATTCTGAGTTTTCAGAGTTACTCAACATAAATGAGGTCGCCATTGAGGGCAGAATAAGACAGAATTGCCTTGATACATATGAAACATTTCTAAAATAAAAGGAAATGTTTTTTGAATCATCGGAAGTTTTAGAAGCAAAATTATTTTGAGCTGGTAAGGTCCTTAAAGACTTCTGTCTAATAATTTCATTTCATAGCTGAGAAAGCAGGTATAGTGTGACTTGCCCAGAGTAACAGTTAATTGCAAAATTAGGAGCCTGGGGTGGCTCAGTCAGTTAAGCATCTGCCTTCTGCTCTGGTCATGATCCTGGATTCCTGGGATCGAGTCAGGCATAGCATGTTTCTCCCTGCTGGGTGCGAAGCCTGCTTTACCCTCTCTCTCTGCTTGCCGCTCCCCTGCTTGTGCTCTCTCTCACTCTCTCCCTCTGTCAAATAAATGAAATCTTTAAAAAAATGTGAAATTAAAATGTTTGGATCATAGCTCCCTGAACATAAGTGTTTGGAAATATTTTAGAATTGTCTGTAATAAGGGAGAAATTATGTTTGGTGTTAACCAAAGCCTCCTAAGTAAGAACAGAGCTGGACCCCAGGGGGGATGGGCTGACGGTGTGATGTGGGATGTGGCTGAGGGAAAGGGCTTTCCAGATGTTCCCTCCCTCAGCTTTGCTGCCAGCACCTAAGGGCTCTATAGAATCTGCCCTCACTCTCTTACTTTATAACTCACTCAGCCTGTTTATTACCTTTATGCTACCTCTTTCCAGCAGGTAAACCATGTGTAGCTCCTCCTCGATTGCCTTTTGTGAAGAGAGGAGAGGAAGGTTTGAAATGCATATTGAATACTGCTGAGCTACCCAGGCGCCCTGAAACCTGAGAATTTGTACCACTGAAGCCACTCAAAAGTGGCTAGTGGGGCTCAGCTAGGAGTAAGCAGATGGGGACAGAGGAATAAATGTCTATGCAGCTGAACAAATTCCAGAAGTTCACCTCAGTAACACCAGCTGCCTTGCAGGCTAAAGATCCACTACTGGGAGCTTAAATATATTTGCAGATGTACTTAGAGGTTAAGAACTCTGCAGCACCTCACCCATTAAGATGGCTTCTATTAAAAAGGAAGAAAGACAAGAAGAAAAGAGAAGAGAAAGAAAGAAAAGGGAAAAAAAAATGTTAGTAAAGATATGGAGAAATTATAAGTCCTATGCTTGCTGTGGGAATGTAAACAGGTACAGTTGCTATTGAAAAGGGATGGCAGTTCCCCCCAAGCTTAAAAATAGAATTACCACATGATTCAGCAATTCCACTTCTGGGTATATACGCAAAAGAAGTGAAAGCAAGAACTTCCGTATGCCCATGCTCTTACCAACATTACTCAAATAGCCAAAAGGTGGAAACAACCCAAGTGTCCGCGGACAGATGAATGGGCAAACAAATGTGGTATATACACTCAACAGAATTTTATTCTGCCTTAAAAAGGAATTCAGTTCTGACAGATGCTGCAACGCAGACGTTCTGAGGATATTATGCTAAGTGAAATAAGCCAGTTGTACAAGAACGAATACTGTGTGATTCTACTTGTAAGAGGTACCTAGAATAGTCACAGTCTTGGAGATAGAAAGTCGAATGTGGTTGCCAAGGGTTGGGGGGAGGGGGAAATGGGGAGTTAGCGCCTAACAGGTACAGAGATTCAGGTGTACAGGATGAAAGCACTCTGGAGATGGATGGTGGTAATGGTCGCAAAAAATGTGCATATATTAAAAACAAAAAAAATGTGAATGTACTGATGCTACTGAACTGTTAAGAGGGTACGGGTTTTGTTCTATGGACGTTGGCACAATTTCTTTTTTTAAAAAAGGAGGTCTGCATTATTCCTCAAGTGTGTTAACTGAATTTGTAACAGGTTCTATTTATTTATTTATTTTAATTAAAAACCATTTTTTAAAAGATTTTTTTTTTTTCAGAGAGAGAGAGCAAGCAAGAGATAGAGAGCATGAGCAGAGGTAGCGGGGTAGAGGGGCAGGGAGAAGCAAACTCCGAGCTGAGCAGGGAGCCCAGAGTGGCACTTCATCTCAGGACCCCGAGGTCATGACCTGAACCCAAAGCAGACGCTTTCACAATTTTCTTAAATTGGAAATGAAAATTACAGTCTATTTTCCATCCATTCTTCCTTTTATTCCTTCCTTCTTTTCTTTTTTCATTGATCCCATTCTCCTTCCTCCCTTCAAACAGCTATAGGCTTAACCTTAACATTGTGTGAAACATTGCGTGCCAAACATTGTGTGAAGCCCTGGGAAGCTCAGATGAAAGATACTATGTCCCACTCACAGGCCAGTGGTAGGGAAGTGTCCTAGGTAAACAGACATTGTCATGTGACGAGGGCTCTGATGGAGACAAGCTTAGGTTGCTATGGGAGCTCAGAGAAGAGACTTCTAACATAGTATTGAAGATGAAGGGAAAACTTTTTGGAAGTTGGAATTCCTGAGAAGAGTCTTAAAGGGTGAATAGAAGTTAGCCTGCTAACAAAGGAAAAATCTGAATTATCATAACAACATAACATATTAGTAATAACATTTATAGCAATAAAGCTATAATTTATGTATTATGTATCCAACAAATGCTTATTAAATACTAGGTGACAGGCAGAGTTCTATGTGCTAGAAATATGGAAGTGAACAAGATAAAGTCTGTCACATAGTTTAGGTGGAGATAGTCAATAAATACACAGACAAGCAAAGCACAGTCTATTGGATTTGGTAAATGCTCTGGAGAACAACAGAGTATGGGAAAAAGAGGGGTTTGGGATGAGGGAAAGGATGTCACTAATTTTTATATGTTGGCTAAGGAAGTCTTCAATGATACAGAAGACAGAGAGGGAAGGATCCCTGCAGGAAAAAGTGGAGGCCAAGGGAAGAGCAAGTGCCAAGTTCTTGAGGTGGGAAAGTGCTACATGCATTAGGAGGACAATATGGTGGGAGCAGGAGGAATAAGAGGAAGAGCTCCCATCATGCTGGTCATTCGAGGCCACAGTAAGGACATTGGCATGTCCACTATGTGAGATGGAAGCCACTAGAGGGCTTTGATTAGAGGAATGACATGACTTGACTGAGATGTTCAAGTAATCCTTTTGTCTGCTCTGTTGAGAAGACTGAAAGGGACAAAGGTAGAAATGCTGTCTCCAAGTAGGAGACTACTGCAATAATTCAGGAGAAATTGATGATGGCTTGGATTGGGATGGCAGCAGGTGAAGTCATATTCTAGATATACGTTGAAGGTAGAATCAACAAGATTGTCGGAGAAACTGGATATCAAGTGTGGAAGAAAGTAAAATAGTCATAAATGCCATTGGCTAGGATGGAAAGCTTGTAGGAAGAGCAGGTTTGGGTTGGGTGCTGACATTGGAACCACTGAATGAACGTGGGGAGAAGTAAAGTTGGAATATGGCCATGGGGCTATTGACAGAGCTATACTCCTTGATGGGGGTTCTGGGAAAATCAGAGACATTGACAAGAGTCTAAGAGGTACATCTTGGTTAATATCTTGGTTACAGTTACCAGATAAAGCTTTAAAATATACTAGTTGGCAAAACCTAGACTAGATGACCACTAAGATCCCTCCCAGCTCCGATGCTACATCTTTGTTTCTGGGATTTTGGAAAGCCGACTTTGTTTTCAATGAATTTTGCAAGTACTATTAAGTATACAAGTATAACAGGAAAGGCTCATAGTACATTTGCTCCTACTGATGTCACCTTTTTTTTTTTTTTAAGATTTTATTTATTTGACAGAGAGAGATCACAAGTAGGCAGAGAGAGAGGGGGAAGCAGGCTCCCTGCCGAGCAGAGATCCCGATGCGGGGCTCGATCCCAGGACCCTGAGATCACGACCTGAGCCGAAGGCAGAGGCTTTAACCCACTGAGCCACCCAGGTGCCCCTGATGCCATCTTTTGATGTGTAGAGTTAACTAGTTTTTCTTCTGGCATGGGCTTTGGTTATATCTGTCTAATTTTGTAAGGTGGAAATTGGTAATTTGAAGAGTTTCTATAATACACCACCCTTGACAGCTGGTGATGGCACCTCTTACCCACCTTCCATAAAAATTACAGTGAGTATCTGTCCTACAGTGACCAATGATGGGCATTTGTAAGATTTCTGGCTATTGGGGCACCTGGGTGGCTTAGTTGGTTAAGTGACTGCCTTTGGCTCAGGTCATGAACCTGGAGTCCCGGAATCAAGTTCCACATTGGGCTCCCTGCTCAGCGGGGAGTCTGCTTCACCCTCTGACCTTCCCCCTCTCATGCTCTCTTTCTCTCTCTCCTTCTCAAATAAATAAATAAAATCATTTAAAAAATCTTAAAAAAAAAAAAGATTGCTGGCTAGAGTTAGAGTTTCAAGCACAGAACTTCTGCAATGTGAAATTAGGTGATTTCAGGACCTATAGTCTCATATCCTTCCTAACCAGGCAAGACTTTAATAAACACTCAGTAAAAACTCTTTGGAGAAATGTAATCAGAACTCTCTCTCTCTGGCACTCAATGAGACTACAGATTATTTTCAGAATGGTGAAGATCCGGAAGTGCCTTCCTGAGCATAAGACCCAAACAGGCTGTGGCTTCTGAGCTGCTAAGTACATCCCTGGTCTCTGGGGTAGGCTCTGTAGAGGATTCAGAATAACTGTGAGAATGACTGCACTTTCAAAGAGAAGACAGAACTTGCAATGACCAGGCAAACATATAAGTGCTCAGCTGTGTGCTCATGCTTGCCCCCTGGGCTAGGGCTGGTCCCCCCTGCTACAGACCCTGCTCTTCATCTCTCACAATGTTCTTCACACTTACACTTAACTCCTCAGTGTCTGTCTCACTTCTAGACTGTGAGCAAAGATCTGCCCAGTTCACGGCTGTATTCTCAGAACCATGGCCAGTGCCTGGCACAGAGCAGTCCCCAGGAGATGTTGAATAAATGAAGTTCTTAAAAGACATTTCCATTACATTAAAACAGTTTGAAAACACAAGTTATGGCAGGTGAGTTTTTTTCAAGGCCTTTCCTTTACAACACAAGTATGCTATTCTCCAAGGCTTCCTTGATCCCTGACAGCAACTTCCTCTCCACAAAGGCTGGTCCCACTTCTGTGCCTTGACCCTATTACATTTTAAGCATCTGTTAGGCTATTTATCACTCTCTACTATATTCTTTTTTTTTTTTTAGTTTTTTTTGCCTATATTATTCTCCACTAGACAGAGTATACCTTGAGGACAGGATCCCTGCATCTCTGCATTCTAGAATCAAGAGATAGTGGTTGAATAAATAAGCTTCCATTTCCTGAAGTTATTAAATCTTCCTATTATAAATTAAATCCTATTATAAATTAAATCTTCCTTTATAACTTCCTGAAGTTATAAAATTAAAGTTATTAATCCATTTATTAAACATGTAGTAGACAGGATTAACCAGACGTGAGAGTTTGTAGTATTTTGATAAGATTTTCCTCAATGAGTATTTGTTGAAAACTGTTAAAGATAAATTACTTACTCCTTGCAATTAGTGTACCCAAAGGCATCTAAGAGCTCATTTCCTGTTCTGAGTAAACACTATCATCTTCCAAGATCGAAGGCTTATTTCACAGGAAACTGAGGTAGATTCTCTCTGACAGTAGGTTGGACAGTGGTGGTGACTCTCACTGAGAGGACTGTACTCCTTCTCCTCTTTGGTAGAGAAAATGATTCTAGGATGTCTGAGGTTGACATGCAAGGCTAATCGTCTAGAACTAGTATTGGAAACTGGTAATTGCCATAGGGCTAATTATTTAACTAGAAAATAGATGTTTAAGTTACTGGAGAACATTAAAAAAGAGTAGGTTTTTTAAGAGTAGTTTAGTAGGTTTAAAAGATCTACCAATGTAGATACAATTTTGTGCTAGTGAAAGTCAAGGAATAAATACTTAGTAATTCTACTCTTTCTTTTTTTTTTTTTTTTTAAAGATTTTATTTATTTGACAGAGAGAAACACAGCAAGAGAGGGAACACAAGCAGAGGGAATGGTAGCGGGAGAAGCAGGCTTCCCGCTGAGCGGGGAGCCCGATGCGGGGCTCGATCCCAGGACCCTGGGATCATGACCTGAGCCGAAGGCAGACGCTTAACGACTGAGCCACTCAGGCGCCCCAATTCTACTCTTTCTTTAAAATGAAGACCCCCAAATGTGCTGTTACATTGAATAATCTAACAGAAGAAGTCTAATCTGAGATTGAAATAGGTCTGTCTCATTCTAGTCTATACTTTCCCCTTCTGTAAAAAGAACTCTCATAAATGGTATACATGCTGAAGTGTTAAGAGATGAAATATATTGATGTCTCTCAATGTATCAAAAATATCAGATGGATTGATAGGTGGATAGAGGAATAGATAGATGGGTCATTATGTGAGAAGGCAAATGTGGTAAAATGTTCATCGAAGAAGGTAGGTAGTTATATGGCTGTTCACCACATAAGCCATCTTTCTGAAAATTTTTCATAGTAAATTTAAATAATTTATAATTATTTAATAATGTATAACAAAAATAGTAAAATAAATAAATAGAAATTTAAAGCTAATAACTAAAACATTTGAAATTGTTCATAATAAAATGTTGATGAGGGAAAACGAGGCATTATAGTCCTTCCCAGGCCAACTTGGTCTAGGAAGCTAATGCTCAGAGAGTGTGTCTGATCCTATTATTCCATTGTTTAAGATCCCCGAAGCCTCTCCATTCCCTGTACAATAAAATTCAAGCTTTTTGGGTTTGGCACATGAAGCCCTTCGTGACCCATCCTCTGACCTGCTCTTTGATCACATCTTTAATCCTTCAAGCATAAGAGCAGAGCCATAATGCCACACGCGGGCAACTGAGCTGTGTAATAATTTGGTGCCCCTTGACATTTTAAAACTAATTTTTACTTATCAAAGCAATATATGTACATAATTTAAAAGGTCAGGTAGTGCCCCAAAGCCTATGACAAAAAACCAATGGTATTTTCACACAGCTCTGTCTCACCCTCACCACCCTATTTTACAGACACAGTCATTGGCAGCTTTTATAGTTGTTTCTATTTGCCTCCAAGTTTCTCGGCATGTGATCCTCTCTAGTCATTGAGGTAGATACTATCTATTGATTTTCTTTCATTGCAGGTGAGGTGATTAGTACTCTTCCTCTGCCTCTTCCCTTATTCCCCAACATAGTAGTATCATATTTTTTGGCTGAATCCATATTCAGTGTTAATTAATAGGACTATAATTACTGTTTGCCAGTGAGTCAAAAAAACAGTGATTGCATTTTCTTTCTTGGATGTCTTTTAGTTTGTCCTGAAGTTCAGAACTGCCTCTATTTTGCATTTGCTTAGATTTCATTGAACAAACTGTGTTTCCAAACCCACCGACAGTTCTAGAAAATGATTCTCACTAAAAATTCTCATATGACTGAACCTGTTAGATAATCTAGTAGCTCTGTTTTGCTCCCCCCTGACAGCATCCTTCCTTCCTAGAGTCCTCCATCCCACTTAATTTACATGGTGACTTCTTACTCTGGTTTTGGATCCCCTCTTCCCTGAATCCACTGTGTTCTTTCTTGGCTTATTTCTTCATTTGGTGGAACATATCACCTAGCAATTTCTTGAGAAAGGATATGTGAAAAGAATATATTCTTGAGATTTTTGCATGTATGAAAATGTGTATATCCTATCTGTACACGTAATCAGTGGTTTGTTTGGGTGCGTGGGTGTAGAACTCTAGGCTGAAAATAAATTTTACTAGGACTTTTTCTTTCTTTCTTTTTTTTTAATTAAGATTTTATTTCTAAGTAATCTCTACACCCAGCATGGGGCTTTAACTCACAACCTCAAGATCAAGAGTCACTTGCTCCACCTACTGAACCAGCCAGGTGCCCCATAACTTTTACTCAGATTTTTAATAGCATTACATACTTAGCTTCTAGCTGTGTTGTTGAGAAATCTGGTGTTAGTCTTTTTTCCCAATCCTGTGGAATGATTTTTTTTTCTCTCTGAAATGTTTTTCCCCCCTCTGAGTTGTTGCTGTTTTTACTGTTCTAGTTTCCAACTTCCATATTGGAGGTTTTCCTCGGATCTCCAGTGATCTTTGTCTATCCATTTAAAACTTAGATTGAGATACTTAAAAGCTGTTTGGAAGCTGTTTATTAGAGGGTGGGTTTATTTTCTGGTGAAATGTAATACAAGGAGGTGGCTAGCCAACTTTTTCATTTGGTGTCCCTAAATTTTAGTATAGGTAGGTCTGTGTCGAGTTTCTCCCATGGGAGGAAGAGGGGAAGTGCCATTAGAACTTGGCACTGACGTCCTCATAACCCTCTTTTCAGACTCTGGCACCTCACTGCCAGCTCTCCTCTGTACCTGATTTCATGAGACTTTCTAGTTTGACTTCTCCAGAGACTCTACTCTCATCTCTGAGGGTGGGAGCAAGTTAGCCCCTGGTAGCGTGCATGGGAACCTACAGGTCTACCTGTTCTTACATACTCTTAAACAGTCCTCATTCCACTCCCTTGCCTCACCTCTGTCTTCCAGGTAGGTGGTACCACCAATTCCTGAGGCTTTCTGCAGTTGGGTCAAATAAATCAGCTCCTTCTGATCAAGATGGCCTGGCACCTGGACTTGACTTTGACCATCTTCCTCTGGTTCAGAGTCACAATTGTCTCTTAGTTTTATTAAAGATAAGCTCTGTGTTTCTTATTTTTGTTCTTCTTGTTGTTTAAGGCAATTTTTGAGAGAAAAGGGAGGGAGTTGGGGGGGCAGAACCATCTTTATTTGGTCATCTGAAAACTAGAAGTCTTCCGATGGATATTGTAAAAAAAAGCCCCAGTCTTTCTTCCTGTGTTTCTTCTTTACTCTCACACCACTACCACACTCAAAACACTTCTCTCTCTCTCTTTTTTTAATGATTTTATTTTTAAGTAATCGCTACACCCAATGTGGGGCTCAAACCTACAACCCTGAGATCAGGAGTCACACACTCTACCAACTGAGCCAGCCCGGCACCCTCATACTCATAGCACTTCTGATGCCAGATGTGCAGGGTGTGTTTTCCCTTACCAAGCAATTGTGTGACATCAGCTGGGGTACCTACAATTTAATTCCGTTCTGACACTATCTACCTGGAGATAGCCTCCAATCCCACAGGTGGAGGGATCAGTTCCACAGGACTGCCTCCCTTCAGATGCCAAACACAAGTAGGTCCCTGGGTCCAACTTGGCTACAAATTGGAGAATCCCATGACCTCCTTCTGTTGGATTCAATTATTTGCTAGAGCAGCTCACAGAACTCAGGAAAACACTTACTTAGGTTTACCTATTTACTAAAAGATATAATAAAAGATACAGATGAACAGCCAGATGGCAAGATACATAGGGCAAGGTCTAGGAGGATCCTCAAAGCAGGAGCTGCTGTCCCTGTGGAATTGGGGTGTGTCACCCTCCCCATACATGGATGTGCTCACTGACCTGGAAGCTTTCAGAACCCCATACTTTTGGGATTTTTACAGAGGCTTCATCACATAGGCATGATCAATTATTAACTTCTTTCCAGTCCCTCTCCCTTCTCTGGAGAATGGGAGGCGTGGCTGAAGATTCCAAGCTTCTAATCATGGCTTGGTCTCTTTGGTGGCCAGCCCCCATCCAGGAGCTCACCAAGAGTTACTGCTGTCACCCAGGAAATTCCAAGGGATTTACAAATTCTTTGTCAAGAATGGGGGTCAAAGACCAAATATTAGAACAAAGGGTGCTCTTACTACTCTTATCATTAGGAAATTACAAGAGTTTTAGGAACTCTGTACTGGGAACTGGGGGCAGTGACCAATACATATATTTTCTATTATCTCAAAGATATTCTTCATTATTTGTTCAAGAAGTTTTTAGAGGAGAGGCTGGGAGAGAAGACCAACAGTGGTAGAGAGCTGAGCTCTGCCTGCTAGTAAGTCTTACAACTTTACTGGTTTAATCCAAAAGGGAATGTACTTGCTTATAAAACCAAACCACTGAGAGGGCAGGAATGGCTGGTTCTTACTAGATCTAGACACTTGATCCTCTCGGGACTCTCTAGAGATGGCTATATTCTCCAAGTAGTGGGGAGTAACTTGTGCTCATACTTTAACATTAGTACTAACAGAGAGGAAAGAACTGCTATCTATTACTCAGCTATTAGAAGAAGAAAACCTATAGAGATTCTTTTTTTTTCTTTTTTTAAATTTTTATTAACATATAATGTATTATTTGCCCCAGGGTACGTGTCTGTGAATCAGATTCTTTTTTTTTTTTTTTTTAAGGATTTTTAAAATTCATTTTAGAGAAAGAGAGAGAGTGTGAGAGTGGGAGGAGGGGCAAAGGGAGAGGGAGAGAGAGAATCCCAAGCAGACTCCACATTGAGTGGGGAGCCTGACATGGGGCTCGATCCCAGGACCCTGAGATCATGACCTGAGCAGAAATCAAGAGTCAGATGCTTAAGGTGACTAAGCCACTCAGGTACCACCCCAACTACCACCCTCCCTGCCTGCCCCAGAGAGATTCATTGACTCTCTTGACTTGTATCATAGACAGTGGCCTGGGAAGCTCCATTTGGGCCACAAAGAGTGAGGGAGAAAAGCAGCAAGTTTCTAAAGTAAGGGGAAACAACACCTATGTTACCTAGGGGCATCACTGGTATCCTGCACTTTCACTGAGCTGTGGACATACAGTTCACCACTGCCCTTAAAAGGACTTCTCCTTTGTTGAGGTGGCCAGAAAACATAAGCTTCACTTATTACTTCAATTTCCAAATATCTATGAACATCTACTAATGCACCTATGTACTGGGAATAAAAAGAAGAATAAGACCCAGTCACTGGACTTAAGGAGCTCATAGTCAGGAGAGCCATGTAAACAAACAATTGCAGGACAGTATTGTGAGTCCAGCAATCCAGATGCCTAGAAGATGTACAGAGAAAGGAGGCCATAATTTCCTCTAAAGGAGTGGTATCTTGGAGCAGTGATATAAGCTGGGTTTTGGAAAACATAAATATCAGATCATGAGCCAAAAAGGAACTGGAAAGACATTCTAAGCAGAGAAAAGAAAAACAATAAAACATGTGCCAAGGCTCATTGGCTCAAAAATATTTACTGATTACTAGATACCTTGTACTTGATAGGCACTGGAGATGCAATTCTAAATCAAACAGTCATAGTCCCTGTTTTTGAAATTCATAGTACGATGAAGTGAGACGATCAAATTTTCAAACAAATAAATTAATTACAAACTGTGTTAACTACCCCAGAAGGATACAATGCTTGTACAATGCTATGAGAAACCAATAGGGTCAGTACAGTGGGATGGAGATGTAGGAGGCGGGACTCACAACATGGATATTCGGGGGACCACCCCCATCTCCATGTGGCTGGGTAAGAACAGCAAGTCCAGCTATCTTGCACAGGGCAACAAGTTCGTCACCCCCATTTTACCCTTAGGGCTGTTCCACACTTGTAAATAGTTCTTCAAAACTCATGGGCAGAGAATCAAATTCTAGAGGTTTTTCCTTCTTTTAGCAATTTAGCATATCCGAGAATTTCAAAATTCCTTTTGAAAATTATGGATACTCAAGTCAGGCCTAATCCATCATATTGTTCCCTGCTTCCATCAACAAGTTCAAATCCATCTGGAGCGTCTCAAAATGGGCTTTCTCTTCCTTTTTCTTTTCTTTTCAAGACCTTATTTTTAAGTAGTCTATACACCCAAAATGGGGCTCAAACACACAACCCAAAGATCAAGAGGTGCACGCTCTACCAAATGAGCCAACCACGTACCCCTGGGTTTTCTTTTTTAACCTGTTTTTTTTTAACTTCTCCAAAGCATTATGTCATCAGCTGCCTTCTCCAATGTAGTTTTTTATTTTTCAAATTTAAGATCAATTTTTAATTTAAACTTATATACCATACAGAAATCTTATCTCACAAAAATATGCCTGATATTAAATAATTTTGAGGATACATAATTACTTATGTATAATGCTTCCAAGTAGTTTATCTATTATCATGAATACTTTTGGTCCCCGAACCTTCCTTTGTTTCCTCTCCTGAGGCTGGATGTAGAATATAACTGCCCCATGGAGAGGCGCAAGAAATCAAGGGTACTAAGGAGACCAGGCTGTTATCATTGATGATGCCAAGAGGCACTCAGCACTAGGACCATATTATTTAAATATAAATCAGAAATTAAGCTATATGAGTGACCTTCAAGAGATGTGTCACATGAAGTGTTTTTCATATCACTAAAGCCTGAACTATTAACAAGCTATACTTGAGTTACCTATTTCTGAGTCCTTTGAAATAATATCAATATTCAGCTTCCAATTTCTACCTTTGTTGAACCTCTTTTTGTTGAATGCTTTAAGCACACCAAGAATTAGAGACATTTTTATAAGTTGACTTTGGATGTACTCTCCCTATCACTATAAAAAATGACTAGTACTTTTTTTTTTAACAGTTTTTTTTTTTTTTTAAGATTTTATTTATTTATTTGACAGAGACAGAGAGATCACAAGTAGGAAGAGAGGCAGGCAGAGAGAGAGGGGGAAGCAGGCTCCCTGCTGAGCAGAGAGCCCGATGTGGGGCTCAAGCCCAGGACCCTGAGATCATGACCTGAGCTGAAGGCAGAGGCTTTAACCCACTGAGCCACCCAGGTGCCCCTGACTAGTACTTTTTTTTTAAAGATTTTATTTATTTATTTGAGACAGGGAGAGTGAGAGAGCGCAAGCAGGGGGAGGGGCAGAGAGAGAGATAGAGAGAAGAGAAGCAGACTCCCCGCTGAGCAACCAGTCCAACCCTGCACTGGATCCCAGGGCCCTGGGATCAGGACTTGAGCTGGAGGCAGACACTTAACTGACTGAGCTATCTAGGCACCTCCACAAATGACTAGTATTTTTGATGCCCGTTTAGCAAACCAAGGCGATCAAGTTTTGTCCTTCTGTGTGATATTATCACGTTGTGGGGGGTAACCGGTCTGTCCCACCGAGAACTAGCTTCCTGGTTATGCCAGGTTGGGTTCCTCTGATTCACACTCCAACATCTGCAGTGTCCAGATCCACATTTACAGAGAACACCCATCTAGAGCAGTCTATGAAATGCTTCACCTAGAGATCACGGCCAGAAGCACTCAGGCCAGCCACGAAGGGCCCTCAACAAAATGGCAAAGTAAGTATGATGTATCTTAGATATCTCCCAAAGTCTATAGCTTTCCCCTTCTCAACTGCAATTTTTATATTCTTAGCTCCTGAGGTGGCATGAGAGAGGCACTGAGAGATATGTCTTGGAGGGACTCTGACAGTAAATGAATCTTTGGGTCTGGGAGTACTTGACTGTCTACGTGTCTACATGCAAACTATGCACATCTTGAAAGAGAGGCCACGAGGGAAGGAGGAAGGGGTCTGTGGGAACCAGATAAGGGAGGGAAGAGGTGCAGAAAGGAGGCGCTCTGATGAGAGCTCCACCCTCAGAGGCGGAAAAGGAGCCATCTACATTTCTGGGTACCAGATAAGGATAACGTTAAATGCTGTGTAAGGTTTTTGGAGACTTTATAACTTCTTCGTGTTGTTATTTTTTTAGCTCCTTCTGTTTCCCCATGAGGCCCCCCTCAAAAAGTCCTTAGGATCAAAAGGGCCTATGTTCTTATTTTGGTGCCGAGCAAGAGGGGGACACATCCCACTCCATAGTCACTCTTGGAGGAAAATGAGAACCAAGAAGTATAGTAGGTATTAACAGGTCAGAAAGAAAAAGAAATAAGCTGAATCTTTTAGACCTTTAGGAAGGAGGAAAGAGGTTAAGGAGTCAGGTCACTGAGAATAACTAGGAAGAATTCTGCAACAACCCCTAAGGCAGTACAACCTTCCCCCGCCAAAAGTGTCTGTTCCTCCCACAGTGTCCCCTAGTGCTCCATGGTTTCAAATGACTAACTTTTCCTTCTTCGCACTTAATCCAAACTCCCATTTGGGCAAAAGAGGTACAGGCAGTACCTGGACCACCATGGCAAAAATGAGGAAGGCTTTGGAGAAGAGGAAGACACACATAAGCTTCTTAATTTGGCATCATCTCTAACAGAATTTATTTTTTTTAAGATTATTTATTTATTTGAGAGGGAGAGATAGAGCACAAGTGGGGTGAGAGGCAGAGGGAGAAATAGACTCCCTTCTGGGCAGGGAGTCCTATACAAGGCTCAATCCCAGGATGCTGGGATCATGACCTGAGCTGAAGGCAGACACTTAACCATCTGAGCCACCCAGGCGCCCCTCTAACAGGTTTCTTGTATGACTGTATCCTTCTGGGTCAGTATCCATAGGATCTCTAGGGCAAAGATCATTTTTCAAGAGGAGTAAGCACTTTCTATTTAGTTTTTGGAAGGAAGGGGTAGGGCAGAGCTAGTCCCAAGAGAAATATCCAGTAAAAGAACTTTTCAGAGTCTCCTACCTGTACTTCAGAGCCCATGATTTCCTTGCATTTATTCCTGGATGTGATTATATTAGCCAGACACAAAGGGCAAACAGTTCACATTAATGACTGTAATTTGTGTTCCTTTTACCTTGGCAAGTCAAGTGTCTGCATCTTTTCCTTTTATTGGGTTAATTATTCAGCATTAATGAAAAGCATCCTTGCAGTACTTTGGTTTTGTTTGTTTGTTTAAATATTTTATTTATTTATTTGACAGAGAGAGAGATCATAACCAGGCAGAGAGGCAGGTGGGGGGGGGGAGCAGGCTCCCCACTGAGCAGAGAGCCCAATGGGGGCTCAATCCCAGGACCCTGAGATCATAACCTGAGCCAGAGGCAGAGGCTTGACCCTCTGAGCCACCCAGGTGCCCCCCTTGCAGTACTTTGTACCAATACCAGATTTCTTATGTCACTTTCACACATATTAAGAAATGAAGACCTCAATCAGCCCATTGGAAGCAGGCTATCCCTTTCTTTAACTGTCTCATTCTATCTCTGGTCCTGAGTGTTCTTCTGATCTAACCATATATTTACCTTCCTATTTTCTAGGGTGCCCTGCCATATACATCCGCATGGGAATCCTGAGTAGCACTCAGGCTGTACTCCATTTCTGGCCTTGGCTCCCACTCCTCTTACTCCTTGGCTTTGGACTGGTGGCTAGAAGGGACTATGAGAGCACAGTCTGCCCTTTGAGGGGAGGGCCCTCCAGAGTTCTTGTTGGGAGAAGTGACTTCTGCCATCTGGCATCAGAACCATCTCTCCGGGGCACCTGGGTGGGTCTCTCTTGAACCTCCACCCCAGAACCAAAACTCTGTGCTGTATTCCTGCCCCCACGAAATGTCTACTCAGAGCTTACTGTGTGGTAGTAACAGTGCCTATCTCTTCAGGTTAGGAGGATTGAGCATGATAATGTATATAAAGTACTTAGTGTGAGTCTAGTTCAGGGTAAGCAGTCAACCAATGCTAGTTACCACTATCCTACAGAAACACAGGTTTGTGGTAGTCGCTCTAGATTTTGGAACCTGGGAGGCTCTTAGGACACAGTATAGTGAATGAAAACTTAGATTCAAGGGGCAGGGAAGGAAATCTTAAGGCACTTCCTTCCACTCCTAGGACCTCTTAGGGGTTAGGCCTTTAGCTGCTGCATAAGAGCAGGAGGGATAGGTCAGAGGAGAGACATTCCCTTTGATTGGCCTTTAAATGACTTTACATACTAAGCAATATGTAAAAAAATGCACTGGGGTGTAAGCTTCATAATTTTTATCTCTTCCAATCTCTACCATGTTCCCAGTGCCTGATAGGCCTGACTTCGTAAATACTATTGTTAAATAAATGAATGAAGATGTGATTCAACATAGGTTGAGAAGTAGGGGTACATAGAGATCTGTTGTGTAAGTATACATATGGACTTATTTCTTAAGTTACTCACTTTTTGATTCACATTGTTTTTTTACTGATCTCCAATGTATCTCAGTAGTCAATGTGTAGTATGTATCCCATCTGAAGACTCGGTCAGGTTTCAAATTCTTCCTGTCCTCAAACTTTGAGCTCCACTCACTTATTAGACAAGTTAGAAAGAATACTATAGCTCTGTGGATTGTGGATCTAGGCAAGCTAGCTGGTTCATATATGTTATATAAGAAAATTATAGCTTGAATTCATAGGTTAGTAGCAACATATTAGCACAGAATTAATTGTCCTATACTTCCTTTGAGGGTTGTAAGCTATCATATCTTTGAGGGGTAGAAATATTCAACTGGTTGTCTAACTTATGCCCTAGTCCCCTGCCCCCCACCCAAATGATCCATTCTTAGAGAAACTGCTTTGGTAAGACCAGCTGTTTACCTTAACCTAAGGCTCTACCGGGCCACTGCATTACTATTGTTCCATGTGTATGAATAAAGAGAAAACCTAAGGAATTTCAATATTTTCTCTGTCATTTCTGATACGGAAGAGAGACATGGACTGTATTTGTTTGACTAGAATCCTTTAGTCCTGGAGGACTATGTATCCTTTCAAAAGTCTCCTGTGAGGTAAACAAATCTAGACAAGGAGATGCTACAGCATAAAGTTCAAGTCAGAGTACACACAGGAAACACTTTCCACAGTTCCTCACAAGTTTCACCAATCGTCTGTCCACAGCCAACTTAGTTTGAACTGCCTCAGAGCTCTACTTGGGAACAGTACAATCATCTGGAGCCATTCTGTGCCTAATTAACAGCCATCTGGTTCCCACGTGCCCTTTCTACTTGGACAAATAAAAACAATCACCCCACATGAAAACCCATGAATTCACATTACCTCAAAGACACTCAGCCCCACCTCAGAGCAATACTATCTTTGACAGCAATTCTTTGGGTATTAAGAATGGATTACCTAGAACAAACTTTGGAAGTACTTAGAATGTGCATTTCCATAAGAGAAAGACTCCTTATTCCTTTCTGGGAAACTTTTATCTTCTCATCTATCTATAATCGGATTACTCGAGTGATGTACAAAAAAATAAGTGAACAATTATTTACAAGCCTTTGCTTAAAGCACTAAATTTTGACCATAACAATATTATTTTTAATGAGGCATGATTTGTTATAGTCCTATTATTTTATATTAATAGCATGTTTCCTTATCTTCATAGATAATCCACTCCTTAGATATGAGGGATCTGGGAGTGGTGGATAAAAGAAGTGAATTAAATTCACTCATTCAACAACTATCATTGTGCTTACTGTATGTTGTTGGCCTGTTAGCAGCACTGGGATACAAGGGTAATTTTTTTGTTTGTTTTAAGATTTTATTTATTTATTTGAGTGAGATCGAGAGTGAGAGAGCACAGGCAGGGGGAGCGGCAGAGGGAGTGGGAGAGGCAGGCTCCTTGCTGAGCAGGGAGCCCAACAGGACACTCAATCCCAGGATTCTGGCATCATGACCTGAGCCAAACTGGAATCATGACCTGAGCTGAAAGCAGATCCTTAACCGACTAAGTCACCCAAGAGTGATCTAGTTTATTGAGAGCAGACCCTGTGACTTGTTCACTTTTTTCCTCACTCAGAAGGCACCTATAGCTATGTTATCTATCAATTAATTGATTTTTTAAAAGATTCTATTTTTTTTAAAGATTTTATTTATTTATTTGACAGAGAGAGACATAGCAAGAGAGGGAACACAGGCAGGGGGAGTGGGAGAAGGAGAAGCAGGCTTCCCACTGAGCAGGAAGCCTGATGTGGGGCTCATGACCGGAGCTGAAGGCAGACGCTTAATGAATGAGCCACCAGGAGCCCCCAAAATTCTATTTTTTTTTAAACTTTTTCTTTTTAAGATTTATTTATTTATTTATTTGACAGAGAGAGTAGGCAGAGAGAGTGGGGGAAGCAGGCTTCCTGCTGAGCAGAGAGCCCGATGCGGGGCTCGATCCCAGGACCCTGAGACCATGACCTGAGCTGAAGGCAGAGGCTTTAACCCACTGAGCCACCCAGGCACCCCTCCAAAATTCTATTTTTAAGTAATCTCTACACTCAATGTGAAGCTCAAACCCACGACCCTAAGATCAAGAGTCACATGCTCCCCTAACTGAGCCAGCCAGGAGCCCCAATTGAATTTTAATATTACCTGCAGCATTGTGCCAATTTGCACTATAATTTTTTAAGAACAGAGTTTTATCATTTTTATACTATATGTATAATAAATCTGGGGCAATTTGGGGCAAATGTATTTAGCTTTCCTTTCTGTCAAAGATGATTTTGTCAAAACAAACGAAATCAGGGCAACACTTACTTTGAGAAATCAATGTGGTCCCAGGACTATAAAATTTGCTCCTTTGCCACTATTGATGAAATAAATAATCATGGTTAAGAAGTAGCCAAACTCCCAGGCCTGCGGAAGCTTGGGAATTGCTTAGCCCGAAAGAACAAGTGGTGAGAGAGCTCCAACATCAAAAAGAGAATCACAAAGGCAGAGGTTTACATCTTTGGCACCATCCTGCCCTTGAGAAATCTCTTCGGAGGGCAAAGGGAGCTAAGGTGACTCCTGATTTAAAAATAACAATCTCCCAAAAAAAAAAACAAAAACCAATCTCCCTAGAGGAGAGAGAGATGCATATATACATACATACACATATGTAACAGTGTATGTTGGTGGAAAGTACTGGGGAGAAGTACAGGAGTCAAAGGGAAACTGTGTGAATCCCCTCCCACCCCAGACTTTTGAAAGGTTCTCCATGACTTTTTTTAAGATTTTATTTATTTATTTGACAGAGAGGAGAGAGATCACAAGCAGACAGAGAGGCAGGCAGAGAGAAAGGGGGAAGCAGGCTCCCTGCTGAGCAGAGAGTCCAATGCGGGGCTCGATCCCAAGATCTTGACCTGAGCCAAAGGCAGAGGCTTTAACCCACTGAACCACCCAAGCGCCCCTCTCCTTGACTTTTTGAACGCACTTCCCTGAAAGGGAGAACTGTTTTATTTCTTCTTTTCTTTTAATTTGCCTGCTACTAAGAAGCAGCAGAATGGGATGGGAATTCTTTCTGGACAAGGGTAGTTTAGTGCCTGCTACTGTGGGAAAGTTAGTCATTTTAGAGTACATAGTTTGGGGGGAAATGATGTATCCTGGGATTTTTCCCTTATTCCAACTATTAAAATGGAAGTTTCACAAGAGTACACAGTTGCTCGTAGCTATATAATCCCAGCGTATAACTGGTCTTTGGCAAATACTGTTGACTGAATACATGGATGGATGAAAGGATCAAGCAATGAGATCAGTTAGTACTGTTTCTCTTTTTTTTTCTTTTTAAGATTCTTATTTACTTATTTGAAGAGAGAGAGAGAGAAAGCACAAGCTGGGGGAGGGGCAAGGGAGGCTAACACAGCGCTCAATCCCAGGACCCTGGGATCATGACCTGAGCCGAAGGCAGATGCTTAACCAAGTGGGCCACCCAGGTGCCCCGGTACTAAGTGTTTTCTATATGCAATGAAGAACTCAAGAAAGTCTAAGACATCTCTGGAGCCTTCAGGAAGCTTTGTAACCAGATAAGGACACAAAGTTAATAAGCATAAAGTAGCTGAAGAACAATGTACAATAGTGGCAATAATGAAGGCAAGGTTATGCAGTTTAAAGTTTAAAGAGCTTTCAAGGGGCTTGAAGAACGGAGAGATGATGCTAAACAGAGCCTTAAATAACTGACAGGATTTAAATAACTGCCTGTTTACTAACCTTCTTTTCTAAGTGGCACGTTGGGGGTTCTGGGCATATCCTAGGAATGTCCTGGGCCTGCTCTAATAATTTAAAAATTTAAGAAAAAGTTAAATCCACATGTGCAGCAGTGTTTTCATTAACACTGGAAAAAGAAAGAGAAAGAATGATTTTATAAAATAGGTATGGTAGCCATATATTTGGGGCTGCAAGCCCATACTTGAAATTGAGACTTTATAGAAAAATCCGCGCTCAATAAATACTTGCAGATTGTCTGAAACAGAGCTCACAGCCTGCTCTTCATTCGTTGCAGGGAATGTGTTATTGCTCATACAGTGGACTCCGGTTCTTTGCTTTAATGAATACTTCAGGAAAGTTAGCTTACAGAGAGATCTTGGTGATAACTTAAAAGATTGATTTGGGGTGCAAACTGATCTCCAGGTAGCCCTTTGCAGCTTAAAAAAAGATCAGTGGATCAAATGGATAAAAGCCACTTTGTCTAATTTGAAAGAAGTGAAGCTATAAACCTCAACAGACAGTGAGGGATTCTGTAGTTTCTCAGAGAGGTATTATGATACTACTATACTAAATGCTGCCATTTCTATACCTATGCTTTCCCAGTTTTGCCTAATATTATTTTTTGCAGGAATATGCTTGGATGGCAAAACATTTTTCTTTTCTACTTTGCTGATCTCTCACTTGTTTTCTTCCTACCAAGCCCTTAAGTCAGGTTGTAGACAGAAATAAGCTTGCCTATTATCCCCAAAACAGGCTTTGCTGAATTTAATGGCAAATGGGGTCACAGTAGCACTTTTGGAAGACACTGACAAGTACCCTGGAATGAAAGCAGCATATGGCATGAAGCACTTCTTTTTTTTTTTTTTTAAAGATTTTATTTATTTTTTTGACAGAGAGAGATCACAAGTAGGCAGTGAGGCAGACAGAGAGAGAGGACAAAGCAGGCTCCCTGCCGAGCAGAGAGTCCAACGTAGGGCTCCATCCCAGGACCCTGAGATCATGACCAGAGCCGAAGGCAGAGGCTTTAACCCACTAAGCCACCCAGGCGCCCTGACATGAAGCTCTTCTAAAGCTCTTTGTTTTGCACAGCTCTTAAAACAAAACAAAACAAAAACACAAAGAAGACAAACTTTTTTACTGAGAAACAAAACAGGTCCAGAAAAACACACAAAACATATAGTTTAATAAGGCAAACATCTTTATAACCACTACCCAGGCCAGGAAATAGAACTCTGCCAAGCCCATCCCCCACCCAGAGTCCCTCCATATACCCATTCCAACGATAGCTCCTATCTTAACAAAAGTAACCACTATTCTGAGGATTAAAGCAATCCTTGCTTCATGCTTATATTACCCAAGTATAATAAGACATCCAAGTGTGCAACCCAGGGCTACTGTTTAGTGTTGTCTATTGTAAGCCTCTTAATGTAACAGGTTCCTCCTTCAATTCTTTTCTTCACATCTTATCTGTTCAAGAACCCAGGCCACTTAACCCATATACTCTCCTACACTCTCATTTTTTTTAGGGTTTGGACATAAAACTTTATTTTTATTTTATTTAATTTATTTAATTACACTCCAAATGTTGTTGACTGTGCACCCATAGGGCAGTTCAACAAGTTTCTTTGTCCTCTTCATTTCCTGCATATTGGCAGCTGGACCCAGAAGTCTGCTCAGGTTTAATGTGTGGTTCCTTTGGGAAGACTACATGGTATGAGCTAAATGTTTGTGTCCTCTCTAAATATATATTTTGAAATCCTAACCCCCAAAGGTGATGGTATTAATAGGTGAGGCCTCTGGGAGATTATTAGGTCATGAGAGAAGAGCCCTCATGAATGGGATTCGTGTTCTTATAAAAGAGATCCCACAAAGCTCCCTAGACTCTTCCACCATATGAAGATACAATGATGTCTGTGACCCAGAAGAGGGTCCTCACCTGACTATGCTGACACCCTGATCTCATACTTCGAGCCTCCATACCTGTGAGCAATACATTTTTGCTGTTTTAAGCCACCCAGTCTGTCGCAATTTGTTATAGCAGCCTGAATGGAAAGGTGGTTTTCTTTCACTGGAGGCACATGTTGGGTTATACCCCTTTTGGTGATGTCAGCAAATGCTGACATTAGCTGATTGCTAATGCTCAGTGCCTATCCATTAATTTGCTAAGGATTGAAAAATGGTGCTACTCTAATTCTATCATTTCTTTTCTTTAAAAAAAATTATTTTGAGAGAGAGAGAGAGAAGAGGAGCAGAGGGAGAGGGAGAAGGAGAGAATATCCAGTAGACTCCAAGTTGAGCATGGAGCCCAACAGGGGGCTCAATCCCACCATCCCAAGATCATGACCTCAACCAAAACCAACAGTCAGACCCTGACCTGACAGCATCCAGGCACTCCTCTTTTTTCTTTCTTTCTTTTTCTTTTAAGAAGGCTCCACACTCAATGTGGGGTTTAACGTCATGATTCAGAGAGCAAGTCGCATGCTGTACCAACTGAGCCAGCCAGGTACCCCCATCATTTCTTTTTCAGTTATTAGTTGGAATATTTTTATAAAAAGATGCTTCCCCTTGTTTACTATGTAGTAACACAATGGCATTTTTCATATAGGAAAGGTAAAATAGATACTTGATTCTTTTATATTGTCCGTTCTCATGATAATGAATTTGTTCCCTGTCATCCTCTAAAGGAGACGAATTTATTATATATATAAGTATATAACATATTAATAATATATAATAATATGCATAATGATTAATATATGAAACATAAATTACATGTGTATATATATGTGTATGTATGTATATATATATATATATACACACAAACACATGTATAATATATATATATTATCAGCTTTGAAGCTCAAATTGTAATTTTCCCACCTTTTCTTTGGCCAGTGGAAGCATCTTTAGGTTGGCTCCTTGGCCTTTGGACATGACCCTGATTTTTTTTTTTTTTTTTGAGATTTAATTTATTTGAGAGAGAGATTGAGAGAGAGAGAGAGCACATGAATGGAGGGTAGAGGCAGAGAGTGAGGGAGAAGCAGACTCTCCGCTGAGCAGGGAGCCCAACTCGGGGTTCAATCCCAGGACCCTGGACCCTGAGCCGAAGGCAGATACTTAACCAACTGAGCCATCCAGGTGCCTGACCTTGATAATCTTAATAAACTTCCTCACTATTTAGTATAACAAGGTGTTCAAAGTCCATTTTATATATTTACTATATGTTTTCAGTTGAATTATATACCCAAAGTGCATATTTTGAAGTCTTAACCCCGAGTATCACAGCATGTGATCTTATTTGGAGATACGGTCTTTAAAGAATTAACTAATTAAACTGAGGTAGTTACAGTGATCCCTAATGTAACTGATGTCCTTATAAAGAAAAATTCTCACCAAAATACTAGCCAATAGAATCCAACAGTACATTAAAAGGATTATTCACCACAACCAAGTGGGATTTATTCCTGGGATGCAAGGTTGGTTCAATATCCGCAAATCAATCAATGTGATACAATACATTAATAAAAGAAAGAACAAGAATCATTTGATACTCTGATGCTGAAAAAGCATAACATCCTTTCTTGATCAAAACTCTGTACAGTGTAGGCATAGAGGGTACATTCCTCAACATCATCAAAGCCATCTATGAAAAACCCACAGCGAATATCATTCTCAATGGGGAAAAGCTGAGAGCTTTT
Organism: Procyon lotor; assembly: GCA_028646535.1. Taxonomy (NCBI): domain Eukaryota; kingdom Metazoa; phylum Chordata; class Mammalia; order Carnivora; family Procyonidae; genus Procyon; species Procyon lotor. The sequence goes on from CM053610.1 coordinate 55,845,346, forward strand.
CCCCTGAGATCAGGAACACGCACGGCAGGGATGCCCACTCTCTCCACTGCTATTCAACACAGTACTAGAAGTCCTAGCCTCAGCAATCATACAACAAAAAAGAAATAAAAGGCATCCAAACTGGCAAAGAAGAAGTCAAACTCTCACTCTTTGCAGATGATATGATACTTTATGTGGAAAACCCAAAAGACTCCACTCCAAGACTGCTAGAACTCATCCAGGAATTCAGTCAAGTGTCAGGATATAAAATTAATGCACAGAGATCAGTTGCATTTCTATATACCAACAGCAAAACAGAAGAAAGAGAAATTAAGGAGTCTATCCCATTTACAACTGCACCCAAAACCATAAGATACCTAGGAATAAACCTAACCAAAGAGGCAAAGAATCTGTACTCAGAAAACTACAAAGTGTTTATGAAAGAAATTGAGGAAGACACCAAGAAATGGAAAAACGTTCCATGCTCATGGATTGGAAGAACAAATATTGTGAAAATGTCTATGCTACCTAAAGCAATCTACACATTTAATGCAATCCCTATCAAAATACCATCAATTTATTTCAAAGAAATGGAACAAATAATCCTAAAATTTATATGGAACCAGAAAAGACCACGAGTAGCAAGAAGAATGTTGAAAAAGAAAGCCAAAGCTGGCAGCATCACAATTCCAAACTTCAAGCTCTATTACAAAGCTATAATAAATAAGACAGTATGGTACTGGCACAAAAACAGACACATAGATCAATGGAACAGAATAGAGAGCCCAGAAATGGACCCCCAACTCTATGGTCAACTGATCTTCGACAAGGCAGGAAAGAATATCCAGTGGAAAAAAGGTAGTCTCTTCAACAAATGCTGTTGGGAAAACTGGACAGCCACATGCAGAAGAATGAACCTGGATCATTTCCTTACACCGCACACAAAAATAGACTCAAAATGGATCAAAGACCTCAATGTGAAACAGGACTCCATTGAAATCTTTGAGGAGAACACAGGTAGCAACCTCTTTGACCTCAGCCACAGCAACTTCTTCCTAGAAACATTTCCAAAGGCAAGGGAAGCAAGGGCAAAAATGAACTATTGGGACTTCATCAAAATCAAATGCTTTTGCACAGCAAAGGAAACAGTCAACAAAACCAAAACACAACTGACAGAATGGGAGAAGATATTCGCAAATGACATATCAGATAAAGGGCTAGTATCTAAAATCTATAAAGAACTTCTCAAACTCAACACCCAAAGAACAAATAATCCAATCAAGAAATGGGCAGAAGATATGAACAGACATTTCTGCAAAGAGGACATCCAAATGGCCAACAGACACATGAAAAAGTGCTCCACATCACTTGGCATCAGAGAAATACAAATCAAAACCACAGTGAGATACCACCCCACACCAGTCAGAATGGCTAAAATTATCAAGTCAGGAAACAACAGATGTTGGCGAGGATGTGGAGAAAGGGGAACCCTCCTACATCGTCAGTGGGAATGCAAGCTGGTGCAGCCACTCGGGAAAACAGTATGGAGGTTCCTCAAAAAGTTGAGAATAGAGCTACCCTACGACTCAGCAATCGCACTACTGGGTATTTACCCTAAAGATACAAATGTAGTGATCTGAAGGAGCATGTGCACCCGAATATTTATAGCAGCAATGTCCACAATTGTCAAACTATGGAAAGACCCTAGATGTCCATCAACAAATGAATGGATAAAGAAGATGTGGTGTATATATACAATGGAATACCATGCAGCCATCAAGAGAAATGAAATCTTACCATTTGCAATGACATGGACGCAACTGGAGGGTATTATGCTAAATGAAATAAATAAGTCAGAGAAAGACAATTATCACATGATCTCTCTGATATGAAGAATTTGAGAGGCAGGGCAGGGGGTCATGGGGGGATGGAGGGGAGAACTGAAACAAGATGGGATGGGGAAGGAGACAAACCATAAGAGACTCCTAATCTCATGAAATGAACTAAGGGTAGCTGGGAGGTAGGGGGGGTAGGGATAGGGTGGCTGGGTTATGGACATTGGGGAGGGTATGTGCTATGGTAAGTGCTGTGAAATGCATAAGCCTGACGATTCACAGACATGTACCCTGGGGTAAATAATACATTATATGTTAATAAAAAATTAAATTAATTAATTAATTTTAAAAAAAAGAAAAAAGAAAAGGGAATACAAAGATACATATAGAAAGAAGACTTTTTTTTTTTTTTTTTGCCTCACGGACCACCTTTATTGGGCATCATTCCCAGGGCTCCGCAGGCGCAGGAAGGGGGTGGCGGGCATCACTCGAAGCAGGGACTCTCCAGCAGGAGGAATGACTATGAGGCCACGACGGAGCCCCCAGGACACTCGCCTCAGCCCCGGACCTCTCTGTAACCCACGAAGCTGACCCAGCAGGAGGGCATGTGACTTCATGACCCTGACTGCCTATGGGGCGGCTCCCCCAGTTCTGAGCTCACTTGGGGGCATTGAAGGGCACGGCCCGCTGGTTCATGGGGCTGTCATGGGGTTGTGAAGAAACGTAAGGGAAAGATGGTCATCTATAAGCTAAGAAGAGAGGCCTGGAATAGAGTCTTCCCTCATGATCCTCAGAAGGAGCCAACCCTGTCAATACTTTGATTTTGGATTTCTAGCCTCCAGAACTATGAGACAATAAATTTCTGCTATTTACACTACCCAGTTTGTTGTACTTTGCTACAGAAGCTCTAGCAAACCAATACACTGCCCAAGACCTGAAATCAGCCATTTCCTCAAGAAGTGCAGATTTCTTTTAGAGAGAAATGGCATCATGGTATTTCAAGACCACAAGCCGGCTGCTAAGGATGGCCACAGGGTTGGTCATTATTTCTAGGCTTCTTCAGTGCAGAGAGATATGAAAATTTAAAATGAAAACCTCCTTGTGGCACCTGGGTGGCTTAGTCGGTTAAACATCTGCCTTCAGCTCAGGTCATGATCCCAGGGTCTTGGGATCAAGCCCTGAATTGGGCTTCCTGATAGTGGGGAGTCTGCTTCTGCCCCTTCCTGCCACTTGTGCTTTCTTTCACTTGCTCTCTCTCTCTCAAATAAATAAATAAATAAATAAATAAATAAATAAATAAAATCTTTAGAAAAAGAGAAAAAAAGGAAGAAAACCTCCTTGTAAAAATCTTTTTATATTAAACAACACAGAGATACAGAGAAATATGCATTTTAAATATAAAACACCTCTGAGTTAATATTGATATTTCCAAGTCAAATTCAGGACTACAGGTTTTGTGCTTCAGCCTACCTGCATTTAGTCTTCCGCATGGGAAAATCTGGGTTTTCAAGGGCAGGGGGTAAAAGACAATTTGAATATCCTAGAACTGCCATTTACTTTATTCCATGTAATATAAATCACAGGTGCAGAAAAATACAATTACTAAGGACATATAGAATTTTTTCACATATTCCTGCCTCATTCTCCTCTAATTTTTTTTTTCTCTCAGCTTTAACGTCTCTCTAGTCATTTGGGTTATCTAAAGCCTGATCTCTAGTAGATTCCTCAGAGAGAAAAAGGAGAGTACTATTCCCTGAGTTCCTGCATGTTAAACATTTGTTTGTGTTTTTGACACCTGATCGTCAGTTTTGCTAAATATACCCTTGGTTCACATTTGATTTCTTTGAGAGCTTAAATATGTTATTCCATTTATGTCTGGTATTAAAGTGTTGGCAAGACTGATGATAATAAAATTGTGTTTGTCATATAAATCACACATTCCTTTTGCCCAGATGTCTAAAAAACTTTTTATCCTTTTTTCTTTAAAGTCCAATAATTTGGGGCATCTGGGTGGCTCAGTTACGTGTCTGACTCTTGGTTTTGGTTCAGGTCATCATTTTGGGGTCGTGAGATTGAGCTCTGTGTCAGGCTCAGCAGGGAGTCTGCTTGGGATTCTCTCTCTCCCTCTCCCTCTGCCCCTCCCCCCCTCCTTCTCTCTCCCTCTCTCTCTCTCTCTCTCTCAAATAAATAAGTGAAATCTTAAAAAAAAATAAAGTCCAATAATTTTACTAAATTATATGTTGATGTTGGTTGCTCTGGGTGAAGATTCTCAGATACATGGCATACTCATTCCATATGTAATTTAAATTCTTTTTTCTTTTTGTTTTAGGAAAGTTTTCTTGAATTAATGTTTTTTAGTGTTTGTTTTTTTCCCTCAATTTGATTTCTCTTTTTTGAGGACTTGCTATCATCTACATGTTAGATCTTCTTTGCCTTTAATTTGTCACTTTCTCTTGAATTGTGTCTATCTTTGTTAACTTCTTTTTCATTTTTAAAACTCTTAATCATTTCAGCTCTTGCATAACATACTATTTGTAGGGTCACTTGGCTGGCTCAGTTGGTAGAACATGTGACTCTTGATCTCAGGATCATGAGTTCAAGGCTGACAATGGGCATAGAGCTTACTTAAGAAAAATAAAGATATCATTTTTATGTTCTCTTGTGTTCTTTTTATTTAAGACTCCATTACTGAAGTGGTTATTTTTCTTTTATTTTTAATTCTGAGTTCTAGCATCTCATTTCTGAATTTATAATAACATCTCTCATTTATGATTTTTCTTTTCATCTCCTGATATCTTTTAGATTATTTTTCTTCATACCTTTTAGATTACTTTGAAATTAAAGGTTATAGTCTTGACATAAGCCATGAACACGTTTCTGATGTGCTTTCATTGTCTGATGCCATTGTGCTCCTTATTCTCTTTCTTTTCATATAGTAAATGATATGCTGCCCATTTTTATGTGAAAAAAGGTTTTTTCTGAATGTCTAGAAGGTGGCATGGTTCAGGGTAGCTTGGCTAACTTCACAGAGCTCCTTCTTTTATTTCCATAAAGTGCTTAAAAAAATAACTCTTTACTTTCTGAGATATCCTGGCTGTGGCTCTTCTCTTTCCTTTGTTTCTATTGTCTTTATCCTGATCAATTTTGATTTTGCTCTCAGGAGTCTGGGTGAGGCTCTACATTGGAAGGGAACACTGACTGGCTGGCTAGCTGCATGAGTTCATTGGGACCAAACTGTTCTAGTGCTTACCATCCTTACTGGAGACCTCTTGCATTCATCTGTCATTTGAGTGGGGGAACTACCTCCCAATTTCAGCTGCTATTCTCAAATCAGTCTTCTGCACTTTCCAGTAGATAGCTGTTGGCCATTTTTCTGTGCTCTGTTTTCTTTTCTTTTTCTTTTTTTTTTTAAGATTATTTATTTATTTGACAGAGAGAGAGAGAAAGATCACAAGTAGGCAGAGAGGCAGGCAGAGAGAGAGGGGGAAGCAGGCTCCCCGCTGAGCAGAGAGCCAGATGCTGGGCTTGATCCCAGAACCTGGAGATCATGACCTGAGCTGAAGGCAGAGGCTTTAACCCACTGAGCCACCCAAGCGCCCCTGTGCTCTGTTTTCAAGTTCACTTAGAAGCTCTATCGCTTTCCTCTGCTTTTTACCACACAAATGGCAGGACATGTGGATTTTGGTGGCTTGTTTTCATTTGCTTGTATTGCGGGTTTTTGAAGGATACTCTGTCACCTAATTTAACTGTAAATGTTTTTGGTCTTGCTATCCAGTGGCTCTGTATTTTGTTATGCGGGGATTTGGAGAGATTAAAACATGATGTCTCCGCTGCCATCATCCCAGTATCTTCTCAATCCTAAAACTTTTTTTTTTTTTAAATGTATACTGTCAGCACAACAGTATTGTCCAGCACACAGCCCACACACAGGAAGATAGCCTCCTGACCAGGCAGGTTGCATCAGAGATCTTAGAGCTAGAATACAGCTCCAAGAAATCATTTGAACCAGTTCCCTATTCTCAGGTAGGAGAAGCATCACCCTAAATTTGGAACAGATAACAGTGGCACTTCAGAATTAAGCAGGGCGTGGAACCCATTGTTTTGCAATTTTAAATTCTGTGATTTTCTTAAGTGTTCACACAGCAAAATTTAAATATATATATACACATACCACAAAATATTGCTTACTCAAATTGAACTTGAACATTCAAAAGCTCAGATGTACAAACAGCAGGCCATGTTACATCTGTGTACAAATGAGCATTAAAATTTCTGTATTGGTTATAGTCATGAAAGAAATATTAATTTAAAGGAGCTACTTTTTAAGACAAATCTGAAAATCAGCTAAGAGTAACATCCAATTCAATCAGTTTGTGAATAGCTTTTTGAGTGAGTCAGAATATTTTATTGCAAATTCTTGTGAATTAACTAGGGACTAAAATCTCTGGTGATGATAAAATACTGATTAACAAATGATAGAAGGATTTTTTTTTTTTTAAAAGAAAGACAGCTCTCCATAATAACAAAAAGAAATTACTATAATACAAGATGAAAATAACCTAAAAGCAAACAGAACATGTCATTAATAGAGTCCTTCATTATCTAGCATGGGCTGTAATGGAGAACACGGCAAGTGTAATTCTGTTATCTCACCCTAGGCAGTATGCACACACTGTAAAATCCATCTCTTCATTTTCTGGTTGAAAAGATCATTGTAAAAAAGGACTGCCAGGGAGTGGAGGTCATGCTGATTTATTGGCAATTAAGCCTGCAGGATTTCTGCACTCCCTTCAAAACAAAGTATCTGAGGCCATTCAGCCAGGATGATTACATAGTGGGCTATCTACTAAAGCCCAGGAGTCTTTCCTTTAGTGCACAACAGATACAATTGACTTGGCTGTATTTAGAAGATTATTGCTATTTTCTGTGCAAATTCTTGTATCTTCCTCAAGTCGCCTATGCCCAAAGAATTACCTTGTTAGTTTAATAATCAGACTCTTACCAAATGGTATACAATTCTGCTTGGGTGTATAAGAACCTTGGTATAAATACAAATATAGATTCATATAAAGCAAACGGATGTATTACTGAATCTATGTAATTTGCCTATGGTGCCTCAACCCTAGCTTTCTGAAATGTTTGAGATGGTGTTTTTAGGGTTTGATACTTGGGATGAACTGAATGTTTGTGTCCCCCCAAAATTCATATGTTGAAATCTTATCCCCTAGTGTGATGGTATTAGGAGGTGGGGCTCTTGGGACATAATTAGGTCATGAGGGTAGAGCCCTTATGAATGGGTTTAGTGCTCCTATAAGAGTAACTCCAGAGAGATCATTCACCCTCTTTTTGTGATGAGAGGACACAATGAGAAGTCAGTAGCCTACAATCCAGAAGTGGGCTCTCACCAGAATCTAACCATGCTGAAACCCTGATCTTGGAGTTCCTGTCTTCAGAACTGTGAGAAATAAATTTCTTTTGTTTATAAGCCATCTGGTCTATGGTACTTGTTATAGCAGCCTGAACTAAGACAATACTGGTGCATATAATTAGCATTTATCTATTCCACATCTAGACACAGCCCAGGTTACTTAGGGTAGCTATCTAGATCATGGGTGCTATAGATGATAGGTAGGTAGATAGATAGATAGATAGATAGATAGATAGATAGATAGATAGATATTTCTGCTTGTCCTACAGATGGTCATGGGCAGGCTTAGGTGCTAGGAATGATGGAATCTTAGCAACACATACAGGTGGGACAGAGAAGGAAGGAATACATTAGTTGAGGGGTAGAGAATAGTGATCGGGTTAATAACATTTCTGCCTCTGCCCAACCCCACCTGCCAAAATGAATATGATTATACCCGAGTTGTTCTACTCTTTAAAAACAGAAATAAAGCCACTGTACCTCGTACCATATTGGATTATCTCCCTCAGGTACTAGTCTGCCTGTACCAATCCTAGTTTTCTTTTCCTCCCTGCTGGTGTGTATTGCTAAGGTCTCATTTATTCATCCATCCATCCATCCGTTCATTCAGTAAATATTTATAGAGATTTTAATATATGCTAGTTACTGTTCTAGGCCTTTGCAAAATAGCATGTCTCTGAAATGTACTCTGTTTTTTAATTTTTAAAAAGTTTATTTATTTATTGGAGAGAAAGAGAAAGGATGTGGTGGGGAGGAGCAGAGGGGGAGGGACAAGCAGTCAGAGTCTGACACAGGACTTGATCGCACAACCCCAAGACCACAACCTGAACTGAAACCAAGAGTCAGATGCTTAACTGAATGTGCCACCCGGCACCTCCGGTTTCTTCTATAAAGTCATTTATCCCATGAGCCCTCATGACCCAATCCCCTCCCAAAGGCTCCACCTCTGAAATACCATCCCCTTGGGGATTAGGTTTCAGCATATGAATTTGGGGGGAAAACAAAACGTTCAGTCCTTAGCACATTCAGAAAACACTGGTGTTATTGTATCAGAAATATCCTGCCTCTCTATGCAGTGAGTGTGCATTTTACTGCAGACCTTCTAACATATTTTCAGAATATTCTAGAATAACATGTTATTACTTAAAATATTTAATTACATTTTTTTAATAATAAAAATCTCATTTACCGGCAAGATTGCCATCAGTATAGGCCCATATTATTTTCCTTCCGTGGGTATCTACAGCAAGGTAAAAGTTTTGCAAGGGTGGCTAGAAAAGAGATGGATCATTCTGAACTAGGAGCTAGTTATTTGAACTAGTTATCTGAAAAAGCTATTAGAAAGTCTCTCTGTCACACTTTTTCTTATCAAAATGGAGCTACTCTAGATCACCACAGGACCTAGGTAACTCTGAGACTAAGAAAAAAGGAATCATTCATTAGGAAGTGTGAGAAATGTCTTAGGGTTGATTTTGTTTAAATGCCAATGTGAATTGATCATTAGCATTTGCGAGAGCTGTGCAAATAACACCACCTAAGGGGCTAAACCAACATGGGATTGTTTCAAAGAAATTAATTCACTTCCAAGCTTCTTGTATTAACACCACCTTATTTCCCCAGTGTAGATATACAATTTGTCTTAAAAATCAACCCAAAACTGTGATATTCCACCAACAAGATTATGGGGTGAAAGCACAACCCCCTAGTCAAATGCAAATTATAGTCATATTAGTATGCTAATGAACTAGGTGATAAACTGCGGGTCAAATTTCTCCTTCTTCAGCTTAAATAGCACTTGAAAAGGCTTATTTCTAAATGTTTGGAAAACCTAGGAGCAGCAACAATTAAGGTTTATAACATGAACATTATCTGTTCAGCAATATGAAAAAATAATAGGACTAAACTAAAATGAGACATAATTTTTCCTAATGATTTGCAAGTTAATGGGAAACATGGCTTCAGGAAAACATATTTAATTATTCTAAATTTGGAGGGAAGTTTTTTCAAAATTCCTTGTTTAAATTTTTACAATTTAAAAAAATTAGGTTTGTTTTGTCTAGTCGAAGGAAACTTTAGGAGAAGTCAAAGAGGAAAATAGTTGGGTAAAAAAACGTTGAAAGGAGATAAAGGTTTTCATGAGAAAGAATGTATAGAGATGTCAATATCTCTTTTCTGACAATTTATCAAAGAAGACTTTCTTGATTGAACCTACTTCCATCACTGGATTTCACCCGGTCACAAAACATCCATGTGCTTCTATAGAGTTTTTCTACAAATATTCATTATCTTTTTATGTTCATGTTCACTTCCCTTAAACTCCAAAGCAAGTCTGATCATATTTTGCAGCATCCAGCTCAGCTGGGGAAAGCCCAGGGAAGACCCCAGATGTCCAGGAAGGGTGGTGGAGAGAGCTTGAAAATGGGGTCACATAGACATCCCCACACACTCCATTTTCTGTGCATCCATGTCCAGCTCTAACCCCTGCCACTTCACAAGCTGTATACCATGGGTACGTTATCAAATCTCCCAGGGCCTCAACTTTGATAATTATAAAAGGCATATAATAAAGCTTTAGGTCCTAGGCAGTGGTCCCAACCTTGGCTGCACAGTGGAACCACCTAGAGAACTTTAGAAATACTGTTGACTGGGTCCCACTCCCAGAGCTTCTAAATTTATCTGTGTGGCTGTTGCAAGGGCATAGGGAATTTTAAAACTTCCTAAGTCATTGTAAGGGGCTGTATAATGTAATAGGATGAAGTCAAGAACTAGTGCTGTAAGGGTGTTACACGAATTAGTTCAAACAAAGAAAAACAGTACCTGACAAGTAGCAGTCAAAAAGTATTTGTTTCCTTTTTTCTGTAGTTTGTGCTGATAGCTGTGCTTGATCCCAGCTGGAAACCAAGAGGGAGAATTCATTCAAAGATTTGCTTTATTTTTTAAAACTTTTTATTTTGAAATTATCTTAAACTTATGAAAGAGTAGCAAGAATATTACACGCAATTGCTATATACACTTCACTCAGATTCACCAGTTGTTAACAATGAACTACATTTACTCTATCCCTCCTCCACGTTCTCTATACACGTATAATTTTTTCCCTGAACTAATTCGAGAGGTAGTTGGAGAAAACATGGGATTTTACCATTAAAGAAACATATTTATGAAGAACAAGGGCATTCTCTTACATATCTACAGGACAATTATTTGGTAAATTTAACATTGTACAATAGTATTATCTAATCTACAGTCCATTATGTAACTTCTCCAATTCTTCAATAATATCCATATGGCATCCCACCATCCCCTCACCCAAATATTCAGGATCCAATCCAGGATCATGCATTGCAGTTGGTGTCATGTCTTTTTCCTTTTTTTTTTTTTATTCCAACACAATTCTTCTGCCTTTCATGAAACTGAGAGTTTTTGAAAAGCACAGGTCAGTTGTTTTATATTCCATGCCATTTTTCTTATAAGTGTACAGTTTAACGATTTCTAGTAAATACATAGAGATGTGCAGCTATCACTATAATCCAGTTCGGAACATGTCCATCATTCCCACCAAATTATACTTTCCCCACTCAAACCCCCAGCCTTAAGTAACAACTGATTTTCTTTCTGTCTTGATAATTCGGCCTTTTCAGAATGTCAAGTAATAGAATAGAATTATACAGTACTGTATCTGGTCTTTTAAATATGACTTCTTTGACTTAGCCTAATGGTTTTGTGGTTCATCCATTTGCAACATATCTCGGTAGTTTGTTCCTGTTTTATTGCTGAATAGTACTGTTGTATGGATATACCACACTGGTGGGCAATTCTAAGATGGCCTTAGATGACTCCTGCCTTCTGGTATCCATGCCCTTGTATGGTTCCTTCCCATTGAGAGTGGGCTGGACCTAGCAACTTTCTCCTAATGAACAGAATGTGGTGGGATGTCATTCTTGAGATTAGGTTATAAAAAGACTATAGCTTCCCTCTTAGGGCTTGCTCTCTCTCTCTCATGCTCGCTCTCTCTCTCTCTCTCTCTCGTGAATCCCTTGCTCTGAGCTGCCATGTTGTAAGCAGCCTTATGGAGAGTTCCCTCATGGCAAAGGAAGTGATGTTTCTGGCCAGAACTAATGAGAACCTGAGGCCTACCAACACCACATGAGTGACCATGGAAGCAGATAGACCCATCCTTGCAGCCTAGATTTCAGATGAGACTGCAACCCTGAGCAGCACCTTGAAAGGGACTAGAGTTACCCAACTAAGCATGGTCCAGATTCCAGACCCACAGGAACAGTGATAAAATAAATTAGTCATTACATCTTGGAGGGTTATTTGGGCATAGTAGTAGATAACTAATCATATTTTATTTCTTCATTTACTAGTTGATGGACATTTGGATTGTTTCTGGGTTTGAGCTCTTATGTAATATTGCTATAACATTCACATACATGTCTCAAAGGACTTTTCTTATGGTACCAACCTCACTTGTACTATTCCTATAGTTCCAGTTAACCACTTTGGTTTTTTAACTTTCTGTGCTTAAAGCACTTTCTTTTCTTGTCAAATAAAATTGTGCAATCTACCACCTATCCCTACAGTAATATTTTAAATCAGGACACTATGTTAGAGAAGTAAACTTAGTTTAAAAAAATCATTAGGTTCCAAACTATAGAGAGAACTAACTACTTCTTGATAGACAGAGTATTAATAGCTCAGGATATTAAAATACTATTTGGGGACAGCAGTGGTTATTTGCTTAATTTACACTAGATATGTGTGTGGGGTAAAGGGTAGTTTTGTGCCCTGGGAGAATGAAGGTCATATCTTCTTTTTCTACTTTCTTGCTCTTCAAAGCATATATCTCTTAGAAAAAAAACATTTTTAATCTACTATGCCTGCACAGTGGTAACTGCATTCCTTTAATTCTTAACTAAGAACACAGTCACCATGACTATGATATTTTCAAGATTTTCTTTACAAAGCTAAGATATGGACCAATTTCTAATAGTTAGCATAGTTAGCATCTAATAATGAGCCCTTACCATGTACCAGGTATTATTCTAAACCTTTCATATGCATTACACTTTATTTAATCCTTTTTTTAAAGATTTTATTTATTTATTTATTTGACAGAGAGAGAGAGAGATCACAAGTAGGCAGAGAGGCAGGCAGAGAGAGAGGGGGAAGCAGGCTCCCTGCCGAGCAGAGAGCCCCATGTGGGGCTCCATCCCAGGACCCTGAGATCATGACCTGAGCTGAAGGCAGAGGCTTTAACCCACTGAGCCACCCAGATGCCCCACTTTATTTAATCCTTATAATGTTCTTAACTGTCACAACTCCCTCAGGTAGGTACTCCTAACAGGATGGTCCCTTCACACATTTCTAGGGGATGCCATTCATATGTTGGAGTCTATATGAATGCCTGAAATTATATAGTGCTAGGCTGCTTGTTGGTATTGTCTATTACATTCTCCACTCAAAAGATGAAGAGGTACAGAAATGTTAAAGATCTTGTCCAAGCTCATCTACTTTGTAAGTGGTTGAGCTAGGATCTGCATCTAGGTTATCTGGCTTCACCGAGGGCATGAACTCTTAGACACTGTACTCTACTCTCCTAAAGAATCTTAATTTGGGGTTTTAAAAAAAGTCATGTTAGGTATGGTCATTTTATTTTTAATTTTTTGCTATGGTCATTTTAGATAATTATTTCTAGAACATTGTTTTGAAAGGAGAGATCCTTGGACCGGAAAGATCAGTATTACCAAGGAGTTTGTTAGAAATGTGACATATAATGCCTTCATCCCATCCTAGACATAGTGAATCAGAAAGTCTGGAATGAAACCCAGTGATCTATACTGTACAAGCCTCCAGCTGAGTCTGATGCATTCTCAAGTTTGAGAACTACTAAATTTAGTAGTTTTTTTTTTTAAAGGAAAACAATACTGGTATTTATATTTTTTTTTCTATTTGCTTTAGAGCAAGTTTTATTTCAAGTAACCTACTCAAATTAGTCCATGTGTTTATTATACTCTTGATCTATACTATTAGAAATAATCTTACAGAATTCAAGGAAAAGGCAAGGGTAAGAACAGGGCAGTCACTCTCTCCGGTCCCCTAAAAAACTGATGTAGCTACCCACCCCCTAGGTTTCTGTGTCTCCTCTTTCAAATATTCAAAAAGGAAAATTTGATTGATTTAGCTGTGCAATGGGGTGCATCCTCTTGGGCCAGCCAACTGTCTATCCATGGCTTACTTGCCTGAGTCCGGAGGGAGTGGTGAGGTCACATAGAACAAAGAGGCCAGAGAGGCTCTGTTGTGAGGGAGGCAAGTCAGAATCTTTTAGAGGGGAGGATGGATAGGATCAATGATCTGCATCTTTGATACATAATTTATGTTTAAAATACTGTGGTAAACACAAGAAGAATGCATTTGTTCTATCATGTTTGTTATTGAGCATGCAGTGTTTGAGCTTCTTATTTGGTTTGGGAAAGGATTCTATGGACCTGGCCAGAGCAGAAGCCCAGTGCAGAGCAGCAATGAGTGAGGTTCAATACATTTCTCTAGTGGGACAACAGTGGGAACACAGACACTGAAGTAAATAAAAGGGGAAATTTTACTTGCCAGATTAACTGAATTAAAGTCGGCATTTTCTTCTCTTAAAGATCTGAAGGTATTTTCCAAAAAAACATGAAATGCTGTATCTGCTTATGAGAAAGTAAGTCCAATGGTAGTTTAGACTTGTTCAGAGTGACACCATCATTAGCTGACTTATACACTGTATCCAGCCATTACCCGAACAGTATGTAACCTTTGAACAAATCCTGACTGAGTAGTCTGGCTGCCAGGTTCCTATCATATTTGTATTCTCCTGAGCCACAGCTGATTGGATCAAAGGTAGACACCTGACCAAGGAGAAACAAGCCATTTCAGCAAATTGGGTTTTCTATCTCCATACTTTGGTAGGTGAGGCACATTAATGGTGGAGCACTAGAGCAAAGATCTCTAAAATCTTGATACCAAGAATCCTGAAATGTATTGATTCCTGTCTTTCCTGTGACTTGATCATTCTCTGTTCCTTTGTGGACTATGAAAGTATTTTTATAATGCAACTACTTTTAAAATAACATCTTAGTGGTGTCTGGGTGGCTCAGTTGGTTAAGCATCTGCCTTTGGCTATGGTCATGATCCCAGAGACCTAGGATCGAGCCCCATATTGAGCTCCCTGCTCAGTGGCGAGTCTGCTTCTCCTTCTCCCTCTGCAACCTCATGCTCTCTCTCTCAAATAAATAAATAAAATCTTAAAAAAAGAAAAAAGAAAAAAGTTTTTACTTGAGCAAATTCAGTAGGTTTCTATTACTTTCATGCAAACATGTTCCAGGACCTATAGTTATTTTTTATTTTTATTTTTTTAGGACCCATAGTTATTAAAAATAGTTTAATAGTAGTAGTATTCATTAGAAAAAAATAGAGTATGTGTGTATGTGTTTAAAGCATGATTCAAATATCATTAGACTCTAGGGTTGGAAGAAAACTGAGAGATTAGCTACTTAGCTGAAGGTCTTTATTTAACAAAGATAAGATTGGAAGCTAGAAAGATTAAATAATTTGCCCATTTTCTTTTTCTAATTCAGAATTCTGGGTTCTTTCTACCAAGCAGTAGTACCACTTCTCTAACCCGAGAAGAGACAGCAATCATATCAGTAAGAAATGCATATTTCAAAGTTTCAATTATTTTTAATGCTTATTTTATTCTTAGAAGACTTGACTGCCACAGAACTGAAAATAAATTCTCCTATGTTATATAAAAGATCTATACATAAGCAACATTTTATATCATGATTGCTGGATAGCAAAACATTCAGAAAAGGAATTACTGCAATTTAAAATAGAATTTTACTGACAAGTACTAAATTTTCTTCCCTGCTTATTCATTTTAAATCATATAATAAAGTGGATTTAATGATAGAATGGTTCTTATGGGTACAGGAAAAACTTGCTTCCCCTTTGCTAAACCTATCAAAGGTAACTGAAGATTAATAATACTATATGTTGTAAAAATTGGCTTGTTTTCACTAATGGAAGACACATCACCATTCAGATGTTATAGTCTGCTACTTGGAAAGGAAAAAAGAAGTAGAATGCCCACAGACAGGACCTACCACATTATTTGTAGGGCCCAGGGAAATATGAATACATGGCACCTTGTTCAAAGAGCAGAAAGAGTGCCAATGTACTGCAATGCTAAAGATATTAAAATATAAAATGCTTCTCTTTCTTCCTCTCCTCTATCTCAACTCATCTTGGTGTTTTTAATATGTTACTTAATGTCTTGCACAGGGATACTTTCAAGATGAGGGCAGCTGCTCACTGGCACCTCAGGGCCCCGTCCCATGACTGTGTGCACTCACTGTCCCCCAGCTGCCAGCTTCACCTCTCTCCAGCTGTGGGACCTACATGCTGTGCCCTGGCAGGGACAGGAAGCCAACCTTCCTTCGCATGGCCCATCACCTTAACCCATGGCAGATGGGCAGCTCCAGAAGACTGCAAACTCCACACCTAAAATGTGTCTTGTGTAGCCCTGCCATGGAAAGCCTCCACTTTTGACCCATGTCAGCCGAAGTAGGAACCAGAACATATTCAGATCCCTTCAAAAGAAAATCTATCCATCAAATATTTATAGGCAATGCAGATTCTGCTCAAGATTTTGTAAAGGAGCCAGGGGAGGATTTCACAAACCATAGTGAATAGCACACAACTTTATTAATGCCCCCCTCCAATTTGTCCTTCTTCTCTTGTCCTTGTCTTGTCATGGGGGGAATAACAAAGATTGATCATTTTCCCCCAGATGAGCCAACTTTCAAATCCTCCTCTGTGTGCCACTACTATTCTTCATCTTCTTTATGACATTAGTCCCAACCTGAACTATTGGCCTGAAAATGAGTGCCTCTTAGCCAATATGTAAGACAGGCAGTCCCAGAAATAATGGCTATTAAAGTTGTGCTCTATGAACAGATTGGGTATGGCTGAGGACTAGAAGGGGAGTGGGAAGGTCAATAGGAGCAGCACTGATTCTTAGGTGAGGAAATGGGCAATCAGCTTAAAGTAGAGTTCTACTTAGGACATTTGGGGGTTTCAGCGTAGCATGAAGAAGAAATTGAAAACAAAGAGAAATTGAAAGAAAATGGAAAACCCCCATGATGTAACAATTGGCTTTGTTAAATTATTATCCATTTGTTTAATCTTTGTCCAAATAAGACAGTGCAACAAATGCACACTAAACTAATAACCACAAAACTATTAAGTTAATTCAACAAATATTTTTTGAGTGTCTACTATATGCCAAGCAGTGTTCAAGATAATTAGAATATATCAGAGGACAGAAGAAAGACTTGTCTCTGGGATTCTTACATTTTAGTCAGGGAGCCAGACTTAACGAAAACATAATAAATAAGCTATCTAGTGTGTGGGAAGATGATGATTGCTGTGAGAAAGATAAGGTACAATAGGGAAAGGGGATTAGGATTCTTGGGACATGGTTGGGGATAATTTGCAGTATTAACTAAGGAGGCCAAAGCAAGGCTCATTGTGAAAGTAAAATTTAAGCATGACTTAAAGGAAGTGAGAGGGTTAGCTAACCAAGTATCAGGAAGAAGAACATTCCAGGCAGAAAGCAAAGGTCACAGGGCTGGGTGTGTCTGGCACTGTCAAGAAAGGAGGGAGGCCAACGGTGGTGGTGATAGGGTTAGATCATGTAAAATGTGGTGGGCTCTTATAAGGACTTTGGCATTATTGTGAGTGAAATGAGGAAGCCACGGAGTAGTTTTGAGATGAGGCGGTACAAGAACTCACAGATTTTAAGAGGATCACTCCAGCTGCTGTGGTAAGGCGCAAGAGGAGAAGCAGGGAATTAGGAAATGTTAAAGTCATTCAGGTGAGAGAGGACTGTGGCTTTGAGTGCTCAAAGCTCTCAAAGCAGGATGGTGAGGGTAGAGGTAGGGAGAAGGGGTCAGATTCTAGACATATTTTAAAGAGAAAGAGAGGAGTCAACGGTGACTTCAAGGTTTGGGGCTTGCACAATCAAAGAGACAGAGTGAAGCAATTGACCATAGTTACTAAAAATGCCTAATTCTAAATGCAACACTACTGGGAACAAAAATTTGTATTTGCTACAATATAATTTGGAATCTTTAATACTGCCTTCCCTAAACAATTACCTCATTTGTCAAAAGCCAGTTTCACAGATGCAGATTTAATTTTGAATAAACTCTATTTACTAGATAGCCAATTGCTATAGATAGAATTTGTTTTATTCTTCTAGCAGTGGAAAAGGAAACCGACTTCTCTGGCTTCTCTTATGCAATCTTTTGGGCAATTCCTAAAATTGAAGTAGGTTGACTTTCCAGTTGTTGTTCATTTAAAAAATAATAAGAGCAGCTAGCATTTACTCATTTACTGAGCACTTATTATTCACCAAGTCATGTGCTCCACTGTTTCACATACATTGGCCTCATAGCACCCCTCTGAGGTTGGAATTGCTACCTTCATTTTAGACAAGAAGAGGTTTGGAAAATGTTGAAATATTTTGCCTGGGCTAGTAAGTTGCGGAGCCAAGATTCTAACGGGAGTCTAAGCCTCTAGGTTTTGAAAACTGTACAAATTGTCTCTCTACCTGACTGCTAAGGAGGGAGGGACCGGGGAAGGGATACAGAATTTTTGTACTTTTTTGTCCCTAAAAGCTTACTTACTTACTGAAGCTTTAGGTTTCCCTCTTTCTTAATCTATTTGGGCTGCTATAACACAAAATCAAAGACTGGATGGCTTATAAACAACATACATCTACTTCTCACAATTCTAGAGGCTGGGAAGTCCCACCATTTGGTGTCTGGTGAGAACCCAATTCCTAGTTCATGGCCGGTCATCTTCTCACTGTAACCTACCATGATGGAAGGAGCACGGGAGTTCTGTGGGGTCTCTTTCATGAAGGCACTCATCCCATTCCATCTCCCCTCTCATGACCTAATCACCCATGACTTTGGCGGGGGGCAATATTCAATCTATAGCAGCCTCTTCTCTGATTGATTAGTATAGTTTTAAATGTGCCTATGTTTTAATTGAGTTTCATTGGTCACATTCTAAGCCTTAGTTTCCCCATCTTTGAGACAAGGAACCTAGATTGGTGATTTCCAGGTCTTTAAAAATTGCAACTCTCAGGACTCTTGGGTGATTCACTCGGTTGGGTGTCTGCCTTTGGCTCAGGTCATGATCCCAGGGTCTTGGGATCAAGTCCTGCATCTGGTTCCTTGTTCAGTGGGGAGCCTGCTTCTCCCTCGGCCTGCTGCTTCCCCTGCTTGTGTTTTCTTTCTCTCTCTCTAACAAATAAGTAAAATCTTAAAAAAAAAAAATTCAACTCTCTCAAAGCAGGACATACCCTATCACTATTAGGGATTCATTGTAAAAGTTCTCAAATGAGGTAGAAGTAAAAGAGAGCCTGGGAGGGGCACCTGGGTGGCTCAGTCGGTGAAGCTTCTGACTTCTGCCTCTGGCTTAGGTCACGATCTCAGGGTCATGAGATGGAGCCTGGCAAGGAGCTCTGTACTCAGTGAGGAGTCTGCCTGAGATTCTCGATTTTCTTTCCCTCTGCCCCTCCCCCACCCCTCGTTCTGCACCCCAACCCCACATACACTCTCTCTCTCTCTCAAATAAATTAATAAATAAATCTTTTAAAAAAGAAAGAGAGAGAGAGAGAGTGCCTGGGAATTTGACAGAGCCTGGCCCTAAAGATTCTGATAGTAGTTCTGCTCGATCCATTAGATCAGTGGTTTTCAAACTGTGTTCCTGGAGGAACACTGGATGAAAATGCTTGGGCTTTCCCAGTCTTTCAATATCAGCCCATTTTCAATGAGAGCAGGTCCACTCTGATCTGTTTTATAGAGTTGGGTTCCATGTAAAGTTTCAATGAAAGAAAACAAAACCCTATCATTCTACTTTTAATAATCTGAAAACTGCCATTCTAATTAGGTGCTCTTTAAACTTTAGCGTGTAAATGAATCACCTATGGGGAGTTCTAAAAATGCAGATTGTTATTTAGTGAGTCTGGGGTAGGGCTTGAGATTCCGCATTTCTAATAAACTCCTGGTGATGCCAATGCTGCTGAGTGTTCTCGGACTATTCTTTGAATATAGCAAGCACCAGAATGATCTCTAGAGTTCTAAAAATTCTAATCATTTTTCTACTCAACCAATAAGTCTTTCCTCGGAATTTTCCTCAGAACAATCTTAGCTTTGTTTACCAAAGTGGTAAATTCTAGATTTCATCTCCTCTTACTCCCCAGGTCGTTGTCTGCCTTTGTCTTTCCAGCTATGTCTCATTCTCTCAATGCCTCTCTTCTCTTCCTCTTTTGAAAGGTAAATACTGAACCTATCAGACATGCATTTAAAAATCTTTCTACATACCGTGAACATAGTGCCTCAGCCAGTTCCTCTCAGCAAGAACTAACTATGGAGGGTCTGGGAAATTTGCCACAAGTTAGTTATTTAAAGGTAGTTACGGTGACACTTTCTTCTAAATTTAGCAGCTTAATGAACTTCTCCAGATTAAGGAGTAACTGTCTTGCACTCTTCCACCCTTTGTGTGAAAAATTTAGCATATACTTGAGACTGATTATTTTCTTTCCTGTGTTAGAGCCTTCAAACATTTCCTTTCTCAAAATACTTCCTCAGCTGCCTTTTCTCCACATTATCTTTTTTCTGCAAAGAAGGGGAAGGGGTTATCCATTTCTCAAAGCTTCGATTCCCAGAGCTGTCTCCCCCTGAGCCTCTATGCAGCCCTAAGTCTCCACTTCCAACTATCCAACACAGGGGTCAGCAGTCTTCTATAAAGGTCTAGATAGTAAATATTTTCAGCTCTGTGGTCCACAGGTTCTCTGTTGCAACTACTCAACTCTTTCTTGTGACGTCAAAGCAGCCAAAGAGAACACGTAAATGAGTGTGGCTGTGTTCCATTAAAACTTTATTTACAAAAGCAGAAGGCAGGCCAGATTTGCCAACTCCCTTCCCACCCCCTCAAGGCCATAAGTTTACTGACCCCTGATCTATATGCATGTTGAAACTGGACCAGTCAGATTGTACAGCTCCTGGGAATTTGGAACTGGCACTGGGAAACGGAGTTAAGTAATAACTGGGTTGCTAAGCAGGAAAGTTGGGCAAACTGGATGGAGGCCAGAAGTGGAGAGCAGGGGCCGCTACTTGGGACTGCCATAGTAGCATGCAAGCAGACAAGCAAGCAGAGAAGCCCATCTGCAAAGGAAATGAAGCAGATATACAAAGAAAAGCTCAGATTAGAGACTGGAAGATAAGAGGGAGAAAGGGGGAAGGAGGGTTCTTGTAATGTTGGCTGTGCTTCCCACAGTTTCGTCTCGCATAATCCCTGCCTATTTTTATATTCATTCCTCCTTTACTTCAGCCAGCTGGCGTGAGTTTCTGTTTCTTGCAACCAGATAACCCCTAACTCGAGCAACCCTTTATACTCCAGACATTCCAAATAACTGACAGTTCTCTGACTTGAACAGTTATGCTCTCACATAGCTGAGGCTTTGCTAGGTGTGGTTCCACTCCCCATCCCCACATTGCCACTTTTCCTCCATATTCTTTTCTTTCTGCAAACTTTGCTCAGACATTATCTCCTATGGCTGAACTAGGACTTGGTTCCCACTGTTCCTTATATAAAGCTTTATCATTGTACTTATAATACCACTTTATATTTTCTGATTTGCTTGTCTGTAGTTATAACTACAACTTTCATCCCTGTGCTATGTATAGGGCCTGGTATGTGGTAAAATAGAGGTAAAGCTACCCAGTGGTAAATACATCTGTAACTTAAGGATAGGTTCTAACCACCCTGAAGGCTCTGGATCCTCAGCTGTCCCTTCCAGCTTCATGAGCCAAAACAGAGATAATATTTTATCTTATGATAAATATGATAAATTTAAATGATGATGAATTTATTCATATGTAAAGGACTATGGAAAAGTACTCGATATGTCTTTATAACTGACTTTGCTAATTGTTGTTTAAACCTATGTTTTCAATAAATATTTTTTGTCTGTCTACTTTATCAGCAGAATATGTTAACAACTCATGCTAAAATTGTTGATCTTTTTATATTTGCTTTCAGTCTCATTAAGTGTGCCATCATTTTCTGGCTTCAGACTTTTCTATTAAAAAGTCAGTTCTAAATTTATCCTTTCTTTAAAGATAGACTCTTATTTCCCCTAGTTCTTCTTTAGATTTTTCTCTTTGTCTTTGGATTTTAGCATTTTTTTCATAATGTATCTATGTGCCAACTGTATCCCGCTGAGGATTCATTAATTCAAATATTATTTCTACCCAATACTATCTTTCCTTCCCTTCCAGAATTCCAACTACATGTATATTAAGCTTTATCATCTTATCTTCTATGTGCTTTTCCTATGTTCTGTATTTTCCATCTTTTTTCTTATGCCTCATTCTGCATAGTTTCTACTTAACTATCTTCTACTTCACAAATTCTATCTCTATCTGTGTCTAATATGCTGTTATACCCAGCGCTGAGTTCTTATTTTCAGTTAGTGAATTTTTTGGTTCTAAAATTTTCATCTGATTCTTTTTTTCAAGATTTTAGTTATCTGTCTAAATTTTTAATCTTACATTTTATTTATTTATACATAGAAAGCATTGTTATTTTAAAATGTGTCTGATAATTTCACTATCTGAATCCCCTTTGCTCAGTTTTGTTCTTTGTTGTTTCTGTTGGTTTTTTTGTTTGTTTGTTTCTTTGTGTGACTGATTATTTTTCATTGTGTACTAAACATAGTTTTTGCAAAATGGTACAAATGATTTGGGGCCTAAAATGATACTACTTTACTCTAGAGAAAATCTCAGTTTGCTTCTACTGAGGGCTTGGGGGCATGAGCTTAAAGGAATTACCCTAATCCAATCTCAGGGTTGAGATGATTTGAAATGAGGATGTCTCCCCTTTACTTCAAGTATATAACCTTTTGGATTCTTTGTCCAAAGCAAGGGGGCTTCAACCAAGTCATCCTTCTTCCCCCTCTGCACATCTTGAACTCTAATCACTATCTCCCATTCCTGTTCATACTCTCAGCAACTTTCATGGAATGAATAAGTAGATTCACTGGGCCTTTATCAACCTTCAGGTAATGGACAATAATTTCTATCTTGTTAGCTCTGTAACACATTCAAGCTGATATTTTTTATTTTTGCTAAGTTTTTCTAGTGTCCTTAGTAAGACGCTAAGTCCTAAGCAATTTGGTCCAAACTACTGCCAATAACAGGGCCTATAGAAATGTAGGTATGGGGCACCTGAGGGGTTCAGTCAGTTAAGTGTCTGTCTTCAGCTCAGGTCATGATCCCAGGATCCTGGGAGCAAGCCCCGAGTCGGGCTCCCTGCTCAGCAGGGAGTCTGCTTCTCCCTCTCCCTCTGTCTCTCCCCCTGGCTTGTGCTCTCTCTCGTTCACTCTCTCTCAAATAAATAAACTACATCTTTTAAAAATAAATAAATAGATAGATAGATAAATAAATAAAATTTTTAAAAAGAAATGTAGGTACTATCAAATACAGGTAGTTGCACTTAGGAAATATATTGAAAAAGATCCTCAAAGGAAAAAAAAAAACAACTTTCATTCACAATTCCATCTTTTTAGTCCAAGTGGCAGACTAGTACTTAAGACTATTGTATCCTAGTCCTGGTAGCTTGTAATTTGAGAAAAGTTACTTCTTTTATCAACAAATATTATTGACCAACACCTCTGTCCCAAAAACTGTTCCAAGAAATTAGACTATATGGTCACTGACCTCAAGGAGCTTGAATTCTATAATTGCTATTGGTAAATTGGTTATTTTTAGAATCACCAAGTCATGATCAAAGAGTCTTTGTTAAATATATGTAATACAATGATAAATATATTTAAAATGTAAACATGTATATTTGAGTTCCTATCATTTTTCAGCCTAAACATGAGGGCATTTCAAACAATATATTTCTAATGGACTTGTCTTCCAGGGAAGTTTATTACTGAATATGTTCCTTGAAAGTATTTTGGAGAATGAAGAATACAAACTTCATAAGAGATCTTAAATGCCAGGATCCTCTTTTTCCAAAAGAGTTAAACTGTGGTTTCATAGCCTTTTTACTCTTGTAAACTCCTGGGAAAAGCTACTCACTCTGAATCATCATTAGTTTTAATCAGCGCTTTTCCTTGATAGGTGTCCAAAGTCCTCTAAAATAGTCTTAAGTATACAAGTGTCCCTGGACTCTAAACTAAGTGTGACAAATTTCCTAAGGGAGCTGAGCCTTATCCACAGAGATTATTTAAATATTCCCAGCCTCTCTACTGAATTAGTAGAGAGGACCAGCAGAGAGATCTCAGTGGATGCCAATGCAGTACATTCATTATTTGACCTTGAACAAGTTACACAACTGTTCTGGATTTGTTTTTGCATCCATGATAAACTGGGCTCCTAGATGACATATCTTTAAAGTATATATTAATTCTAGATCTCAAATTCTGTGATTCTTCTAGAGTTGAGGAGGACTGTTTGGTCACCTGAGTTTAAAATTGATTAGAAGGAAAAATAGAAACTAAAGTTCAATATATCAAATAAGATGCTCTTATAATAATCTGGAAAGAGATGAAGACCTATAGTATATTAGCGATCACCATGGGCAGCAGAGATAAAATAAGACCAAGATAAAACAAGACCAAGACACTGTGGCTCTCCGGAAGCCACCTCCTCTCAATCTTCCCTTCTTTCCTCTGCTCCCTTTCTACTACATTCTCCCTCTGGGAACGTCCTTCAATTTGTCCACATGAGGGGGCAACAGTGATTGCTCTGAAGGGAGAAAATGAAGTAACTCTTGCTTTGAAGCTTATTGTATATTTGCCTTGTGCCCCCTTATTCTAAGTGCAGTTATGAGGCCTTTCAGGACAGTGTAATGAGAACCAAATGGACCTGGCAGGTGATTTTGGACAAATCATACAGACACAGCATTCTCCTCTGTGGAATGAGGATCAAACACTTCCATTTTTGATTTTATACATTCTGATGCCTGTAATTTTTCTGTGTCATCCCCACAGCTTGATTTGTTTTATTATCAGTAGGAAGCTTGTTTCATAATCAGCTCACTTTATACTCACAGCTTGGCACATAGTAAATATTCATTCAGTTAACATTCATTGTTCAGGAAGAATGTGAACCTCCCATGCATTAGTCACTAAACAGGTCCCTACCTTTTCTTTCAATCCATTCAGCACATTTGTGAGATAGGTATCACTACTCTAGTTTTTGAAGATGTGCATATAGATATTCAGAAATTTAGTGATCAGGATCATAATCTTAGTAAGATGGAGCTTTAGTTCTGTCACTTACCTTATGTCAGGTTATTTTTCTAAGCCTCGGCTTCCTTATCTGTAAAGTGGGAATTTGCAAGAGTTAGGATAGGGTTTGCAGATTTAGCAAAAACCAGAACAAATCACCAAGAAGTGTATCCCCAAATGGAACATTCTCTTATTAAAAAAAAAAAAAAAAGATTCTGCATTTATCTGAAATTCTGATTTAATTGGACACTCCTGTGTTTTATCTGGCAACGCTATCTTAGCATCATGATTATTACAATACATGTCAAAAATTTAGCTCAGTCCCTAGCACTTGGTGAGGGCTCAATAAATGCGATTAAATTTTGGATCTGATTTCAAAGTCCTTTTTTATTCACCACAAACAAGCTGAGCTCAGTTTCCACTTAAAATTTCAGTCAAGCGAGTGTAGTAACTACTTTTAGTTCATATTCATGTTTTACCGTTCCTACAGCGCTTGGCCAATGGCGGAAAGCTCTTGGGGAAGCCCACAGAAGCTCGGGCTCTTGGGGGGGTCTTCACTGCAGTCCCATCACCAGGCTCCGCCAGCCGACCGACCCCGAGCCTACCCTAGCCCCGCCCCCGCGCCATTTCGGCCACTCAGGGGCCGTGCCGCGCCCCGCCGCACTCCTATAGGTCCTTCCCGGACAGGCGAGGCCTTTCCATTTTTCCCGCCTTCCCAGCCCCTCCTCGGCCCGAAACCGGCACTGGCCCACAACGTCTCCGCCCTGCCTTCCGTGCGAACCCCGCCCTTCCGGACATTGCAGCTCCTTTCCTTCCCACCAGCAGTTCGGAGCAGCAGGCGAGCTCCCGGACCCGCGCTTAGGTAGGAGGTGGGAGGGGACACTGAGGGGCGGACCGAGTCCGCTCCGGAGGGGTCGCAAGAGGCGGGGACCAGAGGGAGGGGCGGGGCTAATCTCCTTGGCGCCGCGTTGCCATGGCAGCGGGGGAGGGTGCAGGAAGGGGGAGGAAGCGAGCGGGAGGGGGATGTGGTGCTGCCGCGGCCGCCACCGCAGCTGCCGCTGCCTGCTCTTTGCCGCTTCTTCCCGGAGGCGGCTGCTGGAAGCCGCCGGGAGCAGCTGTGCTGCTCTGCCATATTGTGTCTTCCCCTGCCCGTCCCTCGCCTCCCCACTGCGGCGGCCGAGCAGACGGTGAGTCCCGTGCGGAGTGGCGCCCTCCTGGGCCGGCGCCGCCGGGCGGCCGCGCTCCCCGCCCCAGCCCGCGGCGCAGTTCCCGGGCGCGGAGGCAGCGCGTGCGGCCGGCGCCTGGCGTGGGGCGCGGAGGCGGCTGTCCCGTGACGCGCCCGGACATTTTTGTCCTGTGAGGAATTGGCGCCGGTATGAGGGTCTCCCTTGCGCTTGGGTCCTGTGTGGGCTCCGGGGGGGGTGTCGAACTAAGGGGAGCGCGGCCCCGTGAGGAGTTAGGAGTTTTTCTTGAGAGGTAATGACTGCCCCGGAGCGGGTGCCGCGCGGCGGAATCCGTAGCGAGGGGCGCCGGCTCTCCGGCAAGGCTTGGAGATGGCCCCGAGGACGCTTAGGGCTCGACTCCGGGCGACTCCGCTGTTAGAGGAAGTGCCCCAAGCCCCTCGGGAGTGTGTGCAGCTCCCCTCCCCCGCCTCGAAGTGGAGCGCGACGTGCCGGGCGTGGAGTGCTAGTCCGGCCCCAGGCGGCCTGGCTGGGCCCCGCCAAGTAGTGCCCGGGGAGGCGCCGGACGCAGCCTGAAGTGAACTTTAAGCCCCGGGGCTGCGGGGCGTTGGGGGACTGGGGCGGGTCCCGGATGTGGGGGTGGCCGACCCCGGCACCCTTCTGGCCCCTCCTCCAGCGGGCTCCCTGGGGGCCTCGCCTGGTGGCTGTCTTCGTGGGGTGCGAGTTAGGGTTTTTCTGCGCTGCAATAAGGGCACTTCCTGTTCGCCGCCTCTCTTGCGCGGGTGGTTACTTCTGCCCTTCGGTCTTGTGTCTGTGAGGGTGAGAGGTCGTATGCGAGGCCCTCCGCGTGCTGGGTTCGCCCCAGCGCAGCAGCAACAGCAGCAGCGAGGTCTGAAACCTGGGAGGACGGTGGGAGTCAGGGGAAAGCGGGCCCCAGTGCATAACTCACCATCCTCCACTGTTACTCTACTCCACCTCTTTTACCCCTTTGAAAAATGCTTGTTCCCACCTTTGCTTGCGGGAGTGAGCATAGTGGATTCAGTGTGGTGCACTCTCGGGATCTTCTTGGACCTGATTTCTGATTTAAAGTCTCTTGAAAGCAGCCCCCGTACTTCGTTCTCACTTTACAGGGAAAAAAAAGTCTTAGCATGCAAAGAAACGGCATGGTCTTTCTTCTACCCCAACTCCTAGGGGGAGGGAGGAGGGAGGTTATTTGTTTCCAGGTTAGTTTGTGCTGTTTCTCCTGTCTTCCTTCTGATTGTGACAGCCACGTGGCCGGCTGAGTGTAATAGAGTTCCCTAGCGCCACTAGGTCTGAGGTTTCACTGGCACTAGGGGCTTGTAATTGTGCTGTAGCCTCGCATCCACATTTATTTTGGTGTTTTCTGAGATGAGGAACTGGAAAAAAGCTGAACTGTTCATGTCTATCTCTGTTCCATCCGAATTGTAAGACTTATCTCTGTTACCTTGCAGTCCTTGTAAGAGTATATATTGACGTTTTTTGCCTTCCTCTAATGTTTTGATGATTCATCTCTAAAATCTTAGCAGTGTTAGGTACCATTAAGGAGTGGTGGGGGAATAGAGTAGTACATTATGGAGTTCCCCAACTCTGGAAAAAAAGGCGTTTTTATTTCAAAAGCATTAGTGAGAGGTTTTAATGCAATAAGAAATAATCATGTCCTGAAATATTTCTTTTTGAGTTTTATAAAAGTCTTATGTTTTTCTTCTTACATAAAAATTCTGAGCTGAGGGGCGCCTGGATGGCTCAGTGGGTTAAAGCCTCTGCCTTTGGCTCAGGCCATGATCTTAGGGTCCTGGGATCAAGCACCGCATCGGGGCTCTCTGCTCAGCAGGGAGCCTGCTTCCCCCTCTCCCTCTGCCTGTCTCTCTGCCTACTTCTGATCTTTTTCTCTCTGTCAAATAAATAAATAAAATCTTTAAAAAAAAATTCTGAGCTGAAAAAATATATTGTGAATGAAAATACTTGTTTAGGGATGAAATAAATACCCGTTTGATTTGTGTGTGCGCACTTTCTTAAGCTCTTTTGGGGAAAGTTTTAATGGTTAATGTGAATGTTAACATGAACAGCTTTTATTTTAAGGAATGAGATTTAAGTTTGAGAATATGTAAGAGTAAAGGGACAAAGGGTTGAAGATGAAAAAAAATCCAAACTTTTGGAGAGTTTGGCAAATTTTAGAATTTAGGTGTAATCCCTGGACACTAATGCATGTTGTTTCATTTTGTAAAGGCTTTGGTGGATTTGAGTTATTTCTGTAACATATGTTTTTATTTGAATCAATTTTACTTGAAGGGTGCTAAACCACAGGAAGCATTTAGAATGTGTAAAAGAATTATGTATAGAAGTTACAGCAGCACCCTTTATTAGAATTTAATTATGCCATAACAATGGTTCTCAATCAATGAAGTTAATAGATAAAAAGGTTGGAGAGGCTTCAGTGCAGAAAAGATAATGTGATTGAGAAATTAGTATATGTGCTGACCACTGAGAGCAATACTTAGTCGAGAAAGAAAATAAATGAGGTGATGAAATACTTATATAAAACAGGAAACACTGAAAACATATGCTGTCTGATAACAACATTATTAGTTATGAGATCCGACTATTGAATGAAACTTTAAAAAGTGCCATCCAGGGGTGCCTGGGTGGCTCAGTCGTTAAGCATCTGCCTTCGGCTCAGGTCATGATCCCGGAGTCCTGGGATCGAGCCCCGCATCAGGCAGGAAGTCTGCTTCTCCCGCTACCATTCCCTCTGCTTGTGTTCCTTCTCTCACTGTGTTTCTCTCTGTCAAATAAATAAAATCTTTAAAAAAAAAAAAAAGTGCCATCCAAACAGGACTTACTCTTGTCTTTATGTACCTTAGCTACTCAATAGTATATGTGTTGTGTGTGGTCTTTAGATTGCTGTTATTCTGATAACTGGGTTTTGCAAAAATGCAGTAAGTTCTCCAGAAATAAAGCTTCAGGGGCCTAATGCCTTGCTGATTTCTTAGGGAAGAAACAGGTCTGTGATATCCTTATTTTTTGGTTGAAGAGAATAGATTAAGACCCATGAAAATAAGAATTTATCTTGTGAGAGGATATAGTTAGGAGTTAAATTGTATAATGCAGGCAGGTACCATAAGGCTTAACAGGAGAAGGAATATAAAGGGTTTTGATTGATTAGGTAGGGGAGGCTTCTTCAAGAATTAAGGCTCTTAAGAAAGAAAGAAAGAAGGCTCTTGGGGCGCCTGGGTGGCTCAGTCGTTAAGTGTCTGCCTTTGGCTCAGGTCACGATCCCAGGGTCCTGGGATCAAGCCCCACATCAGGCTCTCTGCTCGTCAGGGAGCCTGCTTCTCCCGCTACCATTCCCTCTGCTTGTGTTCCCTCTCTAGCTGTGTTTCTCTCTGTCAAATAAATAAAATCTTAAAAAAAAAAAAAAAAAAGAAAGGCTCTTGTTTTCTAAAGTCTAACCATGTTACTCCTCTTAGATTAATCTTCCTGAAAATTGTATCACTCTTATGTCAAGTGTGGATTGTATCACCCTTTATGTCAAGCATGAATACCAAATTTCTTCTCAGGACTTTCCAAACTTTGGTTGCTGTCTTCTCCCATCTTATCTTCCAGTAACCTTCAAGAACTGTTCTTTATTTACTTCTTAAGTGTTGTATAAGAATTTTACTTCTTACCTTTGCTGTTGTAGCATTTTTCTGTTGGAAATGTACCTGCACACATACTCTTAACCACTGAAGAAATACTTGAGCTTGAGTCTTGGCTGCCCTGAGAGAGCCTTAGAATCACAGAAATACAGACCTGCCTTCACCTCTCCAACTGAAAATTCTTTACCTTCTCAAATAGCATATAATTCTTTTGGCTGTAGCATTCTATACTGCCTTTTTTAATAAATACTTTTTGAGCGCTTCCCATGTGGCAGGCACTGTTGTAGGAACTGAGGTTACAGCTTTGAATGAGACAAATTCCTATGTTCTTTGTTAGTCATCTTTTTAGGTTTTATCACCCCAAGGAAATTATAAAGTCTTTGACCACCCAAAAGAATCTTATTTTTTGTGTATATGTGATATGCTTAGTATTGAATTATTTTCTGAATAAAGGAAAGGCTTATGGTATGAGGTAGAGAGATGGATGGAAGGATCTTTCCAAGTGAAGGTATAAAAGCATAAGAAATTATGAATGGCCCTGAAAGTATCATTTCTGAATTTAAATATGGTTTAGTAAAAAAAAAAAAAAAGGCATTTGAGCCTGGGAATATGATAAAATCCTTATTTGAGGAAGGTTCATTTGATAGTGGTGTGTACTTCTAATTATGAACTGTGGGAATGGAGAGGCATGACTTTGAGAAGGAGGTTTGGAAGAGGAGCATTATCAAGAAGATGGTGAGTTTAGTTAGTTGAGTGTAAGGTGAGTGGGAGATGGCAAGGGGAAAATGACCTTTAAGTGACTAAAGATTAGAGATGTGGGATAGTCCATTCAATACAGAAGTGACAGCTAATGTTACAGTCTTTGTCATGGAGTGAAATGAAATGTTGAGGACTAAGAATAATAATTTTGGGAAACTAAAATTCAGGGGGCATTTGCTTTGGCCATATATAACTTCATAATTAATACTATAGACTTATACGATCCCTACAGTAGTGTTTTATTAATAACTATTTCTACTATAGGAGAATGCTATCTTTGTCTTACCACCAAACATAAAGGGACCAAAAGAATGTTTATCATCATTTGCTTCTAAGGGATTTTGATTCATTCTTTATTTCTCTTACTCTGTTTTTATTTAAATAAACTTTTTTTGGATTAGTTTTACATTTACAGAAAAGTTGCAACGTAGTACACATGAGAATACCTTACTTAGTTTTCATTTCATTTTCATTGTTAAATTACTAAGGTACATTTGTCATAACTAAGGAAACAAAATTGTTACATTTCTAATAACTAAACTACACATTTTTTTCAGATTTCACTAGTTTTTCCCTAGTTTGTTTATTCTGTTCCAGAATTCCAAATTCTCAGACTTTTCTTATTTTTATGACTATGACAGTTTTGGGGAGTACTAGTCAGAAATATTAGAGAATGTCCCTCAATTGAGATTTGTCTAATGTTTTCCTTATGATTAGACTGGGGTCGTGGGTTTTAGGGAGGAAGACAACAGAGGTGAAGTGTCATTCTTATCATATAACTCCAAGGGTACATACTAACAATATGATAAAATTGATGATAATCTTGATCACTCTTTTTGGTCTTTGCCACGTTTCACCCCCACCCTTCCAAAATTTACTCTTTTAGAAGCAGGTTGCTAAGCACATCCCATACTCAAGGGCTTAACTTAATTTTGATTCATATATTTTCCCCCTCAACCTAATTTTCTTTTCCATAAATAAACATTTAAACTTAGATATTTTTTGAGCATCTACTGCATTTCAGTGCTAAGAATATAGTGGTGAGCAAGAGATGTCATTTCTACTTTTCTGAAGTGTGCCTGATATAAAACATAGAATTTATCCCCTCACTTACACAGGTGTTGATTTCACTGTCA
Source organism: Procyon lotor (assembly GCA_028646535.1). NCBI lineage: Eukaryota > Metazoa > Chordata > Mammalia > Carnivora > Procyonidae > Procyon > Procyon lotor. The sequence goes on from CM053610.1 coordinate 55,876,682, forward strand.
ATTATAACTGTAGTATTACTATAAGGCCTAAAAGACTAAATAAATCTCTTTACTTAGGTAGTCACTTAAGAAGATACGCTTATGGGGCGCCTGGGTGGCTCAGTCGTTAAGCGTCTGCCTTCGGCTCAGGTCATGATCCCAGAGTCCTGGGATCGAGCCCCACATTGGGCTCCTTGCTCAGCAGGAAGCCTGCTTCTCCTGCTACTATTCCTTCTGCTTATGTTCCCTCTCTCGCTGTGTTTCTCTCTGTCAAATAAATAAAATCTTAAAAAAAAAAAAAAATACGCTTATTATCATAAATAGACTTTTTTTTTTTTTTAAAGATTTTATTTATTTATTTGACAGAGAGAGGGAACACAAGCAGGGGGAGTGGGAGAAGAAGCAGGCTCCCCACTGAGCAAGGTGCCTGATGCAGGGCTTGATCCCAGGACCCTGGGATCATGACCTGAGCTGAAGGCAGACACTTAACGACTGAGCCACCCAGATGCCCCAATATACTTATTATCATAAAGGTTAAATATATGTACCATAAAAATAGCTGCCTTTTTGTACCAACACAGATAATGGAAAATTACATTGATTCTCCCCAAATAGATATATTCCTATTAAATATAGGAATAGGATAGTTTACTTAGCATTAATTATCCTCATAACCTATAAAGTTTGCAGGTTGTATAAGAAAATTCTTGGCTTCGGGATGCCTGGGTGCTCAGTCTGTTAAATGGCTGCCTTCAGCTCAGGTCATGATCCCAGGGTATTGGGATCAAGTCCCATATTGGGCTCCTTGCTCAGCAGGGAGCCTGCTTCTCTCTCTGCCTCTGCCTGCCACTCTGCCTGTTTGTGGTCTCTCTCTCTCTCTCTCTCTCTCTGACAAATAAATAAATCTTAAAGAAAGAAAGAAAGAAAATTCTTGGCTTCTTGATTGTATTCTCATAGGTATTTGGTGTTTTTGCCACTTAGAAGTAGTTTAAAAGTGTGTTGGGGAAAATACTGGGAAAAGAACAGACCCTGCACTCTCCTTATGAGAGACCATGATTATTTATTTATTGAAAAGAAAATGAGGGGTGCCTGGGTGGCTCAGTAGGTTAAAGCCTTTGCCTTTGGCTCAGGTCATGATCTTAGGGTCCTGGGATCAAGCATGGGGCTCTCTGCTTCCTCCTCTCTCTCTGCCTGCCACTCTGCCTACTTGTGATCTCTTTCTCTCTGTCAAATAAATAAATAAAATCTTAAAAAAAAAAAAAAGTGAAGTTGAAGAAAATAACAGAGTTTTGAAAGTGATGATAAACTTTTTTGGAGGGAAGTCACTGTATACTTAATAGAAGAGTAATGCCATTCTAATATTGGGAGTGTAATTGGAAATATTGTCAATAAAACAGTGCTGGTTTTATTAGACAATAAAATCTGATTAAAGGTATATTGAATGAGAATTTCAGTTCATTTTTTTTGAAACTTTTACTGAAGTTCTTTCTAAAATGTTTTTAATACAGTATACCTTTCACACCATATTGTACAGCCCACTGAGCATAATTTAAGTTAGAATTTTGACATAGAGCTAATATAGTACTTCCAAGTTTTACTCGTAACCTTAGAGAATTGAGAAAATTGATAAACTTCTATCCTTGTGATTTGTTGATTTTTAAAAGAGGAAATACAGGAAAAGAAGTGATTTCTTGTAAATATTTTTCTATTCCTTTCGTTTGCCTCCTCCACCCCCGTCTCTGTTCAGCTTCTACATCCTCAATAGTTCAGTTTGAATGCTACCTCTTATATAGTTACTGAACGACATTTATTAATAATCATAGAAGCAATCGGTACCTTTTATTAAGCACCTACTATAGTCTTATGGAATTATACTGTATACAAAGTATATAGTTCCTCTCTTTAAGATAAGTAAATCTTTGAAAAAAATGCATATTCTATGTACTGTGACCTGAAGTCTTTAAAAAGGGTTATTTGCTAGGATGAGACACATCTTGATCTGTCTCCAGGAAGGAGTAGGGGAAAATACAGGGTAGCAAGAGGAAACTAATATTAATTTCCGGGACATTTTCACTCATTTGATGTAATTTATAGAATGCCTTATCTAGGAGTGCTACTACTTTATTGTTATAATGAGTTAAGTAAGTGGTGTTAACTCCTTGCAACTCAAGGAGGTTAAGTCACTTCTCAGAGATTTTATAAGCTTGTTGGCTGATAGGTCTGATCTCAAAGCCTTGCTCTTTGACTTTTCTAGGACAGGATGCTGCTATATTTATTCATTTATTTAAGCATTTGCTTACTAAATGGTCTCTACTAGAGCATAAAAATGAATATATTGAGTTCTTCCTGCAAGGATTTATAGTCTAGTGCAGTATTTCTTAAGTGGATGATAGAACCAATGTAGTAAACTGTAATCAGCGTTTCTTAAAAAAAATCTAATAGAAAATTTCAGTGTATTGCATATGGTAAGTGTAAAAGTGTAGTTTCATTTTGTTTCAGTTATGTATGTGTATCATGGATCTCTATAAGAATGTCACAAATAGCAAGTAAGTTCCATAATAGGGTTCTGTATAGGATGTTAAGGAAGCATGGTGGAAAAGCAAATAATTCAAGGAGGCCTGGAAGATGACTTTAAAAAGTTCTAACAAATGGGTAGAGAGCCTTAAATACATCTAAAAAGGCTGGAGGAGTAAAAGAGCAAAGTGTATTCAGGAACTTGGAAGTGATGTGAAATAGATTTTTCCAGGAGCTTATAGGCTACCATACCGAAGATCTTAGAATTTACTAGGCCCATGATTTTCTGGAGTCTCATGGTGTTCTTTTGTTAGAGAACAAATACTGTATATATTTGATTGTATCATATAATCCAGAAGTAGTTTTAGCAAAAGAAAATTTGACCAGGAGTGCTTGGGTGGCTTAGTCGATTAAATGTCTGCCTTTGGCTGAGGTCATGATGCCGGGGACCTGGGATCGAATCCCATATTAAGCTCCCCGCTCAGTGAGGTGTCCACTTCTCTCTCTCCTCCGGCTCCTCCCCCCAGCTCATGCTTTCTCTTGCTCTTTCTCTGAAATAAATAAAATTTTAAGAAAAAGAAAGGAAAATTTGACCATATAACATGTGTGCAGTATAAAATGTTGCCTATGAATGTAAATGTGGATAAAAACAATCACAACCAAAAACTGGTTAAGCAATTTTGAGGTGACTATCAAATAAATGTTCCTCTTTTACTTTTCCTTGTGTTTTGTCATCTGTTAGCCATTGCTAGCAGACCAATGGTAGCAGGTGCTAACGTTTTAAGAGAAACTTTGTTCACTTTTCCTTTGAAGAGGAAGACAGTCGTTTTTGCAGTTTTAAGGATACTCAGGGGCTAGCTATTAGAATATTAATGTCAGACCCATTTCTGAAGGCAGAGTTCACAAATTTTGCTTACAACTGTTTTTTGGGGGGGGGGTTGTTTTTTTGTTTTTTCAAATTTTGCATTATTTGCCAACATTTAAGTGTTGGTAAATTTCACATGAAATGACTAGAGTTCTGTCATCTCTGGAAAAATTGAACGTTGTAGCACCATTGGTTTCATGTGCCTACGTGGCGTGGCAGTAATTGGCTAAAACTTATAATAAGAAGCTACCTTCTTTTTGAGTTTCCATCGTTCTTTGTTGTCTTACTCCAGACCAGCTTCATTCATTTGTGGCCTACCTTGTCCTTGTAAGGCATTTGAATTACCTGTGTACTGTACATTGTGAAGAGTTTTTAAAAGGGGGTTTTGGTGTTTGAAAGATCATTCTGAGAAGGATAGATTGGAGGAATATGAGAAGGATCTGGTTAGAATTTTACTGCAGTAGGGCAGGTGAAATGCCCTTTCTTCTGAACTTGGAATTCTTTGTACCTTTCTCAAAGCACACACTATATATAGCTTTCTATTATAGGTGTTATTTATTTCTTCAAGTGAAGTGTAAATACCTCATACATTATATATCCTGGATAAATGTTTTTTGAATTTAATTATATTTATTTTGGACACCACCATATTTGTTACAAAGATGAGTTTTCTTGGCAGTTTTAGAGTATCTCTTAAAAATCTTTATGTAATTTACTTAGTTGCAGTTTATTCTAAGAATCAGTCAATGTCAGATACTTTTTAAAGTATGTGTTGCATGTAAGAAACAGAACAGATAGGTACTCTGAATTGAGATAATAGACTTTTTTAATTCACCATCCTGTTTGCCAAACATAGGGACAAAACATTGTGAGAAAATTTGTCTCTTGGTTTGCCACGTCATTCTATGAAGTTGGTTTGAAAATTATTCCAAAACTTTTTTGCACCTGTTTTCCTTTGATACCTAGTAGTTTTAAATTAATTTATCTGTAGTTTTTGATTTTCCTAAATTCCTTTTTTACCCTTTTTACTGTAAAATAAAATGTAGATGCAGAAAACAAATGTGTAGTTTGGTGAATTATCATTAAGACCAACACCCATGCAACCATCTTCCAGGTTAAGGGATAGTATTTTGCCAGCTACCTTAAAAGCCTTCCATATCTGCCTCTTTCCTAAACTCCCTTCCCTCAAAAAATAACTGCTATTCCTGACTTTTTTGAAAATCACTTAATTTTCTTTTTTGTTTTATTACCAAGTATATATCTCCAGACACTAGAATTAAGCTTGCACACTTCTTTCTTCATTTCTTTCTTTCTTTTTTTTTTTTTTCTTCTTCATTTCTTTTTGATTGTTTTCTTTTCACCTTCGGTTTTTCTTAAGGCTTTATCTTGTATGTTAATTTTTTCTTCTACTTTTTTATAAATCCAGATTCTTTTCCTGAACTCTGTCGACTTATTTCTGAGTTTTTATTTTGATAAAAGTAAATGTGTTTTTTTTTCTGTCTTGTATAATTTTTTTAAGTTCATTTTGAAATAGAAGCTCATTTTTTATCTCTCCTATGAGCATCCCTTTCTGGCATGCTTTAATTGTCTGTAGGATGTTACTGTATCCCACCCCCGGTTTTAAAAAAAAAAATTATTACTGTGTGTGTGTGTGTGTGTGTGTGTGTGTGTGTGTGTGGTAGGTACCCTTAACATGAGACCTATCCTATTAAAAAATATTTAAGTGTACAATATAATATTAACTGTAGGCACTGTGTTGTACAGCAGATCTCTAGAACTTACTCATTTTGCAGAATGGAAACTTTATACCCGTTGAACAACTCCCATTTCCCCCGTCCCTTGCTTCTATGAGTTTGACTATCTTCCTGTTTCTTTTTTTTATTGTAACTTTGTATGATATTCAACCCCAATACTTTGACTTGTTTCTTTATATGGAAATAAGTTTTTTTTAACTTCTAGGAGGAGGCTTAGTTCAGATAGCTCTTCTAACTTCACAGATTACTCTTTTGTTGTTTTTATGTATCATTAAAATAATGGTAGATGGCTTTCTGAGATTTCCTGGCCCTGATCTACTTTGACACTTCTATTTGGCCCTTCTCTTTCTTGTATGTTGTTTGTCCATAACCTGCTCAGTTTTATTTTCATTCCCAGTACTTTGACTTAAGCGTAGACTCTGTCCTGGAAGACAGCCCCAAGTGCCAGATTCAAGCAACCTAAGGGGACCAGACTGCTCCAGGCCTGTATGCCTTATTGTGAACTGCTTGCACTTACTACAGGATTAATTTTAGCTTCTCACAAATTGTCTCTCACTGCTTTCCACTGAATACCTTTTGGCTGTTGTGTACTTCTGTTCTCAAATTCTTGATACACCTCATTGCTTCCCCCCTGCTTTCTCTCACTTAGACAGCAATAAAAAACAGGTTGGGGGAGGAGTGGGGGAAAAAAAGGTTGGCTGTTTGTGGTTTGTTTCAGTCCTTTGTATTATGGGGTTTGTGGTGAGACTGTCAAATAGTTTTGTTGTAAAAGTTACCCATGGGTTTTGGGTTTGCTCTCTAATTGCTCTGTTTTATGTAAGGATTCACAGGGAATCAAAAATTTCTGCCACCATAGCTGCCATTTTCCATAATCCTCTTCCTGATAATTTTAATTTGGGGAATGGTATATCTCTTTTCCCCCCTAAAATCTTGACCAAAAAAACTAATTTCTTCTAAAATTATTGCCACTTAATGCTGTCCATTGATTTTTATATGTCACAGCATTCTGAATCTGTTGTTTGGCCCTGATTATTTCTTCTTAGTTGAGCAAGCATTTAAAAGTCTATTAAAGATCCTTTGGGAAATTTTGAAGGGGTCATGGGATTATCTTTCAGTTGCAAATACACAAGTGTTAGCACTTTGACATTTAATGCTTTAGCTCTTTCCAATATTTAAAAGCTAACCTACATTATTTGCACCTAGGGCTATTCTTAAGTTATGGAGAAAGAATTGGTTAGTTTTGAGAACTTGTTGATTTTCCTTTATATAAGATAGTAATTAAATTCAGAAATATGAAATAATCAGAAAGCTTAATGAGGTAGTCTCTTGGTGTTTAGAAAAACAAAAAGATTTAAATAATTTGTTCAAGGTAAAGATACTTATTTACAAATAGCAAATGCTTACTGTATGTTAGGAAATAGATGCATGTAAGTAAATAATTGCAGTGTGATACATACCCTTCTAGACACAGATTCAAGAGTAGTGTGGGAACACAGAAAGTAGGAACCAGCTTTCCCCAACAAGTGGGGAAGGTGAATTTTTTAGTTATAACAGAGGTTTATTAATGGTGTATCATTACCTTTAATAAACTCTTTCTCTTTGTTTTCATAAACTTTTCCATTAGTAGTGCTTCATACAAATGGTTTTACTGTAGACGTCCTTTAATTACTACTTCCAAATAGCATATTGTTCAAATGGAATTAAAATAATTAATACTTAGAAAGTTTTCTGATACTGTTTTCCAAATACTACTTGCTTAAGTACTCTGCTTAGGATTGTTATGTCCACTATTTTCTAGGCTTTTTTATTCTGTGTTTTCATTCTGGAGTCTTTTTTTTAAGGTATAGAACCTGAGCGTTTATAAAGTGGTTTCATTTCTATTGTTTGCTTTGAACTATTGACACAAATAATCACAGTAAAAAAAAAAAAAAAAGACATCAATGCAATTGGAACATAGTAGGAGAGAGAAACATTTCTAAAAGAAGTTCAGGTGGTAATTGCATGGAGGAGTTGTCCTTAGGGTTTTGGCTGAATGGTGGCACCGAAGGCAGACAATCCAGTTCTTAGAATAGCAGGAGCAAGAATATAAATAGAGGGACGCCTGGGTGGCTGGGTTGGTTAAGCAGCTACCTTCGGCTCAGGTCATGATCCCAGGGTCCTGGGATCGAGTCCCATATCGGGCTCCTTGCTCATCAGGGAGCCAGCTTCCCCCTCTGTCTCTGCCTGCTTGTGTTCTCTCTCTCTCTCTGACAAATAAATAAATAAAATCTTTAAAAAAAAAAAAAAAGAATATAAATTGAGAAATGCACAAGTAGATTAAATTTTGTTCAAATTAGTCTACTTTGGACTAACTTCAAGTAGAGGAGCATTAGCTTGAGGCTATAGATTTTTGAGTCATATATGTTTATATTAGCTTGTACTTTTTTTCAGTCTTTTGTACTTAGGAGCAATCTAAGCAGGGTGGCAACTAGTTTAGTAGTGAAGAGTGTGAGCTCTAGAGCCATGCTCCCTGAGCTTGTATCCCGTTTGTGGCACTTTAGAGTTTGTGGTAATGAACATACCATTTAATCTTTCTGTATCTGTTTCCGTATATAAAATGGACACTAATAATAGCAACTGCCTGGCAGAGTTGTCATGAAGATTAAAAGAGTTAATACTGGTAAGGCACTAAAAACAATTCCTGGTAGCATTTAGTGAATTTTTTTATATGAGAAACTACTAGCTCTCTTATTTACATAAATCCATGTGTACACGATTTATACACATAAGAAATATACATATGGGTAGGTTATATAGATTTTACTATGTATATATCTACAGGAAAGCTGGTAATATTTGAATTTCAGGTTTTGATGATATTTAGATTAGTATAGAATGAAAATCCAACCATCTCATTTTATAGATGTCCAAGTTATGTGGTAGCAGAGCTAGAACCAAGATCTGACAGACAGCAGTTATTTGAGCAGTAAACAAAACAGACAACCAGTTCTGCCATTGTGCAGCTTTCAGTTAGGAAAGATATGTCTTAAGCCATCTTAGATATGCTAAATGTTATTAAAAGGTACAGGATATTATGGAAGGACAGAACTTAGGGCCCTGTCTAGTCTGGGGTGTAGAGAGGTTTTCCTTTAAGATTTTAAAGTTGCAATGTGAATGATAAATAGCAGCCAGGGCTAGGTGAAATCAAGAGTTTGTCGGACAAAGGAAGTAACATTTGTAAAGGCCCTGGGGGAGGAGAAAGCATGGCCTATTCAGACATCTAAAGTGGGAGAATCAGAGAAAGAGGGGCAAAAGATATGGCCAGAGAAGTTAGGGGCTAAGTCATGCCAGGTCTCATGTACCATATAAAGGATTATGCGTTTGGACCTCAGGGTCCCCTTCTGGATTAAGAAATAAAGGGACCTAGTCAGATTTGCATTTTTTAAAAAAAGATTTTATTATTTATTTGACAGAGAGAGAAATCACAAGTAGGCAGAGAGGGGAAAGCAGGCTCCCTGCTGAGCAGAGAGCCCAATGTAGGGCTTGATCCCACGACCCTGAGATCATGAGATCATGACCTGAGCCGAAGGTGGAGGCTTTAACCCACTGAGCCACCCAGGAGCCCCTCAGATTTGCATTTTATGAAATTATATTGTAGAGAACAAAGTAAGAGAGGATCAGGCATAGATAGATTCAGGGAGACTAATTAAAAAGCTATCGTCAGAGCCACTGTGTATGTTTGTGCAGCAATTATAAGGGGTACCATTCATGTAGACTACTATTATAGTGGTCTCTGAGTAATATCTACCTCCAAGAAGAAAAGCAGCCATTTTGCTGTCAGTATTCTTTGTTTTATCAAATGGAACTAACATCCATTTGGTGGCTGATCCTATCTACTGGTAGTGACTGCTAGACCTCTTAGCTACATATAGCTACAGTTGATTTGGCTGTTTAGGATTTAGGTTATATTCTGAGTAACTTATTTAGAAACTTAGTTTATTAGGTTAACTGTTACTTTCTACAATGCCCTGGAGATAGTCTATTTAATAACATAAGTATCTTTAATAATTTTTAGCATAGATATATTTTATGGCTCAGAAAGGGTTAGTTGAGTCTTATTTAAAATGTACTTACTTTTGGAGTGCCTGGGTGGCTCATTGGGTTAAAGCTTCTGCCTTCGCCTCAGGTCATGATCTCAGGATCCTGGGATCAAGCCCCGCATGGGGCTCTCTGCTTGGCAGGGAGCCTGCTTCCCCCTCTCTTTCTGCCTGCTTCTCTGTCTACTTGTGATCTCTCTCTCTCTCTGTCAAACAAATAAATAAAATCTTAAAAATAAATACATAAATAAATGTACTTACTTTTAATCATACCTTTAATTAATTGTAATTTGTGTTTGTGTAGTTTTTGTAATTATATATAAAATCTATTAAATCAATTGGTATAGAGTCCTAAGTTTTACTTTTGCTTTCCAAAGTTAATATAGAAGGCTATTAATAAGGTAAGATATCATTTTCTGCCTGCCTTTATTAAATGTAATTTCTGATCTTGAATGTATTTTAAAAGATGCTTATATTCAGTGGAACAATTTAATTGGCTGTAGGGGATTTACTGCATTACTGACTGGTTATGGCTTATTTCAAAGCATTAAAAGTAACTTTTTTTTTTTTTAAAGATTTTATTTATTTATTTGACAGAGAGAGATCACAAGCAGGCAGAGAGGCAGGAGAGAGAGAGGGGGAAGCAGGCTCCCTGCTGAGCAGAGAGCCCAACGTGGGGCTCGATCCCAGGACCCTAAGATCATGACCTGAGCCAAAGGCAGAGGCTTTAACCCACTGAGCCACCCAGCGCCCCTAAAAGTAACTTCTACATAAGTAAATTTTGATGACAAGGAATGCTTACTGTTTGTATTGAAATGCCAACCAAATTTACCTGTGTACTTTAGGACATTAGATCTGTTGACTTTCAGGTTTCTGTACCTTTGTTCCTTTCCACATTAATTTTCCAGTGTGGTTGGTATTAGACTATCAAAAACCAAAGGGCTGGTTGGTTAACTGGTCACTATATGATTTGTGGCATGGTGATGTTACATCTAATTCTAGATGGCATAGATATTTCCCTCCATTAGTGACTATTTTTATTTTTTTTTATTCCTGTGTTGTCAGTGTTTCCCACCCTTGAACATACTTTCCTTTGTATACCATATTGATTGCAGCTCCAAAGGTTGAGAAAAAATGGCTTTTCTAAGCTAGATTTACTCTAAGAGCTAGTAGGGCTTTTTTCCCTTATCATATTTAATAACAGATAAAGTAAATTAGTGCTATGTTTTAGGTGGTAATAGAAGTTTTCTAGTTATTTTGTCATCAACTTTTTTTAAACATTTATTAGAACTAGTAATTTTCCTTATCAGAGAAAACAATTTTCACTGCATTTAGATCTTTTTTGGTACTGTTCTTTTAAATCAGTATTTCTGTATTTGCTAGCATTCATTTTGAGGAAAAGTATGTGGTCTTTTTGCAGAATGCCAGGTTTTGTTGACTGGTTAGAAGCAAATGTGTTTCTTTTTTTTTTTTTTTTTTTTACACATAAAGCTATTGCTTCATTCTAACTTCCCCAAGAAACTGATGAACAACTAAGACATTTTTTTTAAGAGACAAATGCTGCAACAGTGTGTAGGGGAAGTCAATATACTGTGTACGAGTAGCACAAAACCATTTAGATACGGATGGTATTTAAATCATGGTTTGCACTATGTACCTGGGCAAATTAGAGGAGGAGAAAAATTGATTCAGTGGAAGATTACAACAGAATTTGTTTCCCCAGATTTTAGTGTTTGATGTTTTTAGCATGAATTGGAGAAAGGTCTTTTCCTGCACTCAATTTTATTTTTTTACCCCTATTTGAAAAAGTTTCTCTATGAGATAAATCGTCATCCCTTTTGTACTGTGCATGCTCCCCCCACCCCACTTTCCCACCCTTTCTTGACTGGAAAATGCAGCTGCACACATTTTTTGTGTAGACAATGAATCACATGCTGTGTCACCTAAATCTATGACCAAGAGGCAGTTTTATCCCTAAGAGACCATAATGCTTCAGTTGTCCTGGATACATGACATCATGTAGCATTGTAATCAAACACACATCTTTTTGCAGTACATTTGGTATTTGAATCTACCGTCTAATCTCAGTATTGGATTTTATGGTATGGACAGTATTTATAACAGAGAATCTTAATCAAAGTGAAGATTTTGTTGTTCAGTAGGAAAGATTGAGTTCCTTACTTTTACATGTCTAAATTTTTTCTTACCTGAGGGTTACCAACATTATCAGATATTTTGAGTTAATGGAATATCATAAAAGTTCCAGTATGTGTTAGATTTGTTACACAGTGCCTTGCAAATAGTATGTGCTCAATAAATGTTACACTTTTTCTCTCAGTGTGGTAAATTAATAGGAATAAAATTGTTTTCTTTTTTTAAAAATGAAGAACTCTTAGGATTTAAAAAATAATTAGTATCTATAAATTGCTAAAATATATTGACCTTATTATATAATAAGTTTCTTATACTGTTGAATAAATCCTAGAAATACAGTGCTGTGACTTCCAGGGTTGAGAAAAGGTATTTTATTATAATTAATCAATGAAAATAGTTCACTACAAAGAGAATGGAGGTGAGGGAATGAGAGGGAAATTGAATGGAAATTTCTTTTATATATTTATCTTCATTGGAGAAAGCTTTAAATTATGGTAAAGAATTGAGATAACTGCCAGGCTGTGCCATTAAAATCACAAACATTTTTGGAATTTTGTACTATGCCATGTAGACTTGTTTTTTCTATGGCAAACTCTGTTTAGTGATCTGAACTAAGTGAAAGACTATTTCCCTTTGCTAGGGTTGTCTTAGCCAAGTCAAATGGTTTTTTTTATATTGGTTACTTTAAAGTGATTGGATGAGAAAGCCACAAATCTAAGATGGAGCCTACCCTTTGGTTGCTTTTTTACATTTGCAGAATTGTTTGATTTACTCATGACATTAAGCTATTGGTAGGGAAGAAGGAAAGTCAAAAAAATAGTTTCCAAATGCCTTAAGGCCACGTAAAAAGATAGAAATTGTAACTACATTTTATTAAATATAACCAAAAAATAATATTCATTTGCCACATGCTTCATGAAGTTACATGTTTAAAGTATTTATAATGAGACTGATATTAAGTAGAAACCTAGACTAGAAGAGTGAAAATGGTGAGAAATAACTTTATCTGTAGGTTAGGTGCTGCCATATTGTTCAAGGTTAATCATCCCTAGCTTTAAGCATAGGACTGACAGCCAAGTCTTCAGGGTTTCTCTGTACAATTGCTCAAGTGTTGGTTTCATCTTCTTCCCAGTTCTGGTAAAACATAACAGATGGCATGGTTCTTTTTCACTCTAGTGTAGTAAAAGCTTTTAACAGCAAAATTGATTTTATTACTCTTTTGGGGTTTTCCTTTTTTTTTTTTTTTAAATGAGGAACTCTCAAGATGTAGAAAATAATTAGAATTTGTAAACTGCTAAAATATTTTATGTTGGGCTTATAATCTTATGCTGTTGAATTAATCTAGAAAATATGGTAGGAAAAGAAATATTCAATGATTAGCTGGTGGGGGAGTGCAAGAAAAATATTGGAATAAATTTGCTTTGGGGTATCAAGAATTGATTGTCATATTTTATTTTGATCTGAGTATTTTTTAGTGCTTTTAAAAAAATTTCTTAATGAGAATTCCTAGGTAATGAATTAAAAATAAATTTTTAGTGATTAAAAAATTATTTCACAAGTACTATCTTAGAGTTAGGGCTTAAAGAGCTGTAATATAGGTAAGATAAAAACTTAATTAAAATTAAAAAATGTAACATCAGGAGATTCATTTCTGTTGAAAAGCACTTTTTAGAAGTATTAAACACATCATTAATAGAACTGAGTTAATTGCAATTATTCCTTATTTGCTATGGATCTGTATTACTAAAATATACACTGAAAAAATCTCATATTCACGAGACTTGCTGAACTCAGCTTGATTTGGGGGGTTTTAAGTAAATTTTATATTCATTAATGCATTTTCTTATGAACCAATATTTTTAAAGTAGTATAGATACTATGCTGAAATCACAAAATTATAAGTACTATCTTCAAAGAAGAGATTATTATCTTGAATATTTAACTTGATAGGAATTCTGTAACATGTTAGTAGATTCTGAATTAGTTGTCTACAAATGAATGTATTATATAATATGTAGATATTTATATTCCTGTTCTGTTTGGTTATAGCTTTATATTTGCCACTATATTTTTTCTTTTTGTTACTGAGAACATTATTACTAGTGAAAACTCAAGATTTTCTTTTACTTCAGAGGTAATGTATTTTTTTAATTTTTTATAAGTTATTTGTGTGTGTGTGTATGAGAATGTTAGCATCAGGCAGAGCTGTTAATAAAGGTACTTAAGAGTTTTTGGAGGCCATTAATAGCAAAAAAAGTTCTAAAAGTTTATATAGTTTGATTTCTTTTAGTTATTCAAACTAGAAATATTTGAAGAAGAGTTCTGTCATGTAGCGTGATTAGTAAAATACTGATATAACATAAAGTGCGTGGAAACAAATAGAATAAGGAACTGAAAGTCACATCATAAAGAAAATGATGAAATTTTTATTGCAGCACTCTTCTGAGAAGTCCTAATTTCAGGTGGCTGCCTTGCCAGTGTCATTGGTCATAAGGGAGACCCATCCTTAATGTTAGGATTTTTTTCTAATTCCAAACTTCAAAACATAAAGTATTATTGATTTTGTACCCTAATTTTTTTTTTTTTACCTTAAGGATTTTTTTTTTAAGATTTTTTATTTATTTGTCAGAGAGAGAGCACAACCAGGGGTAGGGGCAGAGGGAAAGGAAGCTCCCTGCTGAGCAAGGAGCCTAATGTGGGAATTGATCCCAAGATCCTGGGATCCTGACCTGAGCCAAAGGCAGACGCTTAACTAACTGAGCCACCCAGGCATCCCATGTACCCTAATTTTTGCATTTGAAAGATACACCATTTATAAGTCTAGGAAGGAAACTAATAATGATTTAAAAAATTAACAACTAATAATAATTACCATATCTGTAGCTGGTATTCATTGTACAGTTACTCTCTACCACTTTTCTTTTCTTTTTTTTTTTTTTAAAGATTTTATTTATTTATTTGTCAGAGATAGAGAGAACACAAGCAGGTAGAGAGACAGAGGGTGAAGCAGGCTCCCTGCTGAGCAAGGAGCCCGATATGGGACTCGATCCCAGGACCCTGGGATCTTGACCCGATCTGAAGGCAGCTGCTTAACCAACTGAGCCACCCAGGCGTCCCTACCACTTTTCTAAGTACTTTATACTCTCATGTTAATTTGTATTAAGTCTTTTTTTTTTTTCAAGATTTTATTTATTTATTTGAGAGAGAGAGAGTGAAAGAGAACCTGAGAGGGGAGAAGATCTGAGGGAGAAGCAGACTTCCCACGGAGCTGGGAGCCCATGCAGGACTTGATCCTGGGACTCAGGGATCATGCCGTGAGCCAAAGCACTTGCTTAACCAACTGAGCCACCCAGGCGCCCTGTATTAACAGTCTTATGAAAGTCAGTACTGTTAAAATTCTAAATTAGGTCTTACAACCTGTTGAGTGGCAGAGCTGGGATTTGAACCCAAGCAATATCTCTTCACAGCTCATGCTCTTACCTCTCTGCTTTTCTGCCACCAATTGTGATTATAATGTCAAGAACAGTGATTTAGATTTTACTATTTTTTTATAATATGAAATTGCTTATCCTTCTCAATTTTAACTTAAGATACACTGTCCCCTCAAGTTTCTGTTAAAGTATCTCCTCGTATTACACATACTAATTCCTTTCTCAAGGAAGAAGCCTTTCATTTACAGTGTGCCATAGTTGTTCAATTCTATGGTAAAATAGTATACAATTATGGCAATAGAGCCATGAATGTAGTAGGAGTAAAAGGATTTGGGGTTTTTTTGTGGGTTTTTTTTTTTTTTGAAGCTTCTTTGAAAAGGACCAAGAAAGGTTCTTCTGAATCGTATATATGTTACACTTCTCTTTCTCTACCTCTTCTCCACATTGCAAGATGTAGAGATATTATAATCATAATCCAGTATAGCTAATACATTAGCTTTGGGATGTATTTTAAATTTCTCTATACATTTAGGTACTTCTGACATTTTAGAATTCATAATGTATATTTCCTGTTTATCAGGAAGTTACTTATTCTGTACCCTCAACTATTAAACCACAAATGGACAAAAAGGGTCTCTACTAAATAATTGGGAAAAAATTACAAAGTTTATGCATTAAATTTATGCACCCTAAGGTGAGTTCTTTATACTTATTGATCTTACTGTGATCATATATGAAAATTTTTTTTTTTTTTTTTTTAAGATTTTATTTATTTGACAGAGACAGACACAGCAAGAGAGGGAACACAGACAGGGGAAGTGGGAGAGGGGAGAAGCAGGCTTCCCATGGAGTAAGGAGCCCGATGTGGGGCTCAATCCCAGGATGCTGGGATCTTGACCCGAGCTGAAGGCAGATGCTTAACAACTGAGCCACCTGGGCGTCCCCTTATATGAAATTCTTATAACAATTTTTTGGCTTTCTAGTCTATAGCAGATAATGGTAATATAATACCATGTTAATGATTTAGAAATCTAAATGCTCTGAAAACCAAAGTTTTTTCTTAGCATATTTAGTAGCAAAACATGATCTGAACTGATAAAAGACTATTGATGGTCTTTATTTACTCTCTTCTTAGTGTGAGTCTACATTTTGCTACAGAAATATTAACATGTTTATTATGGGGTACTGCCTCAGACCTCACGGACACATCGACGCATCGTATAACATATGATATTTGCACTGTAATTCTTTTCTAAACTCTAAAATATTCTGAATTTTCAAATATATCTGCCCTCAGGGATTTTAGATAAGGGATGACAAACCTGTATAATCAGGTACAGTGAGTGCAGTACAAATGAAAACTAGGATATAATGAACTAAGAATAATCTAGTAACTCAAGCATAGCAAGGTGAAGCCTTTTAGCGTGGAGCAGTATTTCTCAACTTGAATAATACATAGATCTCTTTTATTTATTTGTTTTTAAAATCTACTTATTTGAGAGACAAAGAAAGAGAGAGAGATCACAGACGGAGAGGGAGAAGCAGACTTGCTGCCAAGTGGAGAGTCCAACAAGGGGCTCCATCCCAGGACCCTGAGACCATGATACATGGATCCCTATAAAGAAGGAAATTATAAGTCTTATTTTAAGGATCACTGACTTTAGTTCCTGAAGTAATTTTTTTCTTTTTTTTTTTAAACATTTATTTATTTGACAGAGACACAGTGAGAGAGGGAACACAAGCAGGGGGAGTGGGTGAGGGAGAAGCAGGCTTCCTGCTGAGCAGGGAGCCCTATGTGGGGCTCAATCCCAGGACCCTGGGATCATGACCTGAGCCAAAGGCAGATGCTGAAGGCAGATGCTTAACGACTGAGCCACCCAGATACCCTGAAGTAATATTTTTTTTTCTAAAGATTTTATTTATTTGACAGAGAGAAACACGGCGAGAGAGGGAACACAAGCAGAGGGAATGGAAGCGGGAGAAGCAGGCTTCCTGCAGAGCAGAAAGCCCGATGTGGGGATCGATCTCAGGCCCCTGGGATCTGACCTGGGCCGAAGGCAGATGCTTAACGACTGAGCCACCCAGGCGCCCCACCCTGAAGTAATTTTTAATAAGTCTTTCATTTTTCTCTTTGAAAATAGTAAAATACATTTTTATGCTGTTACTGAAATAAAAGCACAGAATGAAAGTTTGTAAAACTCTTGTTCCCCGGAGTATATCCATGAGACATCCTGACTTGAGAAACACTAATAAAGTGGCAAATAGTCCTATATACTTGAGGAGCCCCAAAAATATTCTTTACAATGAATATTTATAATTATAAATTTAATAATTTATATATGTAATGACAAGTGAATCATAGTTAAAAGGGCTAAAATAGCTTTCTTGTCTTTAATGAATATGACTATTTATTTATTTAATAAAGATTTTATTTATTTATTTGACAGAGAGGAGAGAGATCACAAGTAGGCAGACAGGCAGGCAGAGAGAGGGGGAAGCAGGCTCCCCGCTGAGCAGAGAGCCTGATGTGGGGTTCGATCCCAGGCCCCCGAGATCATGACCTGAGCCGAAGGCAGAAGCTTTAACCCACTGAACCACCCAGGCGCCCCTGAATATGATTTTTAAAAGAGAGGAGCAGAACCACCTCTTTTTAAAAAAATGTGTGCACAGTTTTTGATAACTACCTTCCAAAAAAAAATTAAAAAAGATAACTACTTTCCACATCCTTCTACATCCAGGGAAATGTCCTGTACTTACTTCCAGTTGGGAATCACTGTTATAATGAGCAACTCTTACTGATAGAGGAGTGAGTCAAATTCCTCAAGTGTGTTGAAGCAGAAGAAACTTAAACAGTGCTTTAAGGTACAGGATGATGTAGGTTAGTGATAGTGCCATTAAGGATTAATATAAACATCTGTTTCCAGCACCATGGCAAACTAAATACCTGGGCTGGCCTTTCTGCTGAAAACAACCTAAAATACTCAATAAAATGCATCAGTGCTCTGGCACAAAAGTAAAGAATATTTAGACCGAACACTAATTGGAATCCCAGAGAGAACCCAGTGCAGTAAGCTGAGTACTGAAGCTGGCTCTTGCCTTGGGGGTATTTACCAAATCAAGTGAGTTTCTGTTTTCTTAGCCTTGTGGGGCTCAGGAACAGGAAGCAAAGCCCAGACCCAGCCAAGGTAAAATACCTAACAGGAAATAGTCTTCCCTATTACTGTGGAGCCCCAAAGGGCTATAACTTGTAGACCTAAGAGTAATCTAGATATTCATTCTCTTCCTGTCCTTAGAGGGGACAAAGAAAGTTATAAGAATATTGCCACTAACAGGAAAACTAAAATCACTGCTGAAAATTTTTTTAACCACAAACTAGCCCCTCACACAGGTTTACCTGAATTCACACTAAACCTCAAGCTAAGAATTTAAAATAATCTTTTATTGTACCTGACAGAAGCAACACAAATCGTCACCATCAAAGAGTTGCTTCTAGTAAAGTTCTAATGAAAGTGAGTAGCTTAGGGGTGCCTGGGTGGCTCAGTTGGTTAAGCATCTGCCTTTGGCTCAAGTCATGATCTCTGGGTCCTGGGATAGAGCTCCACATCAGGCTCTGCAGGAAGTCTGCTTCTCCCTCTGCCCCTCTCCCCACTTGTGCTTGCATGCTCCCTCTCTCAAATAAATAAAACCTTAAAAATAAAATGAATAACTTATAATTAAAAATTTACTGTCTAAGGAAACAAGGCAGAATAAAAGAGAATCAGCAGAATCAGACTTGCCAATAATTCACATCTTAGAATTATCAGATGTAAAATATAAAGTTTATACATTTAATATGTTCAATGACAACTTAAAATGAGGAAAGAGCAAACATTTTATAATCAGAGGTTCTAGAAATAAAAACATATAGTAATTAAAATTAAAATTAAAAAGATAGATAAAAGTAAATAGACCCCACTGAAGAAAAATTGATAAAATGAAAGATAGTCATCTGAAGAAATCCAGAATGAAACACAGATAAGAAAATGGAAATTATAAAAGAGGCTAATAACAGGGAAAATTGTAAGAAAACAGAACACCTTTAGAGGAATATTAGCTCTCAATAACAATAATGGAAGTAGAAGACTATGAAATGATACACTCTGGAAAGAAATCTAACAACTGCGACCTATTCTAGTTTAACCTACAATTCTATAGCTAGCAGAAATGTCTTTCCTAAACAAAGGGTAAAATAAAGATATGCTCCTGTAAATAAAATCTGAAAGTTCGAAAGCAGACCATGTTTTATATAGAAAGAAAATGGTCATAGCAAGTATGAGATTCAAGAAGGAAGAATCAGAGAGAGTGGTAAGTATGTGGGTAAATTAATAAAAATCAACTAGAAGTAATAATATTACTTATAATTAACCATGAATAATAAAAGCTAGAACTAAGTTACCAATTATTATAGTTATTTACTAAATACCCATTATTTTATAAACCAGGAGGAGGTGAATGGAGCTAGTATTCAAAAGATCTTTTTATTACTCAGATTAAAGGTAACTTTGGATTTTGATAAGAATGCATGATAATAATTTTAAGGTAACACTTTAGTAATAGAAATAATATATAATTTCTAAACTAATAAATGATAAAAAATGGAACCAGGGGAAAAAATTCTAAAGAAGGCAAAAAAAGAGAAAGAAATATAGAGTAGAATATCAAATAAAGTGTTAGAAATAACTATATCTATACCTTATGTTTAAAACGGCTTTAAAGCAGAGAGTGGAAGAAAACAAAAGGAAAAAATGTTGAAAGTAAAATGATGGAAAAAAATATACAAGGTAAATGTTAGTGGAAAGAAAGCTGGCATATCATTTAAAATAGATGTTAAAACTAGTAGTAGTATCAGAGAAAAAGAATTGATACATAATGGTAAATGTTTTTGCCAGAAGCTTTAAATTTGTATGTAACTAATAACCATAACCACAAAAAAAAAAGCAAAAATTAACAGAACTACTAGGAAAATTTGACTAATTTCACTAGCATAGAAAGAGATTGTAATATATCTTCCTCAGTATTTAATAAAGAAAACAGCTCCTCCCCAAACTGGTACAAATATAAAAATTTTAATGATGTAATTAACAAGCTTAATTCAGTGGACATCTATTTCATCCAATCACTGGAAGCATCAGCTGAATCATGAAAATCAACCACATACTGGGACCAAACAAGTTTTAATACATTTCAAAGGATTAGTATCCTATAGACCATTTAAATTAGAAATCAGTTAGAAAAAAAAATCACATGGCAATTAAGAAGCATTTTTCTAAATAACTCGTGAATGAAAGAAGAAATGTTAATGGAGCTTCACCTGCTCTTTGGGAAGAGGTGTTAGGTCATCCCTTAAGTTTGCTTGCAGCAAGCACAACCCTGAGAAAAGGCCCAAGTAAAGGCTTTTCATTGTTGACTTATCCAGCAAGGATGTTCAAGGATGCCAATGGCCAATAGCAGATTGGTTTCCATGACAGAAAGGATAAATTTTTCTTAAAGATTTATTTTATTTTAGACATAGAGACAGAAAATAAGACCTGGGGAGGGGTAGAAGGAGAGGAAGACAGAGAATCTCCGAACAGACTCCCCACCGATTGAGGGGGCCCACATGGAACTCGATACCAGGACTCTGAGATCATGACCTGAGCTGAAGTCGAGTCAGATGCTTGACCACTTGAGCCACCCTGGGAAGGAATCCTTAAATGAGAAACAAACTACAGTAACTATAAAGGAAAGGATTAATAAATTCCATCATATTAAAATTAAGAACTTTTTCATTCATAGGCAACTAATAGAAAGGCTAGAAAGGCTAAAAAGAAACCATCTACTAGGGAAAGATATTTGCATCACATACAAGGATTAGTATACAAACAATACAAGTGACTTAAATAGACAAGTAGTAGAAGATATTTGTTTATTTGTTTGTTTGTTTGTTTGTTTGTTTGTTTATCAGAGAGAGAGCACAAGCAGGGTGAGCAATAGGCAGAGGAAGAAGCAGGCTCCCCGCTGAGCAAGGAACCAGATACAGGACTCCATCTCAGGACCCTGAGATCATGACCTGAGCTGAAGGCAGGTGCTTAACCAACTGAGCCCCCAAGGCGTCCCAGAAGATATTTCTTGTGTACCCGTTTCTTTTGCTATCCAAAAGTAGAATCTTCCTACAAAACTTAGGAAGCCCAAATGGTGTAAAGTGAAGAAGCAATTACCATTAATTTATATGGAAATTTATATGAACATTCCCAAAGCCACAAAGAATAACCTCTCATAGGCTTTTCTGGCACCTTAGCACATCTCTTACTAAGGGATGCACAAAATAAATCAAGATAAAGCCCAGAATCCCACAGGTACCATTCAAAGCCATGGCAGCTTGACGCTGAGGGGCTGAGTATAGATCCTCTGGGGAAGGAGCTTGGCAGTGCCACTCTCCCTGCTCAGTGTTCACACAGTCTCTGTAATGCATGCTTCAGAATAGACCCAAAATGCTATTTTCACTTTGTGCCTTTTCCTAAAAGTAAAAATCCTCTTTGACAGGTACTAATGTAGGTCTTTTGTAGAAGCAAAGTAGTATAGTAAGAACTTCAGAAAGCAGGGAATATCTTCATGTTCAACCCCATTACTAATCTGGGAAATGCAAATTAAAACACAAGGAGATGAAATTTCATAGTCATCAGGTTGGCAAAAAAATTTTTTGATGAGTACATGGAGTAAGCAGAATACACATATATTCCTGGTAGCAATTTGTCACGACCAGTTAAAGTGGAAGAGAAGAATACTCTGTGACCCAATAATTCTACCTGATATATTCTGCTTTTAGTTGTGTATCTCACTAAAGTTTTTGGCAGTTGTATTCCAGGAGATAGGAACAGAGATATCCATAACAATGCGACTTGTAATAGCCTCAAACATAAATAAATAATTGTCCTCAAGAGTATAATAAATTTTGGTATATTCATAAAGTAGAATACTAGTCATCTTTAAAAGTGAATTACTGCTGCAATAAAGTTAATGGATTTGGTAGGGGAAAGGGAAGTTTCAGTACAATTCAATTCTATATGATGTTTAAAAAACATAGGGGGCTAAAATAATGGTTAGGGATCCTAACATGGTAGAAGTATCAAGAAAAAAATATTTTTGTTTGCCTAGTATTTGATACAGTCAAAAATATGGACAAATAAAATAATTCAAAAAAATCTGTGTGGTAATAACGAACATTTTGTATTTAGGAGGTTTCTTAGTTATTTTGGGCAAAAGAGCTCGCAGTAATAACTCTTATAATACCTCTAATGCCAGGGTAATATTGAAAATTCTATACCTTAGTTTCCCTTCTCTGAACTCTGTCAAGCATTTCCTCTCAGACCATTGTTAATACTGACCTAATAAACAAAAGTGCTCTCTCATCTAACCTTTTGGGAAATGATCCAAGCATTCCAGTATGGAATTTTATTTCTCTTGTCCTAGAGTAGACTATCACTGTAATATTGAACATTGTCTGGAAATACGCAGTTCTCTATTAAGTATATTTGAGGGATGCATGGGCTGCACAGATGGGAAAAAATGATACGTTTTAATCCTGAGCCCTCTTCTCAAGACACTGCTGTGACTTTACACAGTGAAGCTCTTGGCAGGGGTTGCAGAGTGATTGTACTGGGCTTGATTGAACTCTCCACTTTTAAATTATTCTTGTCTAAAGAAATTCAGTTTTTTCCTGAAATGTAGATTTGGGAGTCTTTTTTTTTTTTTTTTTAAGATTTTATTTATTTGAGAGAGAGAGAGTGAGAGAGAACATGAGAGAGGAGAAGGTCAGAGGGAGAAGAATACTCTCCATGGAGCTGGGATCCCCGTGCGGGACTCCATCCTGGGACTCTGGGATCATGACCTGAGCCGTAGGCAGTTGCCTGACCAACTGAGCCACCCAGACGCCCTAAGACTGGAGTCTTAGCACCAGTGTGTACTTTGCAAAATTGTCTTGTACATTTACCTACTTTTTTTGTAGCATTGTCTTGATTTTAGGAATTGGTTTATTAATGCATGTATTCATTACTTAGGTTATGCTAGTTACGCTCCTAAGAAATTAGAGTACAGTGTTCAAACCCCACATTATAGTCTCTTGACCCTAATGCTTATTTTGAGTGACATTTATTGTGTGTAACAATTATGTGTGGTTTGTTGAAGTATTGTTCTTAAAAGATTAATAAAAGGAAATGTTACATCACTAGCCCAGATTTCCTTTTATTTCTTTACTTGTTCTGCTTTATGAAGCAGACTTCCATGCTCATTATTAATGATCGCTTGCTGAGTGGTTTTAGTTCATTTTAGGAAGCAATTTCTCATAAAACTAGATTTTTTTTTTTTGGTATAAAACTAGAATTTTCCAAACGTAAAAGCTTTTTAAAAAAGTTTTTGGTGTGAAATATACAGGTCTTTCTGGTGTAATATTATATGTTATATATTTCTGAACACACTAAATATTATGCTGGCTGATGGGTCAACTCACTTAAAAATTTGAGGCTTTGTAACCAGAACACTAACAAAAATAAATTTTAATAAGAATATTAGAATATTTTAAAAGATATATTAAATTTATTACAAATAAATAAATGCAATTTAGGATTAAAAAAAAAAAAGGTGAAAATAGCCTGATGGAAGGGTATACAAGGAAGGGTTGAAGCTACAGGGTTATTGGAGGCCAGGGTAAAATGCATAAAGATTTGGAGAGAAGAGCTCATTAACACTTCCAAGAAAATGCATGTGGCCAAGTTGTGCCAAGAGGAAGAACATGGGTTGAATGAGAATTGTGTACAATACTGTATTTTCAGCAGCTTGCAGCTTTCCACTATGTTAGCCTATTTTGGGTTCAGCTGTTATTACTTAGTATTGCAAAAACATAGGCTGGTAAAAATCACTTACAAACCAATGTGATTTTCACATTGTACTAAAATCTTTCCCCTATTTACCAGTGAGCTAATTTGTGTTACAGAAAAGCTTGGTAGCTGAATAGGCTGTACTAAATTTAAGAGGTGATTTCTGTTCGGGGTGTTTTTTCTTTTGGGTGTGTGTGTGTGTGTGTGTGTGTGTGTGTGTGTGTGTGTGTGTTTCTGGGGTGGCTTCTGTTTTTGACTTAAGATCTTTGATAAGTCCATGACCTTTTTGTGATTTGATTCTTTAAGTGGAAATACTAAAAAAAAAATCTAGCACACTTTTTCCTCCTTAATGTATTTTAATTTTTTACTCTAAAAATAATAAACACATTAAAGAAAAACTGGTAAAGAGAACAAAGAAATTATCGAGTTAATATAAACCACTTCTAGTGTTTTATATATTTTTACTTTTTCACCAATTTTTAATAAGCTTTTTTGTTTACTTCATAATCTTCAAGAAAGTCATTTTTAATGACTAAATATTAGATTGAATAGATGCACTTCAGTTTAATTAGCTGTTTCTCTATAATAAAATGTTTAAAATGTTTATACTTTTCTATTGTCTTTAATAATTCTTGGATGAGTGTTTGTGTGTATAAAAGACAAGGGAGAAAGAGAGACAGTTTATTTTTCCTATGTAGGATTATTTCACGAAGTGACTCATAAGTGGAATTATTGGGTCAAAGAATATGACTTATTTGAAGTAAAGTCTATATAGCATATTAAACTAGTTTTGAGTGTATAGCATAGTGATTCAACAGTTATATGTTACAAAATCCTCATCACAATAAGTATATTACAATGTTATTGTTATTCTTTTAAAGATTTATTTATTTATTTTAGATGGGGGAGGAGCAGAGGAAGAGGGAGAACAACCTCATGTGGACTCCCCACTGAGTGTGCACCCCTCCCCAAAATCATGACCTGAGCAGAAATCAACAGACGCTTAACTGCCTGAACCACTCAGGCACCCCAGTACATTACAGTATTATAGACTATATTCCCTGTTCTATATTTTTCATCCCCGTGACTTATTTATTTTTTAACTGGAAGTTTGTGTTTCTTAATCCCTTTCACCTATTTTACCCATCCCTCCATACTCTTCCTTCTAGTAATCACCAGTATTTCATATTTTTGAGTTTCTTTTTTTTTTTTTTTTTTTAATTTTTTGACAGAGAAAGAGACAGCGAGAGCAGGAACACAAGCAGGGGGAGAGGGAGAGGGAGAAGCAGGCTTCCCACTGAGCAGGGAGCCTAATATGGGGCTCAATCTCAGGACCCCAGGATAATGACCTGAGCTGAAGGCAGACGCTTAACAACTGAGCCACCCAGGTGCCCCTATGAGTCTTTTTCTTTACTGATGTTGTTGGTTTGGTTTTGTTTTTTAGATTCCATATGTAAGTGAAATCATATGGTTTTTGTCTTTCTGTGTCTCACTTATTTCACTTACATAATATTCTCTAGGTCCATCCATGTTGTCACAAGTGGCAAGATTTCATTCCTTTTTATGACTAATATTCTGTTGCTTATATATTACCATATCTTATTTATCCATTCATCTAACAATGGACACTTAAGTTGCACCTGTACCTTGGCTATTGTAAGTAATGCTGCAGTAAACATAGGGGTGTTCCTATCTTTCCAAATTAGTGTTTTTGTTTTGTTTGGGTAAATACTCATAAGTGGAATTACAGAATCCTATGGAACTTATTTTTAATTTTTGAAGGAACATCCATACTGTTTTCCACAGTGGCTGTACCAATTTATATCTCACTAATGGTTCATGAGAGTTCCCTTTTCTCCATGTCCTCACCAACACTTATTTCTTATCTTTCTGATGCTAGCCATTCTGGGTGGTATAAGGTGATATTTCATTCTGGTTCTGATTTGCATTTCCCACATGGCTAGTGATGTTGGGCATCTTTTCATGTGTCTATTGTCCATCAGTGTGTCTCTGGAAAAATGTCTATTCAGGTCCTCTGCCCGTTTTTATTTGGATTATTTAGGGCGGTCTTGGTGGTGTTGTATGAGTTCTTTATATATTTTGGATATTTAACCCCTTAACATATATATCATTTGCAAAAATTTTCTCCCATTCAGTGGAGAAAACCTTTTATCTCGTTTATGGTTTCCTTTGCTCTGCAAAAACTTTCTAGTTTGATATACCTCTATTGTTTATTTTTGCTTTTGTTTCTCTTGCCTGAGAAGACGGACCCAGAAAAATATTGTTATTGTTGAAGTCTAAGAGATTAGTGACTGGTTTTTTTAGGAGTTTTCTGGTTTCAGGTCTTGCATTTAGATCTTTAATCTATTTTTAATGTATTATTATTTTTAAAGATTTTATTTATTTATTTGATAGAGACAGAGAGGGAGGGAATGCAAGCAAGGAGAGTGGGAGAGGGAGAAGCAGGCTTTCCAGTGAGCAGGGAGCCCGATGTGGGCCTCGATCCCAGGACCCTGGGATCATGACCTGAGCCGAAGGCAGGACGCTTAATGACTGAGTCACTCAGGCCCCGGTCTTTAATTTATTTTTAGTTTATTTTTGTATATGGTTTAAGTGTCCAGTTTCATTCTTATGAATGTAACTGTCCAGTTTTCCCAACACCACTTATCAAAGAGGCTCTCTTTTCTCCATGGTATATTCTTGTCTTCTTTGTTGTAGATTAATTGACCATATGGGTGTGGGTTTATTTCTGGGTTCTCAATTCTGTTCCATTGATCCGTGAATTATTGAGTCAAGCAATATGACATTTTTAATGATTCTTGGTGCATATTGCCAGTTAGCATTCCAAAAGCTCCTTGCCCAAAATCATGTATTAAATATAATATTTTTTAGGGGCGCCTGGGTGGCTCAGTGGGTTAAGCCTCTGCTTTCAGCTCGGGTCATGGTCTCAGGGTCCTGAGATCAAGCCTGGCATCTGGCTCTCTGCTCAGCGGGGAGCCTGCTTCCCCCTCTTTCTCTGCCTGCCTCTCTGCCTACTTGTGATCTCTCTCTGTTAAATAAATAAAATCTTTAAAAATATATATATAATATTTTTTAAGCCATTGTTAATTTGGGCAAAAATAGATATTTATTACTAATATTTGTGCTTACTGCATACCAGGCACTGTGCCAAATACATTGTCATATTTAATATCACATTTGTGTTTTGCTTTGCATTTCTTTGATTATCAGTGAAATTGGGTATTTTCTAATATATGTTTGCTTTTTATATACTTATTTAATTTGTGAGAAAAGATCATTTGCCTGTTTATTGTGGTGGATTTAGTATTCTAAGTGGATGGTGTCCTAAAGTATACTGAAAGGATAGTTTAGAAACAGCTCTTTTTCTCTCCTTGAAAATATAGTCACAGTTCAAACCCTCCTAAGAGAATGTCAGCCTTTCAGTGTCAGTACTTGATATTTTTTTTTAACTTTGCTTGGCTATACACTTTGTGTAATCTTTGGCATATATGCTGCCATAATATTGCTTTACATCTTAAAGTAATGGGATTTTATTCTAAACTTGTAACTCAGAGGAATAACATATATTTGCAACCATCTGAATTAGTTTCTGAGGAGAATATGTTATTCTCATATCTGTCAGCAATGTCTGTCTGAATTAGTATTGCTAAAAATATCAGTTACTTAAGAGATTGAGTGTACTCTAATAGACAAAGAACTTGAATATTGAACTCACTCCAGTTTATAATTTTGGCTCTACTGTTTATTAGTTTTAGAACTTTAGGCAAATGGCTTACTTCGCTTCAGTTTCCTTATTAATAACAGGGAATTTCAATTTTCTGAATGTTACTAGTTAGGATGTTTTCTAGCATTAAGGATTTTCTTTTAAAATAAAGTAATTCTTAAAGGCAGGTGCCATAGCACTTGGTAGAGAGTAAACATATATGTTGATTGTAAGTTCATTTCAATTTGAAATGATTATAATTTAAATGCCTGCTCATCCGCCCAACATTTAAGATTCATTAGGAATACAAAAGTAAAA
Source organism: Procyon lotor (assembly GCA_028646535.1). Lineage (NCBI taxonomy): Eukaryota > Metazoa > Chordata > Mammalia > Carnivora > Procyonidae > Procyon > Procyon lotor. Next base: position 55,904,388 of record CM053610.1, read on the forward strand.
AACTTACACATTATGGAATCCATGGCTGTGAAGAAAGTACCAAGTAGCAGTGCAGAGTAAGTTGAGAGCTTAAAGCCCACAGCATAGTATTTATATAACATAGTAAAATCTCAGTAAGTGTTAGCTACTGGTATTTGGTACCCTGATTTCTATATGTGATTGAAGATCAGTGGAGATGTAGGTGAAAGGCAAAAGTAGAATATTGGAAATTAGTCATTCCTGTCTTTGAACACTGACTGCTAAGAGTGTGTGGGTTTTTTTTAATATAAGGAAGCAATATATTCTTCAAACAGTGAATTCTCATTGACACATTTTTGAAATTTTCTATGGGTAGAGAGACTTTGGCGGTAAAGTGAATAATTTGGTCAGCTACATAGTACAGAATGTCATCTTTCAAACATATTACTTGCACATATATACACACACATATGCATATGTTTATGAATATGTGGTTGTCATAATTGAGATACAAACCAAATTTTTACAGTTTGATCTTTTCCTTTTTAAAGTGTCTTGGTATGTCAAGTTATAGATACAGGTGTAAGAAAGAAAGATAGGAACTGGATATGGAGAGAACAGTAGTAAGATTTAAAATAGATAGGATTGGGTCATTGGTATTCATCGGTGATGACTTTGCATTCTTACCAGGATAATGTAGTAGTTGTGGTTCTGAAGTCAGTCTGCCCAGGTTTAAATTCTGTTGTTTCCCATTACTAACCAGGTAAGCTAAAACAAGATGCATAACCTCTGAGTCATTTTCCTCATTTATAAAATTGGGTTAATAATAGTGCCTACTTTATATGGTTTAATTGATGGTTAATTGAGTTATAGTTTGTGATGTTTAGCACATGCCTGGCCCCAAAAATAATTAGCTGATGCTGTTGATAATTAAGAACTTTGAGACTACATCTATTAATAGCTACCAGAATTCAGATAGACTGTTCTACGTGTAAATTTGATGGGTGTCATAGTTCTTGAAGTAACCTGCCAGCTTTGTTCTAAGTGAAATAAAACTTACGGGGGTACTTCTCTTATTTCAATTATATAAGCATAAGTAGATTGAATAGGATAATGGAAAATAGAAAGTTTTTCACTGAATTCATAAATGAGGTACTTTTATGAACCGCTAAAAGTGAATTTATTTATTTATTTATTTATTGACAGAGAGAGATCACAAATAGGCAGAGAGGCAGGCAGAGAGAGGAAGAAGCAGGCTCCCCGCTGAGCAGAGATTTCCCAGCTCAGGGCTCCATCCCAGGACCCCGAGATCACGACCCGAGCTGAAGGCAGACTGAGCCACCCAGGCACCCCAAATGTGAATTTTATAGTACATTACTTATATCACTCTTCTCTTTGGTCACTTATTTTCCCATGATAGGTTTTTTGCCTTGAAGTATGTTTCAAAGGCAAAACAAAAGACATTTAAGAAAATAGAAATAAAAAAGGATAGTTTAGATATAGCTTTTTTTCCCTCTCCTGGAAAATTATGGTGATAATTCAAATTTTACTTAGATAATACCAGCCTTTCAGTGTCAGTACTTGATGAGATGATATAAAATTCAGTTAAAATATTGAATGTAATAAATTTATAGTAAATATAATTTTGCTGATAATGAATTTAGTGAGTAAGAAATGTTATCTTTTTAGTATAATCTATAAAAATATTAGCAATTATTTATCTCTTCGTAGTAAATATTTCAGATTTGAGGAAAGGATTTGTTTGGAATTATTTAAGCACTATTTTAAATTTGGCTTAATAATGAATTTAAATTTAGTTTTTAAATAAATCCTTGTTTGAATTTCAATTTATTAAATTAAAATTTGGTTATTTTCTATATCAAGTAAGGTCATACATCCTTAAAATGCATGAATTATCAAGTCTTATAATTCAAAGAAATTCTTCTCATTTTTAATAACAATAACCATTACTAACTAGGCTGTTACTGTAGGCCAGGGACTTTAGTAAGTTTTCAAAATACATTATTTACTTTTATTAATATCACACACATATGGTGTTATGATGCTGTATTTTATTTACAGCCATTTCAAATAATATGAAATAAGTTCTCTTCCTTGGATTGTAACCTTTAATGTCTTTGTTGTACAAATATTGTGCTTAAATATAATGTGGAATAATTGATTGCAAAATTTCTGATTTGTGATATTTAAACATATATTTTTTCCATGAGCTTAAGAATCTTAAGTATTATATTGATTGACAATTGTTTTCTTTATTGCAGAACTGTAAGAGTAAATGGGTCCAGTAATTGGAATGACTCCAGAAAAGAGAGCTGAAACTCCAGGAGCTGAAAAGGTTGCAGGATTAAGCCAGATTTACAAAATGGGAAGCTTGCCTGAAGCTGTTGATGCTGCCAGGCCAAAGGCCACTGTAGTGGACAGTGAGTCAGCAGATGATGAACTCACAAACTTGAACTGGCTTCATGAAAGTACTAATCTTCTAACAAACTTCAGCTTTGGAAGTGAGGGTCTTCCAATTGTTAGTCCATTGTATGACATAGAGGGAGATGATGTGCCATCCTTAGGACCATCTTGCTATCAGAGCCCAGAAAAAAAATCAGCAACTGCAAAGCCCCCATACTCCTTTAGTCTTCTCATTTACATGGCTATTGAACACTCTCCAAATAAATGTTTGCCTGTCAAAGAAATTTATAGCTGGATTTTGGACCGCTTCCCATATTTTGCTACTGCACCAACAGGCTGGAAGAATTCTGTTCGACATAATCTGTCCCTGAATAAATGTTTTCAGAAAGTGGAAAGAAGCCATGGCAAGGTCAGTGTTTATGAACATTGCTGTATTTAGGGAGATGGGGGAGAATTAACTTCGAGACTTTAAAATACAGGGAAACTAAAGGAAGACAAAAAATTGTCAACTCATAATCACTTCAGTTTGAGCCTAATTATATTCATCATTTGCTTTCATTTAGATGTTTTTAAATTTCTTAAATATTGATATAAATCTAACAATTTCAGTGTACTATAGGACTTAAATTAGTTTTCTAATGTTCTAATTTTCTATGCTTAGTTTCTGTCATGTTCTGTCACTGTATCAGTATGTGTTATTTATTCATTATGACAGTCTCAGTCTTATAATTGGAATGTAGACAATTTACATTAATGTAATGGATATGGTTGGCTATAAATCTATATCATGCTATTTTCTGTTTACTCTGTTCTTTTCCCCCACTTTTCCTGTCTTTTTAAGGATTGAGTATTTTTTTATAATTCAGTTTTATCTCTACTATTGGCTTATCAGCTATTCTCTTTTTGGGGGCTGCTGGTGGTGGTGGTGGTTGCTATATACTTTTCAGGATATATCTTTAATTTATCACAGTCTACCTTCAAATATCACCACTTATTATATGGCTTTTCACAGAAAAAGTTGACTAATCCTGATGCTTAGCAGGATCAATTCCTTTTTCTTGGATAAGTTTATTTAACATTTCTTATATTTGAAATCTAGCTATGAATTTATAAGAATCTTTTTGTGGATGTTAAGAAGTTTTTTTTTTCTTTTTTCTTGAATTATTTTAAAGATGTTACTCTCGTATGTTCTGGCTTATGTAGTGTCTGTTAAGTCTGCTGCCATTCTTATCTTTGTTCCTCTGTAATGTTTCTTCTTTTTCTTTTTTTTCCTGTCTGACTTCCCTACTTTTCTCTTCATGTCATTACTTCAGCAGTATGACTGTGGTGCGCCTAGGTGTGTTTTTCTTTATTTTTATCTGCTTTGGTTTTTCAGAGGTTCTTGAATTTGTGATTTGTTGTCATTTATTAAATTTAGAAGAGTTTTGCTCATTATCTCTTCAGTTATTTCTGTGGCTCACTTCCCACTTCTAGGACTACAAGTAAAAATATATTAGACCATTTGCCGTTGTCTCACCTTTTAGTTGCTCTGCCCTAGTTTCTAGTTTTTTCTCTCTTTGTTTCAGTTTGGATCATTTCTTTCTGTCTTTTTTGGTTTAGTCTTCCCTCTATTGTGTTCATTCTGTTGATAGACCTGATAAAGGACTTCTGCATATTTATCATTTGTAGCATTTTCATTTGCCTTTTTTTTTTGTTTGGCAGCAAAGCAAAGTTTATTGAGTGATAGTAAAGTATACAAAGAGGGAGGGAACTCAAGAGGGTTGCCCTTCATTTGCCTTTTTAAACGTAGTCTTCATCTTTCTGCTAAAATTTCCCACCAGATCCATAAACATATTAATTATAGATACAGTGTCTGTCTCATAATTTCAATATCTGGTCCATCTCTGGGTCTAGTTTTGTTGACTGTTTTATTTTGTTTCTGTGTATGTTTCATAATTTCAGATTAAATGTTAAACGTTGTTTGTAAAAGAATGGTAGAGACTTAGGTAGATAATATTTCTGTCCAGAAATAAACATGCCTCTACTTTTGTCAGATTGTTAGTGTGAAACAGGTATTGGTCAATCTAGGTAATAACTGGGCTGGGTTTAGGTTTTGTGGTTGTCATAGTTACCTTCTGAGTACCACAGGCTTCAAATTCATACAGAGATGGACTACTAATACTTTGTGCTTAATCTGAGTCCTGGAGTGTCAAATGATTTTTCTTAGCACTTCTGCTCTACCTTCATCTTTCAGCTTGTGATAGATTTGGAGGCTGGAAGGGAAGTATATATTTCTCTCTGTGCTCTTACCTCTGCCATAGCAATTGCTGTTACTTGGTATGAGGCTCTTGGGGTAGGAGCAGGAGTTTCTTGATTGTTCTGCTCTAGTTTTAGTATTAAGCAGGCTTTGTATGCCAGTGTCTCAAAAGTAGGACTTTCCTTACCTTCCCTTGGAGCAGACAGTCTCTCCCATCTACTCAGAGTGGAGTCTAGGGATATAATCATCGGTAGCCAGTTATCTACACGTGGCTAGTGGTTGGCATACAGATACAGATATATGATATTTCTGTCATTGTAGAAAGTCCTATTGGACAGCACTGCTCCAGAGGTCAGGCCAATTTTCTGCTCATTCCCTTCATGGTAGATAAACTCTGCCTAGTATCAGTGAGAGGTCCTGGGTACAAGTAAGTTACCATTCCCTTTCTCAAGGGCGGTGGATCTCTGCTTTGTATCATCAGGGCATGAGCACATTTCCTGCCCATTACCTAATGACACATGGCCATTGCCTAGTGTCACTAAAGTGTGAGGATAGTTGAGTGTTGTATTTTTCTCCAGCAGTAGCCATCCTTTACCTGGGACTGGGGTGAGAAGGTTTTTTGCCTCTGAGTGGCGGACAACTTTTGCTTCATAGTGGAGCTTTGTCCAGTTTGTAAGGCAGGTCGTGTTCCTTTCCCACAGTGACACCTGATCTCATCTTATGGTCATTTAAAGCCTGGAAATGGATGAGCTTTGCCTCATATCCTTGTACAGGCTTAAACCTTAGTATGTTCTGCACTTCTATCACCATCTCCAGGGGTGTCTCTTAGGTCTCTTGTTCTGTCTAAAGTCTTCCTATGGAGCACTGGATGGAGGCCTATAGAAAAATGTAGACCCTTCTGTCTGGGAATGCCAAGGATGCTAAATTATCTTGCTAGCTCACACTTGGCTTTTAAGAATTTGTTGTTGTTGTTGAAACATTTTATTTCTTTATTTTTGTGTGAGAGAGACAGATAGCGACAGAGATAGTGAGAGAGAGCACCAGCAGGGAGGAGAGTCTCAGCAGGGAGCCAGACTCAGGGCTCTCAATCCTGGAACCCTGGGACTATGACCTGAGCTGAAGACAGACACCTGACTGAGCCACCCAGGTGCCCTGCTTTTAAGAATTTGTTAACATTGAGTCTTTTTTTTTTTTAACCTTATTTTATGACTGCTACTTTTTCTGTGCTCTCCCAAAGGTAAAACAGTTCGTATATTCCATCTCTCCTAACAAGGCCCTGTCACACTTTAGAATTTAGTTCTTTCCGTTGTCTTGTGGCCTTCGCTCTCAGATGAGCTCATAAAGATTATGATTTTTATGGATTATTTTGTTTTTTTCTTGTTAGGCTGGGAACCATGTTCTCCAGTGGTACCCCCAAGTGGTAGCAGAACTCTCTTACTGTTTTGAATAAAAATTAAGAGCAAGTAATTATGTTTTTGAGTGACTGAAGGATTTTTCCAAGGTAGTGCTGTTCAGACTTAAGTATATACACTGATATCTGGGGATCTTGTTAAAATGCAGATTCTGACTCAGCATATCTAAAGTGGAGATTGAGGCTTTCTTTTCTAACAGGCTCCACATTGATCCTGGTGCCATTAGTCCATGAGTAGCAAGACATTAGGCTATGTCATCATCCATCATCATCTTACAGCTAACTTAAAGGAGGTTATATTAGTTCTTTCATAACATATTGCTATCTAACACATTGTGTACCACGCATGGAATATTTATGAAGACCAACTAAGTGTTAGGCCATTAAAAAGCCCCAATAATGTCAAAGGATCAATCACTGTCATAGACAGCCTCCAGGACGGCTCCAGATGAGCCCTACCTTCCACTGTTCTTGCCCTTGTAGAGTTCCCTTCAGTAATGAATAGGGCTGACCTGTGTAACCAGGAGGATATTGTGGAAATGATGGATCATGCCTTTTGAGGCTAGGTCATAAAAAGCACTATAGCTTCCATCTTGGGCTCTTGGTTAACTAGCTGTAGGAGAAGCCAGATGCCACATCATAAGGACATTTAAGCAGCCTCATGGAAAGGCTTATGTGTCAAGGAAATATGGCCACCTGCCAATAGTCATGTGAGTAAGCCATCTTGGAAGCAAATTCCCCCAGCCTCAAACTTTCCTTTCAGATGACTGAAAGTTTTAGGAATGTTGGACAAATTCTTTCCAACATGTATTGTTGGATTTTATTTTGAATTGTATCACTTGTTTATTTTCTAGTTTTAGACCTTTTGTGTTTATGCTTATGGTGGGACCTAAAACTGGAACTGTCTACTAGGTTCTTAGAAATTTGGTATAGGAATAGTGATAATGTGGGATTAAAGCTCTAAGTTTGGAAGTTATCAGCCCTGATTTTCAGTTGAAAAATCTGAAACTGAACTAAACAACTGAAACAGCTGAAAAATTCAATTGTGGAAGCAAAGGAGGGTAAGTTTAATTGTGAATGAGCAACAGTATCAAATGTTGCAGAAATCTTGGGGCGCCTGGGTGGCTCAGTGGGTTAAGCCTCTGCCTTTGACTCTGGTCATGATCTCAGGGTCCTGGGATCAAGCCCCGCATTGAGCTGTCTACTCAGCAGAGCTCTCTGCTCAGCTGGGAGCCTGCTTCCCCCCTCTCTCTGCGTGCCTCTCTACCTACTTGTGATCTCTCTCTGTCAAATAAATAAATAAAATCTTTAAAAAACAAAACAAAGATAAAATAAAAATAAAATTTTGCAAAAATCTTGAAAATGATTGGTTAGGAAGAAGTGATTGAGACAACTATCTGCCAACAGATAGGATTTAAAATATGGTGGGCTGATATGTGGGGTAGGTATTGAGTAGGAATGGGGATATACCTTTTGTAAGTTTTCACAGTGTAAATAGTTCCATCATGGCGAGTTTCAGACTACTAGCATTCTGTCATTAAGTGTGAAGTTGATAGGAGATGTTTACAATGAGCAGTTAACCACTGTGTGTAAAGAATTCATCTAATTCAATAAGAGAAAGAAAACAAAAAAAAAAATGGATAAGAATATGAAGAGGTAGTTAACAGAGGAGGAAATACAAATAGCCAATAAGCATGCTAATTGCTTATCTTCATCCTCACTAGTAATCAGGGACATACAAATTAAAAGAACCCACAAAAATAGTTGTACCCCATGAGAACACAAAAATTTTAAATGATAATATCAATTTAGATAAGGATAGGGGAAATAATACCAATATTTTCATACCACTAATAGGAGTGTAAATTAGTATGATCATTTTGAGGGCAACTTGACTACAGTTGTTAAAATTAGAAAAAAAATAAAATAAAATTAGTAATGTGCATATCTTTTGATCTAGTGGTTTAGATTCTGATTTCTCCCATAGAGTAATACTCATACTTGCATATAAGGAGATGTATATCCGCTGTGATATTGTTTGTAAGAAAAACTGCAGAATAATATATCCAGTGTAGTTTGATTTTTGGTAGTGATCAAAAGGGGATTTGTTTTTATCCGTAATTTTAATTTTTTTTTTTAAGATTTTATTTATTTGACAGAGAGAAACACAGTGAGAGAGGGAACACAAGCAGAGGGAATGGTAGCAGAAAAAGCAGGCTTCCTGCCGAGCAGGGAGCCCGATGCGGGGCTCGATCCCAGGACCCTGGGATCATGACCTGAACCGAAGGCAGACGCTTAACGACTGAGCCACCCAGGCGCCCCTTTACCCGTAATTTTTAAACATGTGCGTTATTTACATAATTAACCCGAGCATTTTTAAACGCTCAGAGAAAGAAAAAAGTTAAGGAAGTGAGAGCTAGAGAACAAGAAAGCATCCAGCCCAGGGTACAGGATGAGTGTGATAAAGAGAAAGAAATCATCTTATGAGATAATAAAAAATATGAGGATAAATATAGAAATAGTAATATATTGGGATAAAAATTAGTAAGCTATTACAACAGGTCGGGGTACGAGGAAAGAAACTGGCAGGTGATGGTCTTCACAAAAATCAATAGCCACTCTGCTTAAATGCGTGAAGTTTGGACAGAAAATGATACATTCAGGTAAAACTGGGGTTGCTTGTGGGTTTTTGTTTTTGTTTTTTATTTTATGGAATACTTCTAGAATCACTGTTTCAAAAATAACAGTACTTGTAATCTACAGAAGGCAAGAAGTTATACTTTGAATGAATGTTGGGATTGAATTTGGCAACCTTGCCAGCACTTTTCTGGTGAATAACTCTTATCTATATAGATGATTGTCACAAAAAAATGGCAAGATGGCAAGGTCTGGTTAAAACTAGAAAGTGGTAATGATACCCAGCCAGCTAGATAGCTGCTGATTAGATATTCTCCCCTATCATCCATACTGTAGTTAATACTCTCAATAGGTCTAAAAATCTTTGCTTGGTGTTTATCTGCCTCAGTATTTTAAAATTATTAGAGTTAGACATTGTCTTTTTTGTTTGTTTTGGTTTGGGTTTCATGTTTTAAATATTTAAACATCCAGGTCTTATATCTACTTTTCTTAATTTTTATAAAGCCAAACCAGTACACTATAATTGTGAGACTTGAGCTGGGAAACACAAAATTAGAAGTTTTGATTGGGTTAATACAGTTTTAGTCTGTACATTTGCATAGTGGTGACTTGCTTCAATAGCTGAATTCCAGGAAAAGAAGTCATGCCAACTACTATAAAAGTTCATGCTTTAAGCTATAAACTGGGCTTACAAATGCCCTTTTTAATTAGTTAATTCTTTTTAATTCAGTCATTCTAAAAACCACAGAAAAGATAGGAGAACTATTAAAATATACAGGGCAAGTACATAAAAACAATTCAGGAATAGTGAATTTTGATTGACTTTTCTCCCAAACCGTTCTTTACAACTAACCTTAAGATCTTTTAAACTTCATTTCTTAGTATACTCCTTATTTCTTCAAAACCTTCCATGGTTCCCTACCAAGTAAGTCCAGACGCCTTGTAGTTCCAAAATGCAAAATAGTAAATGAGAGAATGCACATTTCCTGTTTCCATTGCACAGATTTATTTTTTTATAGGCAAATTTAGTTTAAAACGATACTTAGCGTCTAAAATTCATTATTTGTGTTCTGTCATCTAAGCACAATAATAAAGGGGCAAGGTTTTTAAGTGAGAGTTAGTTTAAAATAAATTCCTCTTTGCTGAAGACTCTAAAACATAGTGTTAGCAAAACATAATTTTATCTCTTGTTACTGATAGTTTGTGAACAGACCCAGTGAAAGGAAATGCTGCCATGGTAACATAACCAGACTGTTATTTGGAGACCTTACTCAAGATACTTAACTGCCCTGAACGGCAGGTTTTCAGTACCAGTTCTTCCAATTTACTATTTAAAGGAAATAGCAATTCTATGATCAAAACAATTTGTAATTCTCACAATAGAATTTAAAAAGTAGACTATTGAACCAAACAGTTTCTAGGAGTATATCTCAGGAATACCAAGATAGAACATGGCTAGAATTGTCAAATAATTGTCTTAGTCAATATATGAAAAGTAATTAATACTTATCTTTTCTATATGAAACTGAAGTGAGTTGGGGCAAAGGATGTTGTGCATGCTAATGTTTTAAAGTTTTATTTCCCTATCATTAAAAAACACATTTATTCCTTGAGCCAACTGACAGAAAACATACCTAATTTAAGTAATTTCATCCAAAAATAGATTTGTAAAATTTAACTTTCTTTGAAAAACAACCCAAAATTTCAAATACTTAGTATATATATAGTTCATATGATAGAATTATATATATATAACTATATCTGATAGAACTACATATCATATGATATATAGTTCATAGACAGAACCCTGCTTGTGTTCTGTCTCTCGTTCACTGTCTCTGTCAAGTAAATAAATAAAATCTTAAAAAAATAAACATATAAACTCTAACCTTATGCCGATTTCAGAATAACCCCCAGAAATAAGTATCCATTTATTTTGCAGCTCTACATCATTTAAACATAAATTATCTTATTTTTTTGTTGTTGTTTAAAATTTTATTTATTTGACAGAGAGAGTGAGAGAGAGCACAAGCAGGGAGAAGAGGGAGAAGCAGGCTCCCTGCTGAGCAAGAAGCCTGATGCTGGGCTCCATCCCAGGATCCTGGGATCATGACCTGAGCCAAAGGCAGGCGCTTAACCAACTGACCCACCCAGGTGCCCCTGAATTACCTTATTTGAATCTAATCACAAATCAGTGAAGTGGACTGTTGTTTGTTTTTTTAATTTTATGAATAAAAAATGAGTAAGAACACTGACTCTTACAGATTAGATGATTTGTCCAAATATCTCGTGAGCAATGATTAGGACCTCAGTTTTTATACCGGTGGAAATGTTCTTATGCCATTGTGCTGTAATAATTACGGCATGATGTTCAGAAGATAAAAAAGCGTCAGTAATAGAATAATATTATCTTGAAAAACAGTTTGGGAAATGGAAGCACTCGAATTCGTCATGTTAAATCTTCAGCAATCATAATAGCTTACATCGTATAGAATTTTATATAAACAAAAAGGAAGCAGGGGAATAGAACACACATAAATTTTATTGTTGTCCAAGTAATTCTTAATGTAATTGTGAAGTGTCATTCAAATTTTAAAAAAGGGTTTTTGAAGTAGAAAAGGTGTAATATAAAAACAAAAATTAACAGTTTGAATCTTACTAATCTTATGAGTTCTGAGGAAGTTATGTTCATCACATGGGAAAGGAGGAAGGTTATACCTTATAGTTGATTTTCAGTTGTTTGTAGAGAAAAAAAAATCTTCAAAAATATTTGTTAAAATGTAATGCCAAGGGGTGCCTGGGTGGCTCAGTGGGTTAAAGCCTCTGCCTTCGGCTCAGGTCATGATCTCAGGGTCCTGGGATCGAGCCCCGCATGGGGCTCTCTGCTCAGTGGGGAGCCTGCTTCCTTCTCCCTTTCTGCCTACCTCTCTGCCTACTTGTGATCTCTCTCTTTCTGTGTATCAAATAAATAAATAAAATCTTTAAAAAAAAATGTAATGCCAATATCTGGTAGAGTAGAAACAGAAAAACAAATTTGCATGCTATTAGACTGGAGGAAACAGGAACAATTTTTGAAACTACAAAGAAGATGAACAGCAGTAGCCAATGTTTATTGAGTATTTATTGTCTGTCAGTGCTTTAGACAGTAAAGTCTAAGCACTTTATGTGAATTAACTCTTATAATATAGTAATTCTTGAAGTAGGTACTACTTTTTATATTGTTCTTTTTTGAGTATACTAATACACAAGCAACAAAAACATTTTTCTGAGGATTACACAGCTCATGACAGAGCCAGGATCCCCAAAGAGGTAAAATGGCTCTACAGTTCACACTCTTAACCACTATACAAGTAGTGTTTAGCTCTGGAGAGGTGAGAGGAGATTGAATTTGAATCTCCTTCTTGCATGGTTGTGGAGTTCTGTATGTAGGCTGTGTGTGGATGTGGTACATGTGCTAGCTTATACATGTAGTCCAGCTTCTGTCCAGGATGTGTAGTTAGGAATGTTCAGCTAAGGAAGTAGGAAAAGTTAATCCTGAAGGTAGAGTTAGCAGATGTTAGATACCACAGCTCCTAAAGTTCTTCAGTTATTTCTTTTGACTACCTCAAATAAGGTTTGTAGCATTTTAATGGTTTTTTTGAATACTCTCTTGATTTATCAATTCCATTCTTTTCCTGATTTCCAGTTTTACAATTTTATCATTTTTCATATAATATATTTATGTTATATAATATATAATTTTCTCTTCCCCCTGATTTTCTCTCTCCCCTTCTCCAGATATGATAAAAGCTTATTTCAGATATTTCAGTTGTTTAAGAATGAAAGTGGATAGGGAGGGACACCTGGGTGGCTTAGTTGGTAAGTGTCCGACTCTTCGTTTTAGCTCAGGTCAAGGTATCAGGGTCATAAGATGGAGCCACCCCAGTAAGGCTCCACACCCAGCGTAGAATCTGCTTGAGAGTCTCTCTTCTTCTCCCCTCCCCCTTGTGCACACATGTGCGGATGCTCTCTTTCTCTCTTTCTCTCTCTGATAAATAAATCTTAAAAAAATGGATGAAAGTGGATATGAATTTGCCTTTGACCACATTCTCTTAGTTTTCATTTAACTATGTTTATACCCTTTATTTACCAGATAATCTATGACTGTAATTTGGATATCTTTTTAATTTATGAGACTTATAAATTTCCAAGTGGTCAGAAAATTTTGTTAGAATTGTTTTGTTTTTTGTTTTTGGGGTTTTTTTGCATTGGAGTCTTAAAATTGTGAACTTCAAGAGGGAACTTATTTTTCCTCATGGCCTAATCAATGTTTATAGTTTTTTCCATTAATATAGGGAAAGTATATTCTACAAGAATTCATTAATTACATCAGTTTTTCTCATATAAGTGTTCCTCAGAATACTAACTTCCTCAAATACCTGGGAGAAGAGGTTCTGTGTCAGATAACTTTAGGAAACCATATAAAACAAGTATAATGATAGCAAGACTATATAGATCCCTTAACCTGCTGCTATGTGGTGTGACCTAAGAAGGTGGGGAAGTAAAATGTGCAGCATTTTTCAAACCTATGTGAAGGAGTTTTCTCGTAGCCTGGCCTTCTTCCCTGTGCGTTAGATAATATTGGTGAGGTTTTTCATGTATCTTGACGACTTGCCTTCCTGTAAGCTATTCCTTCATATTTGAGGAAACTGTGGCTTTCAGGCACCTCCCATTTGAAATTTAGCAGGCACTTTTTTTTTAAGATTTTATTTATTTAGTTGAGAGAGAGATAGCAGGAGAGAGCAGGAGCTGGGAGAAGAGGGAGAAGCAGGCTCCCCACTGAGCAAGGAGCCAGATGTGGGGCTGGATCTTAGGACCCCGGGATCAGGACCCAAGCCAAAGGCAGATGCTCAATTGACTGAGCCACCCAGGCTCCCCGAGCAGGCACTTTTGTTAACAGTTTCTCTAGTTTCTAGTAATCATAAAAATTCATTAATGTTTAGATTCTATTGATTATTTCAGTGGAATCTGGGTTTGTGTGCTCATTGCCATATTATTTAAAAGTCCCTCAAAGGTTGTAACTTAATCATCTTTAGGGAAGGGCTGATTTTTCCTTCCTCTTTGTCACCTTTTATAGTAGTCTTTTCCATACCTCATTTGTTGGGTTACCACTCTTTGAGACTTTTGCTATGCTTTTCATGAAACCATTTGCTTTTTTTTTTTTTTTAAGACTTTATTTATTCATTTAGAGAGAGAGTGCATGAGTGAGCACAGCGAGGGGCAGAGGGAAAGGGAGAGAATCTCAAGCAGACTTGCCCCGAGTGCAGAGCTGGATGCTGGACTCAATCCCACAACCCTGAGATCCCCACACCCAAGTTGAAATCAAGAGTTGGTTGCTTAACTGATTCAGCCACCCAGGAGCCCCTGAAATCAGTTGCTTTTTAAATTTAAATTTACTTTAAATGAGAACTTAAGCAGTGCTGTTAATGCCTTAAAAAATAAAAATTATTTTTTGCTGTATCACCCGATCTCCTACTGCTTATCACTTTGGGGGAAATGATGCTGCGTTGAAAGCTTAATTTTTCCTTTTCTTTCTGGTTTTTCTATAACAATAACACTAATGGCTTATATTTGTTACATCTTACCATGTGGAGGACCACATTGTACAGCGCTCCATGCTGTTCACTGTACATCTTGGGGTTGTACCATTCTCACAGACTATGAAGTGGTTGGCATGTCCTGTGGCCCTATGTGCCAGGTACCATGCAGAGAGTGCTGTAGCCATAATTTAATCCACGTGACAGCCCTATGAGATAGGCAGTGTTATCATCCCTACCTTCCAGATGAAGGAGTAATGGCCTGGAGAGATAGAGGTTGGTTAACTTTCCTAAGATCACGCAAGAGGTGAATGGTAGAGCTGGAGATAAGAACCCAGGCAGCCTGCCTCCAGGGCTTTTGAACATAGGATACATTTACAGCAAACTTAATTCAACCTTTGCATTGTACCCAAAATAGTACCGTAGGGGTCTTTTTTCCACACACATTTAGTAAAAATATTCAGGCACTGATTGTGTATGTCTTAAAGTTACAGGTTAATAATTCTTGTGTATTTTATTTTAGGTTAATGGGAAAGGTTCCTTATGGTGTGTTGATCCAGAATATAAACCCAATCTTATGCAGGCACTGAAGAAGCAACCTTTTTCCTCAGCATTAACATTTTACACCCCTCCTGCATCTCCACAAAGGTACAGGATCTTCCATATAAGTGTCAGTGGTGACTTACAAGATTTCATTGTATGACATGGAAAAGCCTAACAAAGTTGTATGGTTGGGGGGGTGAGTTTATTGGATTGAGAATAATTTATGGATAAGACATTAGCCTAATGCATTTTTAGTTATAGTCTAACTTGTGTTATTCGGAAACAGGATATTTGAAAGGTGAGAAGATAAATTTTGGAAAATAATAGTCACTCCTGAGTATATTATACTAAAGAAAGTTATAATAATGATTTCAGGTACAAAAGGTTAAAATTATTTTAATCGTCTACAATACCAATGCAGACTAAAGAAATGGGAACTTAAAACTTTATATTTTAACTTTTTAAAATAAGATGATTAATAGTTTGTCATTATATTTTTATGTATATATTCTTTTTTCTATTTTAAGTTTGGTTTTCTTTCATAGCACATTTAATATTTGAAAATTCTGTTCACAGTCTCAAATTTTAAAATGTCTGACAAGTAAAATAATGCTTTGACTTTTTTTATTTGTTTTGTTTCTGCTGGTAAATATTATTGTTATGTATTTCCTTAGCTCTTGTTTTAAACTCAATGACTCCTATTGGTCTTACAGTTTTCCCATTTTAAGTCAAAGTTGAAAATGATACCTCAAATCTGATTTTGTTTCCATTTCCTAAAGAAGCCTTCAGAATCTTTTTTTAATCCTATTATGTATATTCCTTTGAACTGAAAATGCCAGATTTTGTTGAGATACTTTTGAGGATGGCCTTATAATGGTTAAAAAGCTTTTTAATAGAATATTAGTTGGAGAATTTCAAGCATACACAAAAGGAGGGAGAAAACTATAATGAACTCTTCAACTGTGATAATTATCAATATTTCCATACAGTGTTTTAATTTCTTAAACTATTATTAAATAACTTGAAGTAGAGTGGCTGTAGCTGAAATACAATAAAAAATTAGGCTAAAGCTGAAATTAGTAATATGTATCTACTCACTGAGATCTTAAGCTTGTTTACTGGTAGGCTGGAAGGATTATTGTCACAAGGACGATTGAGTGGTTTATCTTTATGAAATGAAACCTAGAAAAGTTATTCGAGTTTATATCTTCATTGTTTGGAACTTGGCATCTTCTTTATCAGCTAATGTTGATGCTTATCAGTACCCTAGTTTAAAAAAAATAATTTAGAAACTATTGGTAAGTTCTGCTTGTTGTCATTTGTGTGTTTTATTTAGCTATGCTTTTTTTAAATTAAAGATTAAGGGAGAGAATTGACACTCTTGTATACCATCAGATACGCACTTCACTATGCCTTTGATAGGTTGTGGTTTCATGGTATCTTTTAGCTTTATCATATGTTAAATAAAAATGGTTTTGTGGTTTAAAAACAGATAGATAAATGACAGCATAAAGATAATTTTTGACTTTAAAATATTACCTTAATATTTTAAGAAACATTTTCTCTTTTTCATTGTTTGGCAAAATGATAGTTCCATCTAATAGATCTTTGTGTAGCCCTTTCATGTCATAATTGGTAAGTTGAGAAAAAGAATAAAATATAGTATATGTAAAACTGCATGGGAAATAGACTTATAATTTAGTTAGCAAAAGAGATTTTTTTTATGCTATCATAAATTCCAAAGAACAGAAGTAGTATGTCCCAAAAATGATTTAATTTTTGGAATTAAAAAAAATAAAAAGCCAAAATGGTTCATCTGGCTGGCTGAGTCGGAAGAGCATATGACTCTTGATCTCGGGGTTGTGAGTTCAAGCCCCATGCTGGATATAGAGATTGCTTAAAACTAAGATCTTTTAAAAAAAAAGCCTACACTCCTGTTATCTTTATGACTCTAGCAAGTTTAATTTGATTTTTATATTTATTCATAAAATCAGGAACTTACCTGTTTTACATCATTACCACACAGTTCTCTTCACACATTTGTTTTGATAAACAGTTTCATTTCTGTGGTAACACCTATGTGATATCATATCAAACTTACGCATCCAATACAAAACCAAATAGTAACTATTATCTATTATCTATTGTTACAGGCATTTTAAATGCATTATTATTATTCATCACAGCAGCCCTATGTGGGAGGTTTAATTATTCCTATTTTACAGATGAAGAAACTAAGAAATTAATTATTTTGCCTAAGAACGTCCAAATAGTTGTGATTTAATCTTGGATCTAATGCTCTTTCTGCTTTGGCAGACTCTTCCTAAACTGAATAGTATTAGCAAAGAAAACAAGGTAAAAATAGTTTGTGTTTTTTATTGTATAAATTAGTTGTATTTGTGACTAAGTTTTATAAAAAGTGAAACAAAGATTTGTATAAGCGTATTTATCTTATCTTTATTTTTCAGTGGCTCTTTATCACCTCACTTCTTAAGCTCTGTACTCAAGCAGAACCAGGTGCGAACCCTCAAAGGTATGTGTGTAAAAACATTATTTTAAATCATAACAGCTCAGGTCAAAAATCAGGATTTTTGGTTTATTTAATATTTTTCTAATGATAAAAGTATTACATGTTCATTATAGAAGATTTGGAAAATAAAAACATTTATAAAAAAGAAACTAAATTTTAAGAAACAATAAAGGGTAAAAACAGAGAGACATACCCTAAGAGACTCTTAGCTCTAGAGAACAAACTGAGGGTTGCTGGAGGGGAGGTTAGGTGGGGCGTTGGAATGTGGAGTCCATGGGTATTAAGGAGGACACCTGATATGATGAGCACTGAGTGTTAAATGTAAGTGATGAATCACTAAATTCTGCTCCGAAATTAATGATATATTATATGTTAACTAACTTGAATTTAAATAACCCCCCCAAAAGAAACTAAAGCTTACTCTTTATTATTGTCAACATTTTGTTTTACTTTGGTTCTTCTTACGCCTTATACATGAGTAGATGTGTCTGCAGGCATATACACACATACACACACTTTCTCCAGATGCTAGGCTCATACTGTATACTATTGTATATTCCTTTTTTTTCATCTCCTTTTATGTGTATTTCTCCTTGAAAATAGGAAAATATTTCTTAGTAATATTGTCAGTATAGAGCTCTCTTTTCAAGTCAGTCTTAGACTAGCATAGAGATTGGCAAACTAGGCCTTGGGCCATATCTGGCCCGCCACATGTTTTTATGTGGCCTGTGAGTTTATATTTATAAATAGTTGAAAAATAATAAAAATAATATCTCAAGGCATGTGAAAATTCACTATAAGAACAGAGTTAAGTAGTTGCAACAGAGATCTATTTTTGTATGGTATCCTTGTTTTTGTCTCTTCTCTGGCAAAACCTAAAATACTTACTGACCCTTTACAGAAGAAGATGGATAAGAATATAGTTTAGAGTATTTCTTTTATAGGTTAAGTGCAAAGAACTTTAAGAAGGGAACAAGTTAACTTTCAGAATTGTGTAGGTGACTTTTCTAAAGTATATAAAAATTCTGAATTAGTAATTTTTGCCCCCTACTCATAATTAATATTATAAATTAGTGATGTAGTAACATAAGGTTTTCCAGCATTATTGCTTTGGGGCCTACAAACATTTCTGTGACCTTTAAAAACAGAAATCCTCAGACCAAAGTTCTTTTCTACGTATCAGACACATTTTGGCTCCTTGGAACTACACTAAGCCAAGCCAGGAAGCAGTGTGATGATGGTCTGTAAAAATGAGGGAGGGAAGGGGTGTGAAAAAGCTGAAGAGAATTCTGCAAAGAAGTTAAGTGGATTGAGGGTATGTTCACATAATGTTCTGGCTTAACATAATGCAAGTATCCATTTTCTCCTTCCTGCATGGGTAGATGTGGTTTCTCTTTACATTTAGGCATTGCGGAAACTGCATATTTTATTATCTCAATAGGTTCTGACCTTTAGTCTTTCAAGCTCAGTTTATATACAGATTTTGAGAACATTTTCTTTGTGAATTCTGGGTTTATTTAGAATCTCTTCTTGCTCTTATTCCATTCTATCCTAATTCTGCTTCTTTTGGGGAGCACACACTTCTACAATTCTTTCCTGCTAGTTTTATTTTTTTTAATTTTTTAAAAAAGATTTTATTTATTTATTTGAAAGAGTGGGGCAGAGGGAGAGGGACAAGGAGACTCCTCACGGAGCAGGGAGCCTGATACAGGGCTTGATCCTGGGACTCCAGGATCAGGATTAAGATCTGAGCTGAAGGCAGATGCCTAACTGAGTGAGCCACCCAGGCCCTCCTCTACTGCTAGTTTTAGCTGCAGTTTTTCATAACTAGAGCATAGCCCTTTATCTAATAACTTAGACATATGGTCTTTCACCTCTCCAATTCTGCTAATAGCTTATTTCTCTCCATCTCTATACTGGTGAGTCTTAAGCTTGCGGGTATGGGTGCTTGGAGTTCCAGGTTAAAACAAATGCAGGCCTGTCCTGGAATAGAATATACAGTTCTCATGAGTTTTAGCAGAAAATATAAGACCACACAAAATCTTAAGAAAATTTATATTTAAATCAGGTTGCTTTAGGGCCTAGTGATAAAGACTTAAGAGGAAATTTGCTTTTTCTTCTCTCAATATTATTTCTAGAGATAAGTTTGAAAAAACACAACACTAAATGGACTAAATATTCAACTGTTTATTTTACAAGTAATTGTTGACCTTCCACAAGCAATGTGTGCCAAGCAATGTGTGGGTGCTTTGGGATATGCAGAGATGAAAGAGACCCAGGGGCTGCTCTCAAAAACTGTACAGTTTAATTGAAGAAGATAGACAAGATTATGCAGAGTACACCGGGGAAAAAGGAAGTAAGTTGGCAAAGTAAGCTTAGAGGTGGATCAGGAAAGGCTCCTTAGAAAAGAAAGTGGTGTTTGAACTGGACCTCAAAAGTTAGAGAAATACTTAACCTTGTTGGAGGGTATCTGCTAGGAACTGCAGGCCAGTGAGTATGGTTGAAGCCTAGGATTATAGAAGAGGATTTGGCAGCCTTGGTCCACTGGCTATAGATGTGATCATTTAGCGTGAGCAAGCCAAATGAAGAAGTTTAAGTGAGCATTAGCCAAGTGAAAGAGAACTTATTTAGCATAATGAGTTTGAACTCCTTCTATAATTATAACATTAGTTACATTGAGTTCCTTACTACAGTGCTTTGAATGCATTATCTCATTTAATCCTCAACAACTCTGAGGTATTGTTACTTCCTTTTACAAATAAAGAAACTGAAGTTTGGAGGGATTAAGTAACTTTCTCAAGTCCACATCATTAGTAAAAGGCATACAAGGAATGCAGACACTCTGATTTCAGAACCTGCACTCCTACTGGGTATGAGGCAGTGGGGGAGCTACTGAAGCATATTAAAGAAGGAGGCAATGTTGTCAGTTTTGTGTTTTAGAAAGGTCACTTAGGTGTCATTGAGTTCCAGTATTAGAATCCAATATTAGATTCATCTATCACTTCACAGAATCATCTTTACTAATCATTATAATAGAGCTACCTTTAAACACATAAGAGTAATAGGAGAACTTAAAAAAAAAAGAGTAATAGGAAAACTTATTTAGGCGTAGAAACTCCAGAAATAGTTACTATCACCCAAAGTAGGTACAGCAGTTTGTTTAAAGTATAGTTGTCTCTCTTGCTTACCTTACAATGACTAGTTTTATGTGCCGATATATATGTTACAGTATTGTATAACAGAGGGCAGGAGGCACAGGAATCTCTTACTGAGATAGCAAAACAAAATCTTTTTTTGTCAATATTTTGGTTTGGTGTGGATTTAGAATAAATTCATCTGCTTAAGAAATATTTATTGAGCATACTTGTGTGCCAGGCACAGGGATACATCAGTGTACAAAGATGATAAAAATGGAACTCATATTCTAGTTAGTGAATTGTAGTATTTATACTGAAGTAATAGTATACTACAAGCAAATGTAAACTTTACATGGTTAATGATGATGTCAGAGGCTAAGTGCAAATCTAGATTCAAATTTTTAAGATTCTAAATTAGCATAATTTGTATCTTAATAGAAATGAAACTAAACCAGTGGTCCAAGCAGCTTACCGTATTGGCAGTTTATCAAAATTGCTCCCCTCTATTAAAGAATCACAAGAGACAGCTTCTCAGTTTGGGTGCTCTATAAATGTATATGTTAGCTTTGATAGAGCTAGGAAGTCCTTATACTTATTACTGAGCTTATAACCATTTAAATTCTGCCTCTATGGTTCTCATATCATTCCTTAAGCAAATGGATTGAGAATCAGATAACAGAAACCTGTCAGTTTGTGTCATAATCCTTAGTTTCACATAGCTGAACCTAGTGTCTTAGAATTTTCTTCTCAATTATTGTTAGTAATTTCCCAGTATCAAGGCTAAGGAACTATAATATAAACCAGGACATACAAATGAACACTTATGACAGAAATTTGTTTGAATCAATTATTAAATCAGTAGTACGTTTTCAACTCCAGTCAGAACTATGAAGGAAAAAAGAGAAATAATATGACCTTGAACTAAGTTGGTTTTTTTAATCAGTATTTGGATGGCTCTCATGACTCTTAATGACAAGTTACTTTCAACTAGAAGTGAATTACTTGCTTAGTCTAAATAGTGTCAGAGAAAATATATATAAAAGACTTTATAAAAGGACAAAATTTTTATTTTTTATGAACTAGATATGCTAGGTAACCTAGCTAATAGTATCTCTTTAAAAACAGAGCTACATTTTGGGGTATCTGGGTGGTTCAGTGGGTTAAGCCTCTGCCTTCGGCTCAGGTCATGATCTTAGGGTCCTGGGATCGAGCCCTGCATCAGGCTCTCTGCTCAGCAGGGAGCCTGTTTCCCCTTCTATCTCTGCCTGCCTCTCTGCCTACTTGTGATCTCTCTCTCTGTCTCTCTCTGTCAAATAAATAAATAAAATCTTAAAATTAAATTAAAAAAATAAAATAAAAACAGCCACATTTTAGATAGCTAAAGTATTATCAGTGAAAAAATAACATGAAGTATTTTCAATTGTGACAATAAACAATTAAGTCTTCAGTTTAATTTTAATACCAAAACAGATTGAGTACTCGAAATAAAAATTGTAAAGTGTATACAGAGAGTTTTTGTTTTATTGTGCTAAAAAGTTCAAGATTGTACTTGGACAAATCATTGGTAAATTGGTATTCTTGATTACTGAGTGTTTGGGGTCATTTCTCTTGCAGTTAGACATTTTTCTAGAGTTAATTGGGAAGTCATTATGGGAAGCATCCCTAAAATGCTTGAAACCAAACAAATTACACATAGATAAAATCCTTTTGCAGGAAAGTTTTTTTTTTGTTTGTTTTTTGTTTTTTGCAGGAAAGTTTTTGATTTCATAAAATTAATTCCATGTGGAAGAGTTTAATTAATTTGGTTATAATAAATCTATACAAGAAATAAATGTGTTTAAGGTACACTTTTCCTCTCCTATTACAAAAATAGTATCTAATTGTGTTATCAGATTAAACATTTGGAAACTAAGAAGAGAAGTGGTGTTCATGCAGCTTTCTTATGTTGTCAGGATAAGCCTCACCAATTTTCTTTAGTTTTAGATATTGTTTTTAAGAAACAGGACTCCTTGAATTCTTTTTTTTTTTCTCTTGAAGTAAATTTATTTTTTATTTATTTTTTATTTTTTTTAATTTTTATTAACATATAATGTATTATTTGCCCCAGGGAGGACTCCTTGGATTCTAATAGAAGTTTACTATAGGAAGTTAAGTTAGAGATACACTAATCTTTTGATAAGATTTTATAGGTACTTCATTTATAAGATTATAAATTTCCTGAAATTGTTTCCTCATTATAATGCTTTTCAGAGTTAGATTCTCCCTCAGCATCACCTCCATTTTTTTTCTTTGATGAAATTGGTAACAAGGTAAACCTTTTTTTATTAAAAGAAAATTATCTCATGGAACAGGAAACTCGCTGTCAGGGCTTTTACATAATGCCATGCAGGATGTGCCCTGCACAAGGCCACTTGGCTGAGGCAGTGAGTGGGGTCTGAAATTCAGCCCACGCTCCAGTCTTCAAGCTGTGTGCCTTCACAAAGGGAAGCATTCACCTGGAGGCAGACTTGCTTTTTTCCAGTTCACACAGAGCTACAATATGGGCTGGAGTCTGCACCTTTTCTTCTTCAAAGACATGTTAGAAAACTGAACTCTATCAAATTACAGTCAGGTCTCATTCTAAAAGACCAGAATTGGAGAAATCTTTTCTTGGCTATGACATGAGAAACACTGATTCATATTCTTTTTACTCACTGTTCTTTCTGCCTTGAAATACTTTTCCTTCAGATAGCTGCATGACTTTTTCTCATTTCCCTGAATCTTTGCTCAACACTTGCTTCTTGAAACCTTCTCTAACCTCTGTATGTAAAGTGCAGTCACCCTTCCCGGCACTCTGTCCTCCTTTCTGCTTAGTTTCTCTCCCTCATGTTTGTCACCTTGTAACATACTGTGTTTTAATTATTCCTTTGTATTCTGAGAGGTTAGGGATCTTCCTGTTTTGTTTTTTGCTGTATTCCCACAGCCTGGAATGATGTCTGGCTCATAACAGGATACTCATTTTATTGAGTGAATAACAGAATAGAGAATTTCCAGTATATTCTGTAAATCCTGCAGAATTTTAAACCATAGTCATGGATACTTAGTATTAATGATTGATAATTGGTAGAATACAAATTGAAGGCCTAAGGTTCTGGAAGTAGACCACAGAGAGGTTCAAGAGTCACCTCCTCTAGAAACCTGTCTCTGTCTGTTTGGTTTTTTTTTTGTTTTTTGTTTTTGGTTTTCATTTTTAAGATGGAATTACTGACAGTACCCACATCATAAAGTTGTGAGGATTGATGAGTTAATAATACTCAGAACATGCCAACCCATTGACACCCAACATCAGTTAGTAATTTGGTGCTAATTAGCTTAACCTAAGGAAAGGAGGACAGAGAGGTCATATACTTTATTATTTATCGAGGACCTACTGTTGTTCCAAACATTGTGGAAAATAGGGGATAAGACAGGTTCCTACCTTAATTGGGAAGGCATTCATAGAGATTCTTCTCTCCTGAGGTCATAGTTTATTGAAGGGGAAAGAATCCTAGTATTATGTTCTTCTTTGTAACAACATCTTCTGATTTACTTAAGTCTGTTTGGTAAAAGTCAATAACAAGTTTTCTGTCTTCACAGAGTTTATGGCCAAGTTCCGGAGAAAACAAGTCAATATTTTTATGGCTTTATTATCTAAAATAACTTTATAATTAGGTATTATAAATAAAATGGAAAACACTGGGATAATAAAAATTTTCTAGCTTTTGGATAGAAATGGGAGGTTTCATATCTGAATGTTATTTTAAACATCCTTTATGATCTGAGATTTCTCAATAATTTTCTAACTTTTCCTTCACGTTAGATTATACCATATTACTTTTATTTGATTACAGTTATTCAGAATAATAGATCACCAAGATAGAGAGGAACTTCTATCAGAAAAGTAGATATGAGAGGATAATAACTTTATCTGGAATAGAACCTGCTGATTGTACCAGCCTTTTAAAGCTCATTTTCCTTATGGAATATCCATAATTATGTTTGACCTCTTATGAAGTCTGTAGTACTTGTGGGCTCATAGATAATTATGATTAAAAACATGACTAATACTTTTGTGCCAGCAATAATTATTTCTTTAGGATTTGTAAATTCACATGATCTAGACTGACCAAATATACATATTTCTAACTCCTATAACTAGTATGTAATTAATGCAGTATTTCATAACTGCAGATATGCACGGGTAAAAATCTTCTAAATGCTAAAATAGGGTAGGGGAGCCTGAATGGCTCAGTCAGTGGTGTCTGACTTTTGGTTTCAGCTTAGGTCCTGATCTCATGGAATCCCTCGTGGGTTTGAGCCCTGCCAGTGGGAGTTTGCTTCCATATTCTCTCCATCTGGCCCTCCACCTGCTTGTACTCTCGCTCTCCTTCCCTCTCTCTTTCTGTCTCTCATTCTCTCTCAAATAATCTTTTTTTTAAAGGTAAAAATGCTAAAAAGTAATAATGCCTTAGTATACATTTTTAGTTAATTATAGTTGACCTGTGAACGTTGCAGGGGTTAGGAGTGCTGACCTCTGCTTCCTTCCCCTGTGCACCTAAAAATCCATGTATAACTTGATTCCCCAAAAACTTAACTACTAATAGTCTACTGTTAAGCCTTAGTGATGACATACACAGTTGACGAACACATATTTTATATGTTTTATGAATAACATACTGTTTTCTTACACTGAAGTCAGTGAGAGAAAAGAAAATGTTATTAAGAAAATCCTAAGAGGGGCGTCTGGGTGGCTCAGTGGGTTAAATCCTCTGCCTTCGGCTCAGGTCATGATTTCAGGGTCCTGGGATCGAGCCCCGCATCGGACTCTCTGCTCAGTGGGGAGCCTGCTTCCCCTTCTCTCTCTCTGCCTGCCTCTTTGCCTACTTGTGATCTCTCTGTGTCAAATAAATAAATGAAATCTTGAAAAAAAAAATAAATAGCCTCTCTTTTATAAAGAATTTTAATATTGTTACTCTCTTCCTTTTTCAGAATCTGATATTGATGCTGCCACTGCAATGATGCTTTTAAATACTTCTATAGAACAAGGAATTTTAGAATGTAAGCAATCATGTCATTCTTCCTAAAATACATTTTTGTGAGTGCTTTTTCAAATGTAATTTAGAATGCAAAATAATTAAATGTTACAGGGAAAATTGTTTTTTCCAACTGAATTGTGTTTTCTTATGAATTACTTAGTTTCCATTTTATTATATTTCCATTAATATATGTGAGTAATTATGAGATTAAAATTAATACTGTAATAGATATTTTTACATGGACCAAGAAACAAAGAAACAAATAGCATGTGTAGAAATTAAAGTTGAGAATTTAAAAGTAAAAATGAGAGCCATAAATAAAATATAAGAGAGTATATTTATAACCTTGGAATTGGAAAACCCTTCAGATACAAAGTACAAAATCCATAAAAGAAAACATAGGTAAATTTAATTAAACATAAATTTTGTAGTTCTGACAACAAAAATATTTGTAAGTCACACAAGGAAAACACTTGAGAAAATATTTTTTTTACTATGTATATAACAACGACTTAATATTGAGTATATGTATATAAAAGGACTCTGTAAGTAAGAAATAAGAAAAATGTTCAGAAAAGCCAATATATGAATTAGGTGGGCCTCAGGGAAGGAAATAAAGTGGACATTACACATTTGAAGAGATATGCAACTTCTATAGAAGACAGGGAAATGCAAAATGAAACTATATTAAGGTACTACCTTTTTTGGTCCATGAGATTATGAAAAATTAAAATGGTAATATTGGGTTTTAATTGCAGGAACTGTATATTGTCAAACACTGTAGGATATAAATTAGTACAACCATTTTAGAGCACAACTTGAAAATAACAGCTACAAATACAAATCAAACCACAGTGAGATCTCATACTAATCAGAATGTCTAGTATCAAAAAGACAAGTAAATAAGTAAGTAAATTTTTAAAATACAAGAAATAACAAGTGTTGATGAGAACATAGAGAAAAGGGAACCTACTGTTGGTGAGAATGCAAATTGGTGCAGCCACTATGAAAAACAGTATGGAGGTTCCTCAAAAAACTAAAAATAGAAGTATCATACCATCCTGTAATTCCACTTCTGGGTATTTACCTGAAAAAACAAGCACTTAATTCGAAAGAACACCTGCACCCCTGTGTTTATTGCAGCATTATTTGCATAGCCAAAGTATTGAAACAAACAACCTGTCCATCCGTAGATGAGTGGATAAAGATGTGATATATATACACAACGGAATATTATTCTGCCATAAAAAAGAATGAAATCTTGCCATTTCTGACAACATAAATGGACCTAGAGATAGGTTTTATGCTGAGTGAAATAAGCCAAAGACAAATTCCATATTTCACTCATATACGGAATCTGAAAAACAAAACAAATGAACGAACAAAAAACAGAAACAGAAGCCTGGGTGGCTCAGTCTATTAAGTGCCTGACTCTTGGTTTCAGCTCAAGTCAGGATCTCAGGGTCCTGAGCTTGAGCCCTGCATAGGCTCCATGCTCAGTGCAAAGTGTGGTTGTCCCTCTCCCTCTCCCTCCACCCCTCTTCACTCGTTCTCTCTCTTTCTCAAATAAATAAATAAATAAATATCCTAAAAAAAAAACCAGCCACCTGGGTGACTCAGTTGGTTAAGCAGCTGCCTTTGGCTCAGTCATGATCCCAGAGTCCTGGGATGGAGCCCAGATCAGCTCCTTGCTCAGCAGGGAACCTACCACTCCCCCTTTTGAACATGTGTGTGCGTGCATTCTCTCTCTGTCAAATAGATAAGTAAAATCTTAAAAAAAAGAAAGAAACAACAGAAACAGACTTATAAGAAACTATATAAGAGAACAAACTGGTGGTTGCCAGAGGCAAGGAAGATGGGGAAATAAGTGAAATAAGTGAAGGCAATTAAGAGGTTTCAGCAGTCCAGTTATAAATCATAGGGGGATGAAAAACACAGCATAGGGAATATAGTCAATAATATTGTAATAACTTTATATGGTGACTATCTTACATAATGTATAGAATTGTCAAATCACTTTATTGTACTCCTAAAACTAATTGAAGATTGTATGTCAACTATACTTCTGTTTCAAAATGACAATTGTAATTTGAAATGTGTATATTCTTTTACTTAATAATTCTGTTTCTTGGTATTCTAGAAGGATATTTGCAATATGTATAAGAAGAGGCATCTAGAAGGATTTTCCTTGCAATATTCTTCATAGTAGTGAAATATTGGGAAAGCCTAAATATCAATAAGAAAATGCTTAGCTCAACATTGGCACATTCTTATTGAGGCATTCTGTACAAAAGGCTCAAAATAGTTACATTTTTCATTGAAAGGTCAAGACATATCATGAAGTGATTTTAAAATATTTCAATTTAGTACCTATAGGATGATATATGGTCTAAGTAAAAAAAGAAACAAGTGAACAAAACCTACAGAACATTACTAACCCTGAAACACTTACTACTCAAGTTTAAATGGTCTGTTCTTGGCAATCAGGTGCATTTGACCTATTGATGGAAGTGTTCTTTACCACAGGTGAGAAGCCTCTTCCTCTTAAAACAGCAATGCAAAAAAAGAGGAGTTACAGCAATGCATTTAATCATCCCAGTACTGTGCGATTGCAAGAGAGTGATTCTTCGTCCACGAGCATTGATCCAAAAGAAGACCACAATTACAGTGCGAGTAGCATGGCAGCACAGCGCTGTGCATCCAGGTCTAGCGTGTCTTCTCTGTCCTCTGTGGATGAGGCATATGATTTTATCCCAAAGAGTAGCCACGTGGGAAGTGATGGCAGTGAAGGATTTCACAGTGAAGAAGATACAGATGTTGATTATGAAGATGATCCTCTTGGAGACAGTGGCTATGCATCACAGGCTTGTGCAGATACCTCTGAAAAAGGGCAGCCAGGCAAAAAGATGCGCAAACAGTTATGTCAAGAAATTGATGAGGAGCTCAAAGAGGCAGCTGGATCTCTGCTCCACCTTGCTGGAATCCGTACATGTCTGGGTTCCCTAATAAGTACTGCAAAGACACAAAATCAAAAGCAGCGGAAAAAATAGAAATGCTTATTAGTGTGAAATTATTTTCAAGTGTGGCAATACTCTTCTACTTAACTCTTTACAAGGGATATCAAAGCCATAATGGACTTATTTTGTTTTAGGGTGGGGCAGGGGTGCTAATTACTTGTTTATTTCAAAACATTTGTTTGTTTTAATCTTTATTAAATAATTGCTGTTAGGACCATGCCCAACCATAGATAAAATGCCAAGTCCTAAAAGCATAATTTTTGTGATGATTGTCTCTAAGATTTGGAAATTTTTATATAGGAAAATCCACAGCCTATGTCTTAAAACTTGTAGGAAATATCTTTTATTCTGTTAATATGTTAAAGTGTAAAAATTGGCAACTCTGTAACTTTTTTCATTTTCTTTTCCAATCATTTGTAATTAGCTATTGTTGCTGATCCAGCCAAAAATGTTGCTTATGTCTTTCTCACATACTTCTCTCTGGACACATGCAATCCAGTAGAATCAGATTTGGATTTTTTTTTTTTTTTTTTAAGATTTTATTTATTTGACAGAGAGAAACACAGCGAGAGAGGGAACACAAGCAGAGGGAATGGTAGCGGGAGAAGCAGGCTCCCTGCCGCGCAGAGAGCCCGATGCGGGGCTCGATCCCAGGACCCTGGGATCTGACCTGGGCCGAAGGCAGACGCTTAACGATTGAGCCACCCAGGCGCCCAGATTTGGATTTTTTATATTGTCTTAATTTTTGTTTTTAATTATTTTTTTGTTGAAGAGTGGACAGAGTTGAATATAAATTGGAAAAGGTCCTAGATGTCTAGAAAGCTCCTTTTGGTTATATAGGCAGGGAGTACAGCAAAGAGTTCTGAAATTTAGAAAAGGCAGTTTTGTGGTAAAATTTCATCTAAGAACACTCCAATTCCTATTACAATATTATCTTTGAATTTTTTTTTTCTTCCCAGATGTTGCATAACATTTATTGGGGCCTTTTGTGTGTTCCCAAAGTGCTTTGTAACCATTGTTTGGATTTTAGCCCCTACTGTCTTTGTTGAGTAGAAACAATCCAATGAGAGGATATAGCCATAAAGTGTGTTATGGGGTTAACACTCATTTTGACACACTTTTTGCAATAAGAGAATCTTTCATTTGTTGTTAAATGGACTGCATTCTGGGAATTTTGTAGTAGGAATAGAGTGTAATCTAATATAAACATTTTGAATAGTTACTACTTATGTCCTCTTAAATAAAGGTAGATCATATAGGAAAAAACTTCTGTCCAAAGTTTGTATGAATTAAATCTGTACGTATTCCTAATTAAATTTAAAAGGATTTAACAAAACTACAGAGACAATGTACCCTCATGAGTTTCAAAATTCATATAAAATTAAATCTTAAACAGTACACCCTTTGGGGAAGGCAGTATAATACATATGTGCCATTTATTCCATGCTAAAAATTTTTATATTGCTGTTCCAAAGGTGCACTGACTAAGGCATTTTAAGTATTTGAACAAATGTCCTATGAGACATTTTTCCTTATCATTTTTATAGTTTGACTTTATTATTTAGAAAGAATGCAGGATACTAATAAAACTAAACTTACTCATTATGTACATATTTTTACAGTGGTGGAAGCAGCTTTCCAAAAGTTCAGGCTTATCTCATGGTATATTCTGTTTTATAGCAATGACCTTGTTTTCATTTTTCTGATAATTCCATATATACATATACATACATACACACATAGATACATAGGCTTGTGATTTTGGTTGGTTACTTTCAGCTGTTTCTATGACTAAAGAATTTTCTTGGAATTTTTTTTTAAGAGATATTTTTATTTTAACTGGTAAATTTTATTTGGGCAAAACTGTTGAATGAAAAGCATAATGAAAACATCTTTTTCATTTGGCAAAACTTTAAGCCAGGGATGACAACATTAATACTATCTGTCCTGTTTCCATTGTTAATTGTAATTAAACTTGGATAGCCACATTAATAGAATTGGTGCTGTTGAAATACAGTAATTTTTAATTTGTTGATAATGAAAAATAGTTCTTCAGTATACAGGATGAGGTATTTGGGTTTTTTTTTCCTTCATACATGTCACATCTACTACAGAAAATGGCTAATCCAAGTGAGTACCTTTTGCTGTAGACAGTGACTGTAACACACATAAAAATGCTTATACCACAGTATAAATAGTACACAGATTATAAAGATAATTTTAATAACAATAACTTAAAACTGTTCACAGTGGCCCTTTGGATAGACCTTAGTAACAAGCGTGTTTCAGTGATCTGGTTCCAGTTTATTTTGTTCTACTGAAATTCTGTACCACAGATGTTCTCTCTGGTTCCTGTCCATTAGATAATTACTCTTCATAAGCAGAGGAAAACGTTCTAAGATAAGGAGCGGGAGAGTTCACTCTGTAAGAGGGATCTTCAAAATTATCTTGGCTTAATATAAATAACAATAATTCTTTAAACTTAATATTCTTTCCCTCTTTGGGTACTCTTCCCACAAATTTAAAAGTTTATTTGCATCACTAGCAAAGACAATGAACATTTTCATACTAAAAGCTAATGGGAAGAAGTCAAATGGTATTTTACACTTAATTCTTATACAGAATTCAGTGCATCACTTTCCATTTGCTGATTTATCAAAGCAGTTATTTTCAAGGGGAAGTACCTTTTTAATTATGATTCCCCCATTATTACTTCATAGATATTATGATCCCATTCCTCAGGTGTGTTGAGATAAAAACATGGCTAATAACCACCCAATTAAGGAAAGTCATTTCAAGTCCTATGGACTGGAAATTGTATTTCTAACAATATATTAAGAAGAAATTATACTGTAATAGAAACAGTTTGGCAATCCCAGAGAGGTTATATATGTTCCAGCATATTTTAAGACTGTGATTTAAGCTAACATAATTTGCCTTACATCAATATAAATTGTTACAGCCGATTCCAGTTTATAATAGATCTCTAGTGAAAGGTTTGAGTCAGCACAATTAATCTTCATCTTTCACATCCCAAATAGAATCAGTGTTTCTTGAATATAGATTTTTGAAATTTATTTGTGCAATATATTACTAAATTGATATTTTATTTTACCTTTCAAATTCAGATAAAGAAAACATTACTTGTATTCATGGAAAAGCTAATTATTGGTGGATTGCCTCCTTTTTTCCACCTTTGAGCCTTTCTTTTCCTCCCTAGAGCCAGCATGACTTCTCTTAACGTAGATTCCCCTGTATATAGTAAGGTTTAGAATATATGTATTTTTTCTTTTGCTACTTTCTGAGGCATTATGTAAAGGGTTCATACTAGGTGGTCAGTTAAATATATGTAAGCACGAATTCAAAGGTAGAGAAAGTGTTGAGGGAATGTGTGTGTCTTTGTAGACCAGAAGGCCTTTCCTAGCAGTTTAACCAACAGATGGGAATACAAAGCTGTAAAGACTTTGTCTTAAATACTACAGTAACTTAACAACCATTTGTGAAGACCATGGCATTTAATTAAAGGCTTTCTGGTTTACATATACTTTACAGATTTTTTTTTTGTTGCTGTTAGTTTGAAATGTGTAAGCTTTGATTTAAACAAAGTTTTCTTCACTATGTTAATGATGTACTCAAAATATTTATTGTAAGACAAAGTAGACTATTTTAGTGTTATACCTGCCATTTTTTCTTAAAGCACATTTTTTTGCATCTAACTGCCAGTGCCATTGTCAAAACTTGTTTTTAAAATTGTTGTACATTTCTTATTAAACTAAGTGCTTAATTTTAAAGTATTATGTTGCCATCATATAGTGTATAAAAATGTATAATTGCCAATTTACTGTAACTATTATTTATTTTTAAATGAAAGGGTAAGAATGCTTTCTGATTCAAGAAATTTGAGTTATTAAACTGGTTTCCTTATCCTATTTTCTAATGTAGCATAAAAAATTGCCCTGAGTTTGAGTTCTTACTGCCAGTAGATGACCCATCACAAGTGAACCACTTCTCAGTTGCCAGTCTTTGCTCATATTAAAAGCAGCCTAACAGATATTTAGTTTTTGTATCTAATCTCTGATTATTAAAATGTTTATAAAATTTATTTTTACCAAAGAGATGCAATTCATTATGATAAAGTATTGCAGAATAAACCTTGTTTTATAACATTGTTGTACTTTCTCTGTTCTTTTGGGGTGGATAGTGCAGATGTAAGTGGCTCATACGTATACATACACACATGCCCTTTCCATTTTGGTGTTACAAAGTTGAAGTCATAGAAATGAAAAAGTTTTTAATTTCAGAATTTTTAAGTCTTTTTTTAAGTATTGTTTTTCCTGGTTTTTATAGGCCATTTTAATAATTTTGAAAGCTAAAATAGTGTTAAATTACTCTCTTCCTGAAGATGAACTTCTTCTCATGTATTTTTATATATATATGAGATATTTTGAAATATATGAAAAATTGTGCAGACAATGAAATTAAGATTATTTCTAAATATAGTAGTGTTGTTACTTCAACAATATCTAGTAATACCATGTGTTTAAAAATTGGGGCATCCATTATAAAATGAAATAATCTACAGCCAACATCTTAATTTTAATCCCTCCATCCCCTTAACTTACCTTTGAAATTCAGTGCTGGTAATTTAAATGGTATTAGCTATGTAGAGTTGTTTATTTAAAATGAATCAAATGAGACAGCTATATTGATCTAAACTACCACGCTCTCTAAGCCCTCCTTACAAAGCACCTTTTTTTTTCTTTTTAAAGATTTTATTTATTTGACAAAAACAGCGAGAGAGGGAACATAAGCAGAGGGAATGGTAGCGGGAGAAGCAGGCCTCCTGCAGAGCAGAGAGCCCGATGCGGGGCTCAATCCCAGGTTCCTGGGATCTGACCTGGGCCGAAGGCAGACACTTAACGACGAGCCACCCAGGCGCCCCTAAAGCATCTTTTTGATATACAAAATCATTTACCAAACATAGGCATTTGGGACTCATGTATTTATTCCTTAAGAATTTTATTCTCACTATTGCGTTCATCTAGTTCATACTATTTCAGAAGGGAGAAGAAATATACACCATTTTTAGAAAAATAACTTACTAAAATACGGATTAAAACATTTAGTCTTTTCCTCAAGAATTTCAGGACATGCTGATTTGATAGTTTTTTTTTTAACTGGACATAAAGCTCAAAAATTGTGCAAAAATTTAGATGTGAAACTGTTGAAAATCTTTAAGAATGAAAACGATTATTAATCTTCGTAACAGTGTTATTTTGTTTCATGAAATTATAGAGAACTGTTAGAAGCTGTCAACTGAAAATTAAAATAGCCATGTGTTACACATGTGTTTGATAGTTTTGTGTTCCAAAAGTTTGTTTACAAATATGTTCTTGCAGGAGGCATTTTTCAGTGAACTCAAGGCAAGTTTTGAAGCCTTATTTACTTCATAATATAGTGGATAAACAACAATCCCTTTTTTTGTTTTTTTAAGATTTTATTTATTTGAGAGAGAGAGTATGAGAGGGGAGAAGGTCAAAGAGAGAAGCAGACTCCCCATGGAGCTGGGAGACCCTGGGTTTCGATCCCAGATCTCTGGGATCATGATCTGAGCCGAAGGCAATCACTTAACCAACTGAGCCACCCAGGTGCCCAACAACAATCCTTTTTTAACTAAAAGTGATTCTTACACAAAATTTTTGTATAAGTGGATTTACTTCAATTATAAATTTTCCTCAACCTTGAGATTTTGGTTCAAGTAAATACTTATAAATCAACCTTGTGGGGAAAATGTAATAAAAGCAGAAACTAGGAATTGGACAGAGAAGAGACACTGCAGACATATTAATGTGGGAGAGATTTTAGAACTGAAGCACAATTGTCTAATGGTTAAGAGGGTTTTTTTTTTTTAAGATTTTATTTATTTATTTTAGAAGGGAGGGGAGGGGCATAGGGCTCCAGGCAGGCCTTGATTCCAGGACCGCAAGACCATGGACCCGAGCTGAAACCAAGAGTTGGTTGGCTCAACCAACTGAGCCACCCAGGCGCGGTTAATGGTTGAGAATTTATTTTTTAAGTTTTTTTAAGATTGTATTTATTTATTTATTTGAGAGAGAGAGTGCAGAGGGGCAGAGGGCTGGCAAAGGGAGAGAATCTCAGCCAGATTCCATGCTGAGAGGGGAGCGCAGTGTGAGACTCCATCCCACAATCCTGAGGTGATGACCTGAGCCAAAACCAAGAATCCAATGCTTAACTGACTAAGGCACATAGGTGCCCCAATGGTTGAGAATTCTTACATAGAGACTGCAGCCAGCGTGAAATACTCTGCAGTGTAACTAAATTTATATGATAATCTTGCATATCAGGAAAGGAGCTGAGAAAAAAATTCCACACCCTTGGTAAACTGAGCACTTTTTCAATCAGGTATTTCAATGCCTAATCCCAAGCACTGAGCTTTAATTGTTGGATATCCAATATGCACTAAGAAGTAAAAATAGACAATCCTTCTCCCAAAAAATATAAATGCATTTATGAATTGTGATGATTGCCATGAAAGAAAAGAATAGGGAGCTATGAAGACATAATATTTTATTTAGGGTTTTAGGGGAGGCTACCATGAAGAATGTGATTTAAGCTGAGATCTGAAACAGATATTGGCACTGAAAACATAGCTTATTGTTCTGGGCAGGGGCAACAGCAATCAATGAGCTCCTGGGATAGGAGAAAACAGGAGATTTTGGGTGAACCTAAAGGCTAATGGGATGGCTACACAACAAAAGAGCTGGTGCCAGGTCTTGCAAAGCCATGTGAGTCAAAGATTTGGGCTTCTCTTATGAGAACCTTACGGAAACCATTGAGGGTATAGGCAGTTTAAGAAATCATCCTGATACATTGACTTGCAGCCATTATTGAGTGACAGGACCAGACTTAAGCTCCTCTGTAAACAGCCAGAAAACTGGACAGTATATGGAGAAAAAGCAAAAAAATATATAAAATATTTTTTGACAAGTTCAGTAAAAGTGATATACTTCTAGCCAGATTAGTTGATGGGAAAAAATGAGGACCCAAATTAGCAAAACCAGAAATGAAATGAGACATAAGGACAGATCTATAGATATTAAAAGGACAATAAAACATTATTCAGAACTTTATGCCAAAAGTTCAACAATTTAGATGAAATCAACAAATTTCTTAAAAGATGTAAATTACCAAACTTAAGAAGAAATAGAAATCTTAATATTCTTATAACTATTTGTAATTGAATTAATAATTATTAGTAATTAAAATCTTACAACAAGATGAAACAGCATAAGCAATGAAAGAAAAAATTGGTAAGTTGGACTTCACTAAAATTAAAAACTTAGGTTCTGTGAAAGTTGTTAAGAAAATGGAAAGACAAGCTACAGCCTGGGGAAAAGTATTTGCAAAACATATATACAGAACTGGTATCAAAAATACATAAAATGCTCTTGAAAATCAACAATAAGAAAACACAATTGAAAAATGAGCAAAATATCCAGACATTTAATCAAAGAAGATAAACAAATGGCAAATAAACATATGCAAAGACAGTTCAACATCATGTCATTAGGGAAATGAAAATAACGTTAAGGGGCGCCTGGGTGGCTCAGTTGGTTAAGTGCCTGCCTTTGGCTCAGGTCATGATCTCCAGGCCCTAGGATCGAGCCCCATATCGGGCTCCCAGCACAGTGGGGGAGTCTGCTTCTCCCTCTCTCTCTGCCCCTACCCCTGCTTGTGCTCTCTCTCTCTCTGTCTCTCTATCTCTCTCAAATGAATAAATTTCTTTTAAAAACTTCAAAAAGTAAAATAACATTCAGATATCACTACACACCCATTAAAAAGGCCTAAATGCGAAACACTGACAACACCAAATGCTGACAAGAATGTTGAGCAACAGGAACTCATTCATTTCTTCTGGGAATGCACGGTATTACCACTTTGGAAGAAAGGTTGGTGGCTTCCTACGAAATAAACACATTCTTACTGTATGATCCAGCAGTTATGCTCGATGCTGTTTCCCCAAGTGAGTTGAAAATATGTCCACAAACAAGTCTGCACAAAATTCTTTTACTTTTCTTTTTTTTTTTTTTAGGATTTTATTTATATATTTGAGAGAAAGCAAGAGAGAGAACACACAAGTAGTGGGGAGAGGGAGAAGCAGGCACCCCACTAAGCTGGGAGCCCAACATGGGGCTCAATCCCAGGACCCTGGGACCATGACCTGAGGTGAAGGCAGACACTTAACCGACTGAGCCACCCAGGCACCCCCTGCACGCATTTCTTATAGAAGCTTTATTCATGGGGTGCCTGGGTAGCTTAGTTGGTTAAGCATCTGACTCTTGATTTCAGCTCAGGTCATGATCTCAGGGTTGTGAGATGGAGCCCAACATCAGGATCCATTCTTAGTGGGGAATCTGCTTCTCTTAGTCCACCCTATCCCTACCCCCCACCTCCCAGCCATCCTTAGTTCATTTCGTGACTCTAGGAGTCTCTTATGGTGTGTCTCCTTCCCCATCCCATCTTGTTTTATATCTCTCCCCCACCTCCTACCCCCTGCCCTGCCTCTCAGATTCTTCATATCAGAAAGATCATGTGATAATTGTCTTTCTCTGACTGACTTATTTCATTTAGCATAATACCCTCCAGTTGCATCCATGTCTTTGCAAATGGCAAGATTTCCTTTCTCTTGATGGCCTCATAGTATTCATTGTATATGTATACCACTTCTTCTTTATCCATTCATCTGTTGATGGACATCTAAGTTCTTTCCATAGTTTGGCTATTGTGGACATTGCTGCTATAAATATTAGGGTGCACATGCCCCTTCAGATCACTACATTTGTATCTTTAGGATAGATACCCAGTAGTGTGATTGCTGGGTCATAGGGTAGCTCTATTTTCAACTTTTTGAGGAACCTCCATACTGTTTTCCAGAATGGCTGCACCAGCTTGCATTCCCACCAACAGTGTAGGAGGGTTCCCCTTTCTCCACATCCTCGCCAATATCTGTCATTTCCTGACTTGGTAATTTTAGCCATTCTGACTGGTGTGAGTTGGTATCTCACTGTGGTTTTGATTTGTATTTCTCTGATGCCAAGTGATGTTGAGCACTTTTTCTGGTCCAGTGTATCATTTAGAAGCTTTATTTCCTTGTTGATCTTTTGCTTAGATGATCTGTCCATTTCAGTGAGGGGGGTATTAAAGTCACCTACTATTATTGTATTATTGTTGATGTGTTTCTTTGACTTTGTTATTAATTGGTTTATATAATTGGCTGCTCCCATGTTAGGGGCATAGATATTTACAAGTGTTAGATCTTCTTGTTGGGCAGTCCCTTTAAGTATGATATAGTGTCCTTCTTCATCTCTTATTATAGTCTTTGGCTTAAAATCTAATTTATCTGATATAAGAATTGCCACCCGAGC
>CM053610.1:55942856-55982155 GCA_028646535.1 Procyon lotor
ATACTGTCTCTTCTTTTTTTTGTGGTGAGTTTTTCCACCTTGTCTTTTTATCAAGATAAGAATAGTTGAGTGAGAGAGAAAAATACTCTGGAGTTCCGCAGTTTTCACTGATTGATTAACTAGGTCTTGCCTGGATATTCTCGCTGATCTTCTGGGGGAGGGGCCCGTTGCCATGATTCTCAAATGTCTTTGCTGGAGGTGGAATTGCACCGCCCTTGCCAGGGGATGGGCCAAGCACTTTGCTCAGGTTCGCTCTCGGGAGTCTTTGTTCCCTGAGCACTTTCCTTACCGCCCTGGAGGCCGGGAGTGAAAATGGCGGCCTCCCAGTCTCTGGCCCAGAGGAGCCGAGTGCTGGGTGCCCTGCTTCTCAGCACACCCTCAGAGGAAAGCGGTGAATCACTCCTGTCTCCCTTGTCTGAGGCCCGAGCTCTGTGCTCAGCTAGCCCATGGCGGAGCGCCTCTATCTGTGGCACGCTCGGCCCCATCTGGAGTCCCCAAACCAGCAGATTCCTGCTGCGTGCTCCCGCACTGCTCCTCGTGGAGGAGGAAGGAGGGGGTCTCTCCGGAGCTGCCTCCCGTGGGGTTCCTGCTTGAAGAGCTGTGGCCCACCTGTACCTCAGATCACAGTGCAAGGTAAATCCAAGCTCATAGTGCACTGTGGGTCTCCTTCTCTACCTCGGGCTTCTTTGCCCCCATACCTGGAGCTGTGCCACACTCGGCCACCTCCAGTCCCTCTGTGACCCCACAGGTCCTGAATCCACACTGCTCCTGCGGGGGCTAAACCCCCTGCTTAGCCTCTGGAGTGATGTCCCTCAGTGGAGCAGACTAAAAGTTCTGATTTTGTGCTCCATGGCTCTGCAGCTGCCAGGAGCCAGCCCCTCTCCCCGGGGTCTCTCTTCCTGTTGCTTTGGATTCACTTTTTCCACACGTCCTACCTTTCAGAAAGTTGTTGATTTTCTGCTCCTAGAATTGCTGTTCTTCCTCTCTTCTCTCTCTTATTGGGTTTGCAGGTACCTAGAGTCATTGATATGGAATAAAAGGGTGGTTTCCAGGGGCTGTGGGAAAAGGGAAATGGGGAGTTGTTTTTTAATGAGCATAGAGTTTGAGTTTTACAAGATGAAATATGTTCTAGAGATTAGTTGCACAATCAGTTGGACTTAACACAACTAGAAACAAAAAAGAAAAAGAAACGAGCTATCAAGCTACAAAAACATGTGGAAGAATATTAACTACATATTGCTAAGTGAAAGAAGCCAATCTGAAAAAGCTACATACTGTGATTCCAACTCTCTAACATCCTGTAAAAAGCAAAATTATGGAGACAGTAAAAAGATCCGTGGTTGCCAGGGATTTCAGAGAGAGAAGGGGGAATAGGTGAAGCACAGAGAATTATTAGGATTTTTAGTGAAACTACACTAAACAGTAACTGTGGATCCATGTCATACATGTGCTGAAACCCATAGAATGTACAAGATAAAGAGGAACCCCCTAGTGTGAATTATGCATTTCAGTTAATAACATATTAATATTGACAATTGTCATAAATGTTCATAATAGGAGAAACTTGGGGTAGGGAAAAATAGGCCTGGAAGCAGGTATATTGGAACTGTCTGTACTTTCTGCTCTATTTCTCTGTAACTTAATACTGCTCTAAAAAGTAAAGTCTAGTAATTAAAAACAAAGTGAAAGAAAAACAAAACAAAACACCTCCATCCAACTGCCAACTGTAAGAGCTCCCAATGGCCAAAGCTGGAACCATTTCAGTAACAAAGTAAACAAAATAGTACTGGTTTGTAGATCAAAGTATAAAATAAATATCCATGAATACGCACTGTTAGAAATAATGATTGAATAATAAATGAGGGTAAAGAGACAAATCTCCCATACAGAAGGACTCCCAATAAATGG
The DNA here is from genome assembly GCA_028646535.1 of Procyon lotor. Lineage (NCBI taxonomy): Eukaryota > Metazoa > Chordata > Mammalia > Carnivora > Procyonidae > Procyon > Procyon lotor. Next base: position 55,944,765 of record CM053610.1, read on the forward strand.
TGTAGAAAGTCCACCCTAAAGAGGGGGAAACTTAACTTCCCTCTTCCTATGTGGGGGCTTCACATAATGACTTCCTTCCAAAGAGTACGCTATGGACTAGAGGTGGGGGAGGAGGTGAGTAACTTTGCAGTGGAGAAGCCTGACAAACACTACTTTAGCCCAGTGACCTTGGTCAACATCAACTGTCATAAATCGGTCTCCATGAATTTGCCTACTCTAGGTGCCTCCTAAAAGTAGAATCATACAATACTTGTCTTCTTGTATCTGGCTTATTTTAACTTGGAGTAATGTTTTCAAGATTCTCCCATGAGGTAGCATGTATCAGAATTCCATTTCTTTTGAAGCTTGAATAATATGCACTGTATATATGTATGAATATATACATACAATGATTTGCATACCGTATTTTCTTTACTCATTCATTTGTTGACAAACATTTGGAGTTTTTCCACCTTTTGGCTCTTGGGAATGATAGTGTTATGAACATTGGTGTACAACTATCTGTTTAAATTCCTGTGGTCAATTCTTTTGGGTATATACTTAGAATTGTTGGATCAAATGGTAATTATGGCTTTAATATTTATTTATTTGTTCATTTATTTAGAGTAACCATCATACTATATTCTATAGTGGCTACAAATTTTTCATTCCCACCAGCAATGCACAAATGTTCCAAATTTTCCATATCCTCTCCAACACTTGGTCTCTTTCCTTTTTTTTTTTTTTTTAAGATTTCATTTATTTATTTGACAGAGAGGAGAGAGATCACAAGTAGGCAGAGAGGAAGGCAGAGAGTGAGGGGGAAGCAGGCTCCCCGCTGAGCAGAGAGCCCAATGCGGGGCTCGATCCCAGGACCCTGAGATCATGACCTGAGCTGAAGGCAGAGACTTTAACCCACTGAGCCACCCAGGTGCCCCCCCCTTTTTTATATATAATAATAGTAAAATCCTAATGGAAGTGAAGTAGGGTGTCTCACATTTTTTCATGTCTTGCAAACAGGGACGTTGGCAGTCTTTTCCTCTAGACCATATTTTTAAGGATGTTTGTATAGTGAACAGCCATGGATGAACAGATAGTGTCTCCCTCCAGAGCAGAGAACTGGTTTGGTTGCTTTCTAGTGTAATAAAGAAAATGGCTCACTTTGGCAAAGGTCAGACATATTTGCTTACACCCTTTATAAAATATTTGGGTTTCTTAAGTAGCATCCACCTGGGCTGCTCGGCAGAGCCCAGGGGCTTACTGAGAACTCATGCAACTGTGAAGCTCTTGTTTGCTGTGCTGTAAGCAGTCAATTGCTTTGTCTCTGACAGGGGTCCCATGTCTTCTGCAAGCGTCTATGAAGCTGTAGCATGCTAGCTTATTAGCCTGAAAGTACTATTAAAAGCTTACATCCTTCACAGTTCTTGACATTCTTCTGTCTGATAAAAGGCATCTATGAAAAACCTACAGCTAATGTTGTACTGAATGATGAGGGGTTGACTGCTCCCTCCCCCCACCTCCATTATGAATAAGCCGAGGGTGTCCCCCCTCACCATTCTATTTAGTATTATCTAACCACTTCAGTAAAGCCAAAAAAAAAATAAAATAGAAGGAGGAGAAGGAGAAGAAGGGGGATAACTAAAGGGCATACTGCTTGGAAAGGAAGAAATCACCTTTATTTACAGACAACATGTAAATACCAACATGGTATTTGTTGGTAAAAAAAAACCCTAAGGAATCTACAAAAGGCAACTAGAACTTATAAATAAATTTATCAAGACCTCAGGATACTACGTCAGTATTTTTAAAATCAGTTGTACTTTAATATATCACCAATAAACTTGGAACATGACATTAAAAAATAATACCATTTGCGGTTGTATACGAAAAGGAAATACAGAGGAGCAAATTTAGATATCCAATTGTTGCAAAATATGTGCCAGACCTGTGCAATGAAAACTATAAAACACTGTTGAAAGAATGTAAGACCTAAATAAATGAACACATACACTGTGTTTGAGGATTCAAAGACTTAAATATTGTTAAGATGTCACTTCTCTCCAAATTGATCTATACATTCAGTTCAATCCCAACCAAAATGCAGAAGGCTTTTTTGAGACAATTGGCAGGCTGTTTCTAAGATTTATATGGAAATGCAAATAGGTTAGAATAGCCTAAATAATCGTAAAAAAAGAATTGAATGTCTTGTGCTCCCTGATTACAAAATTTATTATACAGCTATAATAATTAAACAGTGTGGTATTTGACATAAGTTTATATATAGAGATGGATGGAACAGCATAGTCCAGAAATAAATCTACACATAACATGAGCAATTGATTTTTGACAAATATCCCACGTTAACTCAAAGATTTAAGGGTAATTTTTTTTAAAGATTGTATTCATTTATTTGACAGAGAGAGAGAGAGAGATCATGAGTCGGCAAAGGCAGGCGGCGGGGGGGTGGGGGGAAGCAAGCTCCCTGCTGAGCAGAGAGCCTAATGTGGGGCTCGATCCCAGGACCCTGAGATCATGATCTGAGCCGAAGGCAGAGGCTTTAACCCACTGAGCCACCCAGGCGCCTCTAAGGGTAATTTTTTTAACAAATAATGTTGGCACCATTGGATATACATGTAGGGAATGATAGACCTTGAATTTTACCTCTCAGAATACATAAAAATATATTGGAAATCAATTTATAGACCTAAATGTTAAAATTAACATTGGAAGACTTTTAGAAGAAAACATAGAAGAAAATCTTTTCGACCTCTGATTAAGCAAAGGTTTCTTAGAACACAGAAAGCATAATGCATAAAAGAAAAAAATTATAAACTGATCTTCATCAAAATTAAAAACTCCTACTCTCTAAAAGACACCATTAAGAAAATGAAAAGGCAAACAACACATTGGGGAAAAATCTTCACAACATGTATAGCTGATAAGCACTTGTATTCAAAATATATAAAGAGCTTCTACAACTCAATATCAAGGAGATAGAAACAGTACAGAAACAGTAAAATATTGAAACAGACCATTGACTAAAGAAGATATATGAATGACTAATAAGAGCATGGAAAGATGCTCAACATCGTTAGTCATCAGGGAAGGGCATACTGAAACCCCAATGAGGGGCTTCTACACATCTAAGGGAAAGTCTGAAATTAATTGTTAAAGGACAATTAAAAGTCAATACCAAGTGTTTTTTTGTTTTTGTTTTTGTTTTAAATGTGGAGCAATCATGAATCTCATATGTTGCTGGTGAGAATGTAAAGTGGCACAACCACTTTGGAAAACAGTTTGGTAGTTTCTTAGGAAGTTAAGCATGCCGTTGTCATGTAGCCCAGTGTATTAGTTTGCTAGGGCTGCTATGATGAAATACCACTGACTGGGTGGCTTTAAAACCAAGAACTTATTTTCTCACAGTTTTGGAGGCTAGAAGCCCAAGATCAAGGTGTCTGGCAGGTTTTGGTTTCTTCTGAGACTTTGCTCTTTGGCTTGCAGAAAGCTGTCTAACTCTGCCCTCACGTGGCCCTTCCTTTGTGATTGTGCATCCCTAGCATCTCTTTTGTGCCTCTTTTTTGTCCAAGTTCTTTCCTCTTGGGAGGGCACCAGTCAGGTTGGATTAAGATCCACTCTTAATGGCCTCATTTTGACTTAATTTCCTCTTTTAAGGCCCTATCTCCAATACAGTCATGTTCTGAGATCCTGGGGGTTATGCCTTCCAGGTATGAACTTGAGGGAGGGGCGAGCCAGATCAGCACAGAACACCGGGCAGTTCTACTCTCACCCATTTACGCAGGAGAAATGAAAGATTTGTGTTTAAATGTTCACAGCAACCATATTCAAGATGGCTCTAAAATGGAAACAACCTAACTTCTATCACCAGGTGAATAAATACATTATGGTGACTTCTGAGAAGAGAGCACTACTCAGAAGTGAAAAGAAACAAACTGCTGATGCTTGTAACGATGTAAATAATTATGGGATTCCATTTACATGGGATTTTAGAATAGACAGATGGAATCTATAGGCACAGAAAGCGGATCAGTCGATTGACCAGGGCCAGGGGGTGTGTGTGTAGAGGAGGGTGAGGGCTAAGAACCGTCCCCCTACAGAGGACAGTAAAGCTCCTTGGGAATTCAAATTTTTTTTTTTTATGAAACAAAAATAATGTGTCCTGTTTTGAACTGCAGAATCAGGAAGATAATAGAAATGTATTAGTAAGCAACAGATGAGAAGTGAAATCCATTTAGCAGCTCTGTTCCTTTCAGAGCTCAGAGTTGAATAAAAAACCTTGGTTTTAGGGGCGCCTGGGTGGCTCAGTGGTTAAGCCTCTGCCTTCGGCTCAGGTCATGATCTCAGGGTCCTGGGATCAAGCCCTACATTGGGCTCTCTGCTCAGTAGAGACCCGCTTCCCCCTCTCCCTGCCTCTGTACCTACTTGTGATCTCTTTCTCTCTGTCAAATAAATAAATAAATAAATAAAATCTTTAATTTAAAAAAAAAGAAGAAAAAACCTTGGTTTTGGCTCAGGTCATGATTTTGGGGTCCTGAGATGGAGCCCCACGTCGGGCTCTACACTGAGTGTGTAGTCTGTTTGGGAGTCTCTCTCCCTGTGCCCCTCCCACTGTGCTCTCTCTCTCTCTCTCTCTCTCTACAAATAGACAAATAAATCTTTGAAAAAACAAAAACAAAGAAACAAAAATCTTGAAGTCAGACCAACGGCTGCCACATAGACTCTGAGATGCATTGGGGAGAGAGAAATCTTAAACAGTTTTTGGGGAGGGTTGGGTAGGTGTGGGGGACCAGTCGCTGAAGTTCAAAATGGCTCTTTTACAAAATTAAATGTCGACCTACCTGAAGCTGATTTAGTAATCTGTGGTGGGTCTGATCTGGAATTTTCTAACAACTACTTATTGAGTGTTTTCAACTCAACAGCATGGTGAGCACTAAGCCAAGCATTAGGATGTTGCTTGTTATCTCATTTGATCTTCATACGAACTCTCTGAGCTTAATGAGATAAATGCTGTCATTTATAGATGAAAAAATCCACACCCAAGGAGCTTTCAGTGCCTGTGTTTACATGCACCAGTAAATGGTTAAAAAACCAAGTCTGATTCTTATATGTCTGCCTGCATTACCAAGTGTTACTGCCCCCAGTTTACTGGAATATCCAGGTGCAAGAAGAATGCTTGACCTTTTATTCTTTGATTCCACAGATCTTCACCAAGTACTTATGAGATGTCCATCGCCGGGCTGGGCCCTGGTGGTTTGGCAGTTGACCAAACAGATGAAAGTCTGCTCTCATGGACCTTACATTCTCATGGGAGGAGACTGACAAGACAAAAATTCGAAATTAAATTTCAGAAGTGGTAAGTGCTATGAAGAGAACTAAGGTGAAGAAGGGGAGGATGAGGGGTGACAGCTGTTATTTTAGAAAGGGTGGACGGGGAGGACCACTGATGTAGGTGGCCTTGCGCGGGGATTAGCATGATGAGCAGGAGGGAGACAAACAAACCCCCTGCCTTCCAGGTAGGGGACAGGGAAGGCTACAGAGCAGGGGGAGGCTGCCATTTGGGATGTTTTTACAGCCTCAGCAAGAGGAATAGCGAGGTGCTTGGAGCACTGTGCCCAAAGGAAAGGCTGGAGGAGATGATCTGAGCAGGGGCCCTGCTGGGCAGAGCTCTGTGGATGCCGAGGTAGGAAATGAGTATCTAAGGCTGGAGGTACTGTTATCACATGAGCATATTCAAAGGACTGCTATTACACCTAGTGATTTGGAGATTGTTCACCGCAAATTTTTTTTTTTTTAAGATTTTATTTATTTATTTGAAACAGAGAGAAAGATCACAAGTAGGCAGAGAGGCAGGCAGAGAGAGAGAGGGAAGCAGGCTCCCTGCTGAGCAGAAAGCCTGATGCGGGGCTCAATCCCAGGACCCTGGGATCACGACCTGAGCCAAAGGCACAGGCTCTAACCCACTGAGCCACCCAGGCGCCCCTCTTCACCACAAATCTTAAATACACATTCTTAATCAAATACCTTTGGACAAAATTCTATATCCTGCCCCCTGTAACCAGATATGATTACCCTTCAAGCCAAAATCTTCCAAACCCAAGAGGTGGATAATCCAGGAAGTTAGGAAAGAAGGGGTTGTTTTCTCTAACCTAGTACACATACATGAACAAGGTGTTTTATAGGATAAAAATCTTACCGCTTTTATTAGTGTAAAGGTCAGCTTACATTATTGAAAAGCCTACTAAAATACATATTTATTACTTTTTAAGATGTAATTGGATCTAAGCCATCCAAGTTTTTTAGGGCATTAAGGGAATAGAGAAGAATAATTTTGTAATTAACCCTCTGACAGATTTCATTAAGTACTTGAAGCATTCCCTTAAGATCTTGTTTATAGTAATAAATCTCTTAATAGGTAGAGTAAAAGAAAATATAACACTCGGGGCACCTGGCTGGCTCAGTTGGGTAAGCGTCTGCCTTGGGCTCAGGTCATGATCCCAGGGGTCCTGGGATGGAGCCCCAGTCAGGTTCCCTGCTCTGTGGGGAGTCTGCTTCTCCCTCTGCCCCTCCCCGCTGCTTACCCCCTCTCTCACTCTCTTGCTCAAGCTCTCTCTTGCTCTCTCACTCAAGCTCTCTCTTGAATAAATAAAATCTTAAAAGAAAAAAGAAAATATAAAAATGAATCTTGATCAAATTATAGTACTATCAGTTCTATACCACCATAATTTACTGTTACCAAGCAAACACTTGAAGAACACAGATGTTTGCTGTCTTTCTTGTCAAATGAGCAAGAACCATGCCCGAAGCAGAACTTTTCCCTCACATGTATCACGATTTCATTTAAAAGAACTCACACCCACTTTCTGCTTTCATTTGCACACCAATCTCAATTCTTAAAGGAAATTATTTATGAAATTGATTTTTTCCTGAATGTGTGTGACAATTATTCTGAGAATAAATATTTCCTTGTAACTTACTTCTGTGTCTTTACTATCTTTTCCTTCTTTTATATGAATGTTCCCCAGGAAATATTCAGTCAGCTTTAATTCACTTTAAGAACAATGTTGATTATTCAAATGAGAAATTACAGTATAAATTTGCAGCCACCTCTTGGGAGAGGCAGTGGTGTACTTACACATTTCAGCTGACATACTACAGGTTCCTTATCAGTGGAGGTAAAAGCAGGGCCATATATAATTTATTAGTACTCTCTCTTTAATTGCTTTCCAGTAGAATTGCAGGAAAGAATTCGCTCTCTCCTGTTTCCCGGGGGGATTGCCTTTGTTACAGCTCAAATCTAAGCTTTATATGGAGTTGTAGCTTTCAAAATAGAGCATTAATTGAAAGCAATTATCCAATTATACCAGCTGTGACTATGCTGTATACTGAATATTTACCAAGAAAAGAACGCATTAAACAGATGATTTAATATAGCAGCCTGGCATAATGAATCTGCAACCGACACTTCAATCACATAGCTGATGTCTTCGGTGGCTGAAATAGTCAAGAGTACACAAGTAGCTCAAGTCAGTGCAAAAAATAAAATAAAGACTATCAGGCTTGATTTTCAAAACTGTGCAAACATGTGTGATGTGAATTTCAAAAGTAATCAAAGAACTTATGTTTATTATCTACAATGCATGAGATCTCTCCAACTGCTTGATTTTAAAAGTAGATGTGCATTTGACTTTAATCAATTTTTCTTTTAACTCTTTTGATGCCTTATGTAGGTGCCCTTAAGTCTTTGAGGGCTGTCCTTGAAACCGATGCTTTGGAACCACTCTAGGTACTTCTCAGATAAGCACCAAGAAGAACCTGCCCTGTGTGAAATTCCACTCTGCAACCCATGCTGCGATAATAAGCTGCAGGATCGTCTTTTTCTGCCTGTAATCTATTTAGCTTCTCAAGTGCTCACCAAGTGCTAGGAAGGAAAAGGCTTTGGCTGGGCTGGCCACTGATTAAATGGACTTGAGGATAATCCATATTACCAAGGAATATTTTTATGGGCAAAAAATCCACGACTAGCCCTTGTAAAATGGGCTCTGCAAGAAATCAAGACAATGTTTCCCTAAATGCGTTAGCTTTATATTAAGGAAACAAAACAAAGGAACCACAACACTTTGCTACCAACTCTTGAGTCATCTTATTGGTGCTGTCTTGACAAAGAGATGCCTTTCCTCCATGTGCTATGATGTCACCTTTGTCCAATCATAACCTTCCTTATGAGAGTGGGGGGGAATCTCTCTGGAGACAAGGTGAGTGACAGCAGCAGGCAACGCAGCAGTCACTAGGCAACAAGATCCAGCCTTCAGTGGAAGAGAGTTCTAAAACATTTAACCCTCACACTGTCAGGGCTTTCTGTTGCTGGTGTGGCAGTAATCTGTGGACAAAAGGCCTAATACGGATACTACCACTTTTTTCTAAAGCTGGGCTCCTAAAGGCAATTCGAGGACACTTCCTACTTAGACTAAGGACATTATTCAGTTTGACAAGGTTGGTAAAGTTAGATATGTTTACAGCCTCCTTTCACAATGTTACAGTTTAAACCCTACATAATTACCTCCTCCATGAATTGGGACCTGTGAGTTGATTGCTCCCAGCAAGCTGGGCTGTCATATAGGTGTGTAGTCTGTGCCCTGAGGAAAGTTATCCCATGGAGAGGTGAGTGGAGCCGAAGTCAGCCTGTGCTCCATTTGCCAAGATGCACCCTCACTCAGGCGGTCTTCAGAAAGATCCTTTATCAAATAAGTTGCCTTAATGAGGCGCCATGTTGTAATTTGTCTGCTGGGAGGGGTTGCTTTTCCCACTTTGCCCAAGGTTGCTGTATGAGCTCTTGGGTGGTGGAGAGGAGGGCTACAAGTACCTCTTATTTTTCCAACTAGTCAGAAAGTTCTGCAAGACTGGCCCTCCTCTTTCGCTTGACTCGGCTAGAAAACTTAGCACAGGTCTGGACAGACCCAGGTGTGGCCTGGTTGTATTGCTTGCATACTGGATTTCTATCATCATCTCCTTCAGATGATTGTTTTGGTTTGTTTTGAGAAAACTAGAATTTTTCTCATAAAGCTAATTTTTTATTGATTTGAAAGATTTAATAGTTTAACATTTTTTCTGTACCCCAACAGTTACATAGTATAATGACTTCCTCAAGAAGAGAAATCCTTTTTATTTTTTTCTTTAGCCAGATAATAAATCACTTAGCACACAATTTTTGGGTTGGTTTGGGAGGGGGTGCACTGTAATTTATTATTTTACTTTTTGTGTTTTGGTTTTGGTTTTGTTTGAGGACAATTGACACACAATGCAACATTAGTTTCAGGTGTACAACATAGTGACTCAACATCTCTAAACGTTATGCCATGCTCTCCACAAGAATAGCTACCTTCTGTCACCATAAAGCGCTATTACAATACCTCTGACTATATTCCCTATGCTGTGCCTTTTATTCCTGTGCCACAGGGGTGGAGATGGACCGATGGGCCAAATGGGTGAAGGGTTCCAGTTATGGAGGCTTCCAGTTATGGAAGGAAGAAATCACTGGAATAGAAGCTACAGCAGACACTTTAAGAGAGCTTCTTGAGGACATCGGGTACCATGTTTTCTCTAACAGTGCTCGGCACGTAGTAAGTGCGCATATATCTTTTCATGAATGAGTTAATTGTCTAGTTGATCAATTAGCTAATGGTGTTCACTTCTGGAGGGATCCAACAGGACAGTTATATGTGTTAAAATTGTCAGACACCTTCCACGTTCACTAGTACAACACTTATTTTGAAATTGAGTATCTGAGACCCAAATAACTGACCAGGCAATATATCTGGTTAAAAGCATATGGGGCGCCTGGGTGGCTCAGTGGGGTAAAGCCTCTGCCTTCGGCTCAGGTCATGATCTCAAGGTCCTGGGATCAAGCCCTGCATCTGTCTCTCTGCTCGGTGGGGAGCCTGCTTCCCCCTCTCTCTGCCTGCCTCTCTGCCAGTTTGTGATCTCTCTCCCTCTGTCAAATAAATAAATAAGAATCTTAAAAAAAAAAAAAAAAGCATAGCCAGGTTTCCATTTCCCTATAATTAGGTCAAGGAGGAGACTAATATAGATGTCAAATAAATAATTAAAAGAATAAAACAAAATAAATATGTAACTATTAAAATTTTTAAAATGTTGATCTGTGTGCCACCTAAAATTGTTTCAGTGATAATTGTAGCACTCTTTGGAAAATATTACATGTTTTTAGATGAGCGATGATACTAAACACAATGAAGCTCTAAACAATGCTATGGCTTGTCCAAAGGGGCAAAGTCAGTGCTGACTGAAGCTGATTTAATCTGATTCTAACAAACCCCTTCATGAAATTATATTAGATAATACAATCTTGTGTTCAAATTTAGCTACTGGTTTGAACCTTGTTCCTAAATGGCGTACCTTGTACCAGTCTGTTTCCTCATCTGTCCTAGAGCGGATTGGATTAGATGAACTCGGAAGGCCAACATTCTACAAGCTAAAATCCTCTGCATTCCTTATTACTCCCTCCAGTTAGACAGAAGATCCCTGTGCACAGGGAGATCCATATGATGTCATGGAAACAGTGACCACAATAAAGGTCAACATATTAAATTCCTTATTCAAGACTTTCTTTTTTTTTTTTCTAAGATGTTATTTACTTATTTGACAGAGAGAGTGATCACAAGTAGGCAGAGAGGCAGGCAGAGAGTGAGGGGGAAACAGGCTCCCTCCTGAGCAGAGAGCCCGATGCGGGGCTGGATCCTAGGACCCTGAGATCATGCCTGAGCCGAAGGCAGAGGCTTTAACCCACTGAGCCACTCAGGCACCCCCTTATTGAAGACTTTCAAATGATTTTTTTTTAAAGAGCAAAATTGCATATATTAATGAGACATCTTTAATTTAAAAAAAAATTTAAGTAGGCTCTATGCTCAGTGTGGGACTTGAACTCACTACCCTGAGTTTGAGAGTCACATGCTCTACTGACTGAGCCAACCAGGTGCCCCAACAAAACATTCTTAAACAAAATCAAAAACACTGGGGCACCTGGGTGGCTCAGTCGGTTGAGCATCTGACTCTTGGTTTCAGCTCAGGTCTTGATCTCAGGATCAGGAGTTCAAGCTCCATTTTGGGCTCCATGCTGGGCGTGGAGCCTACTGGAAACAAACAAACAAACAACACACAAACTAAAAATAAAGAGCTAGACAAACATACCAAACCAGAAAATACAGAATTTGAGGCAAAAAGGTAAGATAAAGAGGAATACTTTATTTTTTTAAATGTATATATAGTTGCAAATATTTGTGGACAAAATAAACAAAGTAAAAATTGGTAGAAATATATAATTTGACAAAGTCACAGTTATAATGGATATTTTAATAAATATTCCTCTGGATTTATATAATAGAAAGAATAAAGTGAGATAAAGTTTGGATTATATATAGCTAGATAGCTTGAATTAATAGATACATGTAAAACTTCATATGCAACAAAAATCTTTTTCCTTATCAAGTAGATATTTGAAAGGTAAAAATTATACTGTCAGTTTCTGACCACAGTGAAATAAAACAAGAAATTAATAAGAAAAAACTTTCCTCCCATCAAATTAAATTATTCAGAATTATTCATGCAAATTTAAATCAAAGAGGAAATCAAAACTAAAATTATAGATAATTTAGACATTAATATGTGAAAATACACAGTGAAAGATGTATTCAAGGAAAATTAATAAAATTAAATGCTTTTATTAATAAACATGAAATGTTGAAATAAAGTAGAAAGAACAACAAAATAATATGAATGCAAAAGCAAGAATTAATAAAAAGATAAAAGCAGAATCTAATTTATTAGGAAAAATAGGCTTAATATATAAAAACAAGAATTATTATTTTGAAGGTCAATGAAATAAAGAAACTTCTTCCAAGTCTGATTATGGAAATAAGTGAAACCACAAATATACAACTCTAGAAGTGTAAAAGGGAGGCAAGAAGAAGCACAACAAATTTTTTATAAGAATACACGCAGATTTATACAAGTTATTCTGGACATTTAGAGGGGCGCCTGGCTGGTTCAGTCAGTAGAGTGTGTGACACTTGATCTCAGGGTAGTGAGTTCAAGCCCCACATTGGACGTAGAGCCTACCTAAAGAAAAAAAATATTTAAATAAAATGAATAATTTAACAGAAAAATTGAAAATCCAAAAAGACCAAGTACCGGAAATTAATGGAAAAGTTTATCAAACACCTCCCCATCTCTGTTCCCCAAAAGAGTGTCAGTCCGATGGTTTACCAGATGAATTTTACCAGTCTTTTAAGAAGCAGATAATTTCTCTCTTATTTCAGCTGTTCCAAAAATAGGGAAAGGAGGGAAACAAAGTGTCTTAGTTTATTTTACAAAGTTATAAAGCTCTGATACCAAAACCAGCAAAATGTCACAAAACTGCCATACATCAATCTCCAGAATAGTATAAAACTGGTAAAGATTTACGAGGCTGATGTAACTTGATGTTGGCTTGATGTTGATATGTATATACATTGGTATAACCTTTATGGAGAGCTGTCAGAACAACTTGTTAATGTTCCTTTTTTAACCTGGAAATTGAATTTTAAGAAATTTATCCCAAGAAAATAATAGGATAAATGTGCAAAACTGTATAATTATTTTTAAAAGTTCTTTATGGCATAGTTTACAATTGAGGAAATTTGGAAATAACTCTAATGGCCATCAACTAGGAATGTTAAGATCAATTATACTGATTACAATAATATACTATGAAATTTTCAATAGGGATCAAATATACATATTGTCATGGAAAAACATCCATGGTCTATTGTTAAGTGCAAAAAGGAGATTATAGAACAGAATATGTAGCACTTATTTATTTAATGTAAATTAAACCACCATGTTTATATATGTGTGTGTATATACATTTAAAGAAGTCTAAAGGATTCCTAAAAAAAAATGTTGAGAGGTTATCTCTTGGGTGTGAGGTTAATTGACAGGAAGCTGCTTTATGTAGTTCTGTATTGTTTGAACTTTGCCCTGAGTATAAAGAAGTAAACATAAGATTACCACTCTTGTAAGTACATAAGTAGATAGGTAGGTAGGTAAAAAATAAACACATGAATGTATAAATAAATAAATAAATAAATAAAGGTGTTAGATAAAGTATTCCTATCTTTCTTGCTCTTACCCCTTGAGATCAAATATAGTTTTTGACTTTACTAATTTCCACTATTATCATTATACCAATATCCTTGCTTTTTCTCTTCCTTTTCTTGATTCTTATTCTTAGGGACACAAAGGAAGAAGAAATAGCTCATTTGATGGCCCAATTCTGATATGTGATCCTCAAAGTTCTTCTTGAAATTTCTTTCTTCAGTTTCTTCAGTTTTCTAATTATTTTAAAGTCATTTAATACCCTGTAATACATTCTTTTTGTTTCAACCAGTTAGAATGGATTCTATTTCTTACAACAAAACCCTGAATAGTATTGAGAGTTATTACACGCACATAGTAAAATCTTGAGTGTCTAACTTGTAACTTTCAGTGAACCTAGTGAACCATTGTAGTCATGAAGGGTCTTTTGTTTTTAATTGAAAGTATGGGTATCACTAGCCATAGAGTTAAATAGGATGAAGAACAAAAGGAATGACAGTGAAAATTCTTTTATCACATATTAACACAACAAAAATAATGGTTTGCAAGTTGGGCTTCTTTTGTGGATATGTTTACAGTTGCATCATCACAAACAATAACTGAAAAACAAAATTGATTTATTTTACTCTATGTGAAATTTGCGACACTAACAATGAAGTTTCAGAGCTGGATGAAAATGGTTGTTTGTCGGGATTGTGAGTTATGAGATTTGTAGAGTATGTGTATCCATTGCAATTATGAAAACAGTAGTTAAAAAAAAAGTGTCAGGAGTCTTTCATTGTGGAAAAAATTCATTGATCAGTTAGTTGTTCCTAGAGACAGTGAATGAGCCCAATCGGGAATTCAGGAACTCTTTGAGTCTGTCATGACACATAGGCGTGAGAGACAAAATAATGCTTCCCCAAAGATGTCTCTGTTCTGATCCCTAGAACTTGTGACTGTTTTACCATTAGATGAGAAAGGGGAATTACGTTTGCTAATCAGCCGACTTCAAACTATGATTATCTTGGGTTATCCAGGTGGGCCGAACGTAATTACCGGGTCTTTATGTGGAAGAGGAAGACAGAATCTGTGCAGGAATGGGGTGATTGAAGAAAAGCTTGCCAGCCGTTGTTAGCTTTGCAGAAGGAATGCACCTGTCTGTCCAAGGTGGAAAAGGCAAGACAAGGGACTCTCCCTGGAGCCTCCAGCAGGTAAACAGCTCTGTGTGTGGATACTTTGATTTCAGCCCATGGAGACCTCTTTTAAACTTATCACCACCAGATAATAAATTAGCGTGAAGCCATTAAGTTTGTGGTGATTTGTTGTAACAGTGATGGAAATGAATAATAGATTATTTGATCTAGCGGTAAGAAAACACCACTTTCTTTCTTTTTTTTAAGATTTTATTTATTTATTTGAGAGAGAGAGAGAGCACAAGTAGGGTGAGCAGCAGAGGGCACGGGAGAAGCAGACTCCTCTCAGAGCAGGGAACTCGATATGGGACTGGATCCCAGGACCCAAGGATCATGACCTGAGCCCAAGGCAGATGCTTACCTGACTGGCTCCCCAAAAACGCATTTTCTAAGACTACCTGTCAAGAGTAGTCTGAAAGTATGGGACGGGATCACTTTAGTGATATTCTAAGCATTTCTCCAGCAGTGCTAATAATGCAAAGACTAAATGCATATCGTCTGTAATAATTATTACTATGAGTCTGGCTGGGCCTTAAAACATATTGTGGTATCTAGAAAAATTACTTGCATGTTGAGCCTCTTCAGTTTTTCCAAATTTCCGAAATTAATAACTTGCATGCCTCAGCATTTTGCCCATTAACCAATGACATAGGTTGCAGATCCCCTCCCTCCCTTGCCAGGTGGTAATTGCAGCCTCGAAGCTGGCTGCCTGGATGCCCTTCAGTCACTCAGTTTTTCTGAGATCATCTTATTTTAGTAAAGTGGTTAGTACTGGAGTAGAATTGGCCTAACTTCTACTGAAATACCCGATGGGAAATCAACGCCCTTGAAAAGATTTCCAGAGATTCCAAGTCCACCATAGGTTGTATAAGAATGCTCCTTGTGCTGCAAATATCCATCTCCAAATTTCTACTGACCTTTCTTGATCTCCACTTTGCATTTTGCCTTCCACAGCTCTTCCCTATTTTATATACTGTGTGACCCAGCTAGATATTTTCTTTCCAACCCTTTCACTCCCAAATACCATCATGACTCAAGGCAATGGCCAGAGCAGGCTTTATTAATAGTTTAGAGCAAAGGAGGGGTTGCACTGAATAAAACACAGACAACCAATTAATGCTGAATATTGGAATTTCTTATCTTTAAATGCACATTGGCTATTTTCAAGACTGTGGAACATCTCGTCACTTTTGCTTATCCTTCTGTGATTCTGGGTTTCCTCTCTTCTTACTTGATCCTCTTTTTCCTTTTTATTTTTAAAGATTTATTTATTTAAGGAGCAAGTGCACTGGCGGGGAGGGGCAGAAGGAGAGGGAGAGAGAGAATCTTAAGCAGGCTTCACACCCTACTCAGAGCCCAATGGGGGGCTCAATCTCACAACCCTGAGATCATGACCTGAGCCAAAATTATAAAGATATATATCCATCATGATAGTATCATGCCAAGTATCTTCACTGCCCCCAAATCCTCTGTTCTCTGCCTAATAATCTTTTTATTCCACACTGACTCCCAACAAACATTGATTTTTCTTTTTGTTATGATTTATTTATTTGAGAGAGAAAGAAAGAGAGCTGGGGGAGAAGCAGAGAGAGAGGGAGAGAATCCTCAAGCAGACTCCCTTCTGAGTGCAGAACCCAATGGGGGCTCCATCCCAGGACCCTGAGATCATGATCTGAGCTGAAATCGAGTCAGACGCTTAACTGACTGAGCCACCCCATCCCACCCCCATTGATCTTTTTACTGTCTCCATAGTTTTGCCTTTTCCAGAATGTATTATAGCTGGAATCATACGGTATATAGCTTTTTCTGTTGATTTCTTTTCCTTGGTAATATACATTTAAGCTCCTTCTATGTCTTGTCATGGGTTAATGGATCATCTCTTTCAGCGCTGAATAATATTCCATTGCCTAGATGTAGAGATTTACTTATCCATTCACCTACTGAAGGACATCTTAGTGGCTTCCAAGTTTTGGAGATTATGAATAAAGCTACTATAAACATCCATAGGCAGGTTTTTTGTGCAGATAGAAGTTTCCATCTCCTATGGGTAAATACCAAGGAACTCAAGTACTAGATCATATGGTATGAGTATATTTCATTTTGTAAGAAACCACCTGTCTTCTGAAGTTGTACCATTTTGCATTCCCATCAGCAGTGTCTGAAAGTTCCTGTCCCTCCATATCACCAGCTTTTGGTGTGGTCGAGTTTTCCAGATTTGGCTCATTCTAATAGGGATGTAGTGGTACCTTATTATTATTTTTTTGGTAGGTTGGGGTTTTTTTGAGGTGCTACTCAAGCTTTATTTAATGTAAATATAATACATTTTAAAAACCCAACAGATATTGTACAGTTTTTCAGAAATCATTTACTCATATGCTGCTCCATGTTTAGATTTTTAGAGCAACCCTCAGACTTTATGGGTAGGGCAAGGGGAAGAAAAAGGTAGATTCTTTCTCAGTAGCCTCTTTGCATTTTCTCACATTCTCACTACCCACGTATAGACATCTAGGGCTTGCCCCTGTCCTGCCTCTTCTGGGTCACATTATATGGGCTCAGGACTTTCTGTATCTCCAGCGTAATGGCAGGGGGTATGTGCTCAAAAGTCCAGGGATTTTGGTTGTTCTGTTTTCATTCCTCTTGATCTTTCTGTCTCTTCTCTAGAGTCTCATGGTTCATGGCCTTTGTTGGGCAGCGCAACAAGCTGGTCGAGGAAACATGGTTATCTCTGAATTCACCGCACCCCCCATCTCTACTGTGAGACTGCTGGCCTTCCTTCATGGGGGCCACACAGTGACCAATGACACCTTGGCCTCCCCACTATGGGCTGCCCCACACCCTTGCAGGTGATGGACTTGAACGGGACTGGTACTATCAGGCAAACATATTTTTGATGTCCAGAGAGCACTGGACTGTCACGCACAGCCTTTCAAACTGACTTCAATGGAGGTAAAACACCACCCAGCGCCAAGATGGCAAAACTGCCTTCTGTGAACTCAGGAGCTTTAGTAGAAGTACCCAACGTCACTCAAGTATTGAGATTCTCTTCTTCCTTTTGGCACAGTGGTGCCCTTTCAATGAATCTAAGCATGGGCTTTTCAGGAATGGAAGCATCCTCAAAAGTTGGCAGCAGGAGCAGTGGCGTTAGGCCAGCGCTGGTGGGCAGGACTATCTCCCAGATCAGACATCGGTGCTCACAGGAGTGGCGCCCTGACACAAGCCAGCAGCCACCGCATGGCCATGTGGGTCAGGGGGCCGCAGCCGCTGCAGCCTGCCTCCACCCACTGCCTCCACCAGGGAAGAGGGCAGAACCCCTTGAGCCACACTGTCATCTGCTCAAGGCTGCTGGTATTACGCTGATTTAATTTGCATTTCCTGGAGTGCCTGGGTGGCTCAGTCGGTTAAGCGGCTGCCTTAGGCTCAGGTCATGATCCTAGGCTCCTGGGATCAAGCCCCACATGGGGCTCCCTGCTCTGCAGGGAACTTGCTTCTCCTTCTCCCCTGCTCATGCTCTCTCTCTCAAATAAATAAATAAAATCTTAAAAAAAAAAAAGAATTGCCATTTTCTTTAAAAACAATAATAATTTGCATTTCCTGATGACCTATGATATTGAGCATCTTTTCATATGTTTATTTGCTTAGATGAGGTGTCTCTTAAGGTCTTTGGCCCATTTTTTTTAATCAGTTGTTTTCTTATTGAGTTTTTTTTTTTTTAAAGATTTTATTTATTTATTTGACAGAGAGAGACACAGCGAGAGAGGGAACACAAGCAGGGGGAGTGGGAGAGGGAGAAGCAGGCTTCCTGCAGCGCAGAGAGCCCTATGCGGGGCTCGATCCCAGGACCCTGGGATCATGACCTGAGCCGAAGGCAGACGCTTAACGACTGAGCCACCCAGGTGCCCCTTCTTATTGAGTTTTAAGAGTTTTTTTTGCATATTTTGGATAACAGTCCTTTATTAGGGGTATCTTTTGCCATTGTTTTCTCCCTCTCTGTGGCTGGTCTTCTCTTTCTCTTGATGTCTTTTGCAGAGCAGACGGTGTTCATTTTAGTGAAGTCCAGCTTGTCAGTTATTTCTTCCATGGATCATGCCTTTGGGGTTGTATCTAAAAAGTCATCATGGTCTCCAGGGTCACCCACGTCTTCTCTTGTGTTTTCTTCTAAGAGTTTTATAGTTTTGCATTTCACATTTAGGCCTGTGATCCATTTTGAGTTTATTTTTGTGAAGGGTGTGGTATCTGTATCTAGGTTTTTTTGTTTTGTTTTGTTTTGCACATGAAAGAATATTTTCCTTTTGAGAATAGTTTTTCTTCTAAAATGTGTTCAGTGCTGGTACAGACAAAGTACCGATAAGCACAAAAGAGGAAAACAAGTCTATGACCTGAAGATAACGGATACCATTTTGCTGTGAAACCTTCAGACATGTGCACGTCTGCAGGAATGTCACAGGAGGTTAAAATGGCGCTCCTTGTGCATAATTCTGTCTGAACCCCTAAAGGTCGATAATACTACCATAGGTAGCCCAAGGACCTCATGTCCCAAATATCCTAATTAAGGTGCTATGACTTCTACTCAACTGACACAGAGTAAACTCAGAGATTATGAAACAGGCTTTGCCAGCTTGGAGCAATCCCCCCTCCGGTCTCTCACTTAGGGCTGAAGAGCCGTGTTGATGGGGTGGATCCCATGCCACCTCCCAGCGGGGAGAGGACGGCAGCCCCTCACCTCAAGCCAAGTGAGGGACCCTCGAGGGTCAGAGAGCAGTCAGAGATGCATGTCTTCTAGAGTCTGGGGACTGGTGCCTGCCTTTTGCCAAGAGATGCCAGCAGGTGGGAGACTGTAGCTGTGCCTCTGTCTGCCCGACAGCAAGGAGAAGAAGGACTGCCTTCCTCAGTGGTGGGCAAAGATGTGTAACCTTTACCAGGGGCCGTGGGACTCTGAGGAGGGAGCTAGCCTGGGTTGTTTGAAAGGGGGACCACATCACAGGACTCCTGAGTACGAGGGCCAAGGGCCCAAAGGAGAAAGTCAGTGTAAGGAAGACTGCTGGAGACCGCAGGGGTTGAGAGGACAGGAAGATTCCAGCTATGAGAGAGACACCATGGGCCGCAGAAAGTCTTGAGAGCAGCCTCCGAAAGCACCCATCAGAGAAGGAGGCTGCAAAGGTCTGTGTGGCCCAACAGCGGGAGCCAATGATGGTCCAGGACTCTGCCTGCTGTTGAAGGCTGCCCTTCCCCCAGTCTCACCCCCCAGGGCCCGCGACCCCCCCTCCCCCGCCCAAAGGGGTGAAAGGCCAAGGGAAAAGGAGCAGCTCTGAGAAGAAACCCTTCCAGGATTCTGAGCTCATTGCAGTTCAGCCTCAAGGGGAAGATCAGATTGGACTAGATGTTTTTGGGTTTTTTTTAATTTTATTTATTTGACAGAGAGAAACACAGCGAGAGAGGGAACACAAGCAGAGGGAATGGTAGCGGGAGAAGCAGGCTTCCTGCCGAGCAAGGAGCCCGATGCGGGGCTCGATCCCAGGACGCTGGGATCATGACCTGAGCCCAAGGCAGACGCTTAACGCCTGAGCCACCCAGGCGCCCCTGGACTAGATGTTTTAATTCTCAAAGTAAGGCCATCCACCTGACTGCAAGGGACCAGAAGTGCTAAGACCTGCCTGAGATTTCATCCATGGTCCCTAGAAGGATAAATCTGCAGAGCAGGTTTGAGGGAAATGTGGGAGAAAGGAAACAGTTGCTTTATTATTGCACTTGTGCCCGTCTCGGCCAACAAAATGGTAATGAATATAAAAATTATTTTTAATAAATAAAATCTTTAAAAAATTATTTTTAAACAAGCATTGGATCATATTACGTTTTTATATCAATCAAATGACTAATGTATGTAAAGCTCCTAACATGACATTTGGCACATAGTAAATGCATTAGTGTGTTATCTGCTACTATCATCATTATTATTAATGATTTCATAACCTGCCTTTCTTCATTTAATGATATTTCCTAAATATATTTTCATGTCAATAGATATAATTATTCTGGCATAGCCAGAATGTGAGATCACACTATCTGTTTATTCAGTAACGTATCCTTCTATTTACAACAGTGCCCGGCATATAGCAAGTAATCAATACATAATTGTTAAATGAATAATTTCAAGGGGATGTTGTGTTGTTGTATCGAATGTACTATAGTCACTAATCTTTTATTATTGGTTAGAAAACCTTGCAAACAGGCACATTTAGGTGCTTTCATGGTTGCAAACCAGTCTCTAAAAATACCCTTGTTTTGTATCTTTGTGTATATCCTTATTCTCTTGGTAGAAATTCTTAGAAGAGGAATTGCAGGGTCAAAGGGTATAAACATTTCATTAAAACTTTGAAAATTCCTGCCAAATTGCCCTCTGGAGGGATTTTGAGGCTAAGGAAGAACTAGGAATTTCCAAGTACAGAGATTATTTTTTTATCTTCGCATATCTCTGGATATTTCCCAGTTCCAAGAGTTTTGGCACGGCTTCAACGCAGGAAGGGTTTCTTCAAGGTTGAAAATAAAAACCTATTTCAGGAACTAATTCTAGGGCATAGTTGACTGAGTGAAATGGAAGGAAAAACAGAGCGTTTGGCAATAGAAGCGTGGTGAGGAACTCCTGAGCGCGGGAAGCCTCAGCTTGGAAGAGCACAGATTCATCTTCAAGCGTCATGAAGAAGATGACTGGTCAAAATGTCACTATTTAATTTTTTTTCCAGTTTTTTTTTTCAGTGTTACAAGATTTATTGTTCATGCATCACACCCAGTGCTCCATGCAATACGTGCCCTCCTCAATACCCACCACCAGGCTTGCCCAACGCCCACCCCCCTCCCAAAATGTCACTATGTATTGAGCACCTACTAAGTATGATACCGCACTGACCACTTTGGTGTGCAGTGGCCTGTCGATGGCATCCCTCGGTCCGCTCCCACCACCCCCCATGCCCAGGCTGTCTGCTCTCCAGGGAAGAGCCGTTGTTGGCTTCAGCTTGCATCCCTGGCACGCAGCAGGAGAAAGGCTGTAGATGCCATCCATGTTTGTAAGACTGAACAAAACTCTTCTTGGAAAATTCCAGAGGGTTGGCACCAACTCTGGAAAGCAAACACAAGTACACGCACTCGAATGACGAATATCAAATGTGAGAAACTAAGTCACTGTCATCTTGAGCTCTCCCAGTAGAAGCTTTGGCAGATTTGGGTCTTGCGCCCCTTCTCAGATTGGTCTGCTGTTCCCAGATTTGTTCAGTACCAGCATCTAGTCAGAACTGATCAATGAGGCTTCACTGTCTCCCTTGAGTGAAGTGGCAGACAAAAATGGAAGCCATAAGAAGCTTGAGACCCTGAGCCAAAGATCTCAAAAGGTTGAAGAATATCTCTCTTAGGATCTGTGTGTTGAATCTGCCCTTGGGGCTTTGGCAGGTTCCCTGGATATTGTCAGTGGGTGAGAGAAACAATATATGGCAGGAATGGCTGTCTGCCTACCCAATGTCTATTCACTCCTGCTTCTTTACTGTAGAACCCAATATTATTATTAGAGACAGCAAAGCATCTAACTAAAAAAATTACATTTCCAGGACTGCTTTGAGGATGGATATAAAGGAAGTTGTTGGGTGGGACTTCCAGAAATATTCCTAAAGGAGAATTTATCCATCTTCCTGACTACCTCTCTTCTTTCTTCTTCATACCCAGATCACAGACGCAATAGTGGAGCTCCAGCAGCCATTTTGCAGCCATGAACTTGAGGTTGAAAATCAATACTAAGGATGTTAAAGCAGAAAGGATAGGAGACTTGAACAGACCAGCCCAACACTGCCTGCTTTCAGCTTTGTTTTACTTGCGAGAGAAACCAACCCCTAATTGTTTAACTACCATCACTTGAGGACTCTGTTAGTAGAGGCTGAAGGTAATCGCTAATGGAACGACTATCTATGGGGTGAAGGGCCCAGTAGTAACCCCTAGGAGCATTTTGCAAATTTTGGCGAGGGGAGGTGTATTTTTTGTTGGCACAATATACTTGTATTTAGTTGACAGGAGTCTAAGATGTCTTGACCCAGGTATTCATGTAGATTTAAAACAACAATAACAAAATGTTTACAATGACCTGTGCCTTCAACATAATTATATTTTACAAATAAGTCACATGTGTTTTTTGCATGGTTTTGGACACACACAATTTTCCAGGAATGTGACTGCCAGGTAAAAAAAAAATTGGGGGGGGGCCTCCTGGGTGGCTCAGTGTGTTAAGCACCTGCCTTCAGCTCAGGTCATGATCTCAGGGTCCTGGGACTGAGCCCCACATCGGGCTCCCTGCTTAGCGGGGAGTCTGCTTCCCTCTAGCTTGTATTCTGTCTCTTTCTGAAATGGATAGGTAAAATCTTTAAAAAAATTTTTTTTGCACTCTTTTTTGGAACTTTACAAAGATTTGTTCACTATTTGAAAAATCATATCACCAATGGCAACACTAGTTGTATTCAGAGCAACACACTCTATTGCTCTAAGTTTGTAGTTGTCCCATTCATGGTGAATGTGTGAATAATTAGTGAGTCCTTGGGAATCACCGACTCTTTTGTTTTATATTCTATTATAGTTGGGTCCAAGCAGTTCCATGTTGAAATACCTATTACTTTATTACAAATTACTGCCCTTTTATTTCTTCTTTGAATCTTTCCCATCAAGGCATTATGCTGATTTCATTTTTGGAAAAGCATGTACAGGTAGGTTATATTATGTATACAATTTCACTTCAGGATCATAAAGTGTGTCCCGTTAAGTAGGGAGGAGGGCATTGGTCTTGACAGTGCCTGTCGTCCTAACTGATAAGACTCATGCACGCTCAGCCTCCATCTGCCTTCTTTGCTTTAGTGCGAAGAGGCAGAAAGGACTGGCAGTAGAGAGCTGAGTGTTTAGGGACTGCCCTTCAAGCAAAAAAAGGCATATTTTTCTACATTTATCTGTGGCAAGCCTGGCTTTAGGCGTAAGAGCAGAAGATGCGTCATGAGCAATGCCGTTTGAGAGCTAATTATCTCCGGGAGAGCAGAGTGTTAATCCATGATCCACCACCAGCAACTCTGTACACATTAGTTTTTCAGAGGACACAGAATTAGGACAGAACTCTGTGTCGACAGAGGGGGAGGGGGAGCAAGACACAGTTCTGGAACTCCAGGGGCTGAGAAAGGAGAGGGAAGGGAGGTAAAGAAATCACGGCGGCCATCTGGGGGTGGGGGAAGGGTGCCAAGGGAAACAGCACGGCCAGGACCACTGAGGGGACCTGTAGCCAGCATGGCCTGCTCACCGTTCGCCTCGGTCACCCCTCTGGCGCGACTCAATTAACCACATCTCACACTCCTTAATTGGAGCAGATAATTGGCGAGCTGGCTTTGTGCACAGGAAGTGTGTGCAGTCAGATTTGGCGGAGTGGAACAGGAAGAATGGGGACCACCTGATTTCGTCTTGTGCCAAGGAGGGCGACACAAAGCGGCAGTGTCTCCTATGGAGCTTGGCCCCGGTGAAGCTGAGGGACGGAGAGCGCTGTGCAAACTGGCGGATGAATGGGGTCTTGCTGGGAACATCGCTGGAGCAGATGACAGTCAGGAGCTCTCGGACCGGGCTCAGTGATTAGGCTGCTTTGTGACTTTGGGCAAGTGATTTAACCTCTCTGTGTCTGTTTCCTCATCTGTAAAACAACAGAGGAAATAAAAATCCCCCTTAAATTCCCATCACTCCATTCCATCTGATCCCCAGATGTGGCTTGAATGTCTCCTCTGTGGATAGAATTATGCCAACTGTGGGGGGGGGGCGAGGGTGGAATTATGCCTGCCTCCCCCACAGCTGGGCACCCCCCCACCCTTCCCCATCTTCCTCCCCACAACTGCCCACAGGAGTACGGAGGGGTGTGAAACAGACAAATATGAGCAATCCTTGTGTTGTGTGTGTTAAATCTTTACCTTCTCCCCAGAGAAATCTCAACCTGCTTTTACTTCAGGCTGGGAGATATCTTGATCTAACCTCCTGACCCAGCCCTTGGTGAGGTCTTCTCTCAGACGTGCCCTAATGGGTCCTGGTAGAGAGGGCTGTTGCCAGGACGATGGAAACCAAACACTGGTGGAAGTGTCATTATTTCTGAGGATGTGGTAAGTGAGGTATTCACCTGATGACCATCCCATGACTGTCAGGCTTCTTTTCTAGCTACTTTTTGGAATCTCCATTCTTAGAAAACCCTTTGTTATGAAATGTGCTTAGGTCTGGAAAGGAAGTGAGGGTCAGTCAGCAATACCCCCAGTGTGAACTCTGGAATAGCATTTCCTTTTGAAAGATTCATCCTCATTTTGCTCTTGGCTTTGCTTTGGTGTATGATGAATGCGTTTCCTGGGGATTTCCAACCTGAGCAGCAAGGAGCCCAGCTCACTCCCACACTAAAGACAGAGATGGCTGTATTTCTTGCATGACTTTTTCTGTCCCACAGTGGTAGACAAAGGGAATCAAGAGACTGCTTGTGTGACCCTGGGTGAGTCTCTCTACTTCCCTGAGTATCAGTCAGCAACTGAGGCATTTAATAATTTCTATTTTGGGGGGAAAGTTGAGGACAAGTTACCGAAGCACCCTGAATACCCGTTTGTAACAGACATTATTATTTTTATTGTTTTGCTTTTTGCTCAGATTTTATTTTTCATGATCTAACAATTATACAAGTGACCAAATGGTTTTATAAAGTCATAACATTTTAGTAAAATCATGTGGCCTCGAGTAATTCGTGAATATTACCATTCATTACAAGTGTTTAAATGCAGAAATGCATTAGTATTTCTCTTATTAAGCTTGGTCATCACACGTAACTTAGTCTGAATTACAAACAGTGTAATCTCTTAAAAGAGATAAAGTATAGGGGTGCCTGGCTGCCTCAGTTGGAAGAGCATGTGACTCTTGATCTTGGGGTTGTGAGTGCCAGCCCTATGTTGGGTATAGAGATTACTTAAATAAAACTTTTTTAAAAAACTGGTAAAGTTTAAAAAAATATCACCTGGCTGTAAAAATCATCCAACATCTACAAAGAGAAAATGAATCAGAAAGTCTCGTGTCATTCCCACAGCTGGCCTGTAACAGATTTATTAATCAGAGAATCCAAAATAACATTTTCCTCACCGGGCTGTTGTGAGGATTCAATGAGAATATCAAGTTATTGGTGCCCAATGGACATCTAATAAGTGATAGTTATTAATATGTTTCTACCCTCAAAACAGACACAGCTACACATAGGTACACACATAGGTACAGACATAGCTACACATAGGTGCACACACACAGGTTCTCTCTAGATAGTCCAACTGGTGGAGATGGATGGATATTCTCTTTGGAGTGTGAGCACGAGAGGTAGTTATCTATTTTTTGCTTTTTGGGGTGTGGGTCATTATCAGAGATGAGTCAATATCCCTTAGTTGCCCCCAAGAATCCAGCCCTGGCTAGGTCAGCTCCTGAACTCACACTTCAGGCTTAGTGCGGACATGAACCTTATAAGTATGAACAACAATCCAAGATGTCAATTGGGTAAGTAATGGCTGGATTTTGTAGCATAGGTGGGGTTTGGACTTCATGAGCCATCTGGAACAGTTTATGGGTCTGTGGCTACAAGTGTTGTGCCGAAAGTCTTTGTGGAAGAGGTAGGCATGCGCTCTGGCCTTAGAGGAGAGAAGCCACTCATGGGGCGAGAAGCAACATGAAGGACAAAAGAATTTTGGATTCTCTGGGTGAGGTAGACTATCAGGCTGATGACAGAGGCCTATGGTGTTATAAAAATGGTATCTTGGGATGGTACTGCATCACTTTGGTAAGAGACCAATTTGGGCTCCGTGACTCTTGTGTTGTGGGCCAGCCACCAATACTGGGTTCCTTCTGCTCCCATCACGTACATTTCAAGGTGTTACTTCAGTTAAAAGGTTTGGATGTTACAGATAACCCCAGCCACATGGATTTTCAACAGCAAACTAGTGGGTCAAGTTTATAGGTTGTTGTATTCTGTCTACTCCCCTTTCCTCTGTCTGTCCTAGCCCAATCCTACTGGCTTCTTCTTCCTAGAAATGAAGGCTTGGTCTAAGGGAGGGCCCCGAACTCTGTCATTTACATGGGAAAGTGAATCAATATGGTGAGTCAGTAGGTATATTCAGGCATCCAGCGAGATGCATCAATGTGCGTTGTACAGCTTGAAGAACCTTTCTGTGGGTACAGCCATGCAAACACCCCTAGGCTGAGAGTGAGAACACTTCCAGATCCTTCACAGGAGTATGAGCGTTTGAACCATATTCTTATATAATGAATGTATTTGTCCTTTGGGAAAGACATTTAACTTGGGAGATAAGTGGGGGGATGGGAGGAGGCTATAAGGGTAAGACTGACATGAATTAGCTGATCAGTTATTGAACAAACATGGACAGAGTGTCCATTGTGTTCTGTGATCCGTGTACATTGGAAATTGGCTTTGGAACAGGTACCGTGACCCTCAGACTCACCTCTTCCTCTTCTCTCTAGCTTCACCCCTACTGTCCAGACGAGACTCTCGCTGTCTCTCCTGGACCAGTGATACAGCTTCCTAACTGTTCTCACTGCCTCCAGCTTCTCTAGTTGTTTCTTAATTTATGAACCTAATCACATACTTCTCTGCTAAAACCCCATTAGTGGCTTTCCACTGCCACAGCCTGAGTCTTGGCTCCTCTCTGTGGTGCTCCTGGCTGGGAGCCTCTTCTCCAGCCCTGTTTGCTGCCTCTGCCCTCACAGCCACATAACTTTCTCTTTCCCAAATACATGGCTTTCACATGCTGTTCCCTATGCCTGGAATGCCTTTCTTCACATTCCCCCCCAAATCTTCCACTCAACCTCAGAGCTGTCCTTTCTTGCTTTCTTTCTCTCGCACCTTCTATCCAGTCTGCTACGAAATCCAGGTGGATTTCAATGGACTTCCGAATACTCTCAGAATCTGTCTAGGACTTGCTGTCTTCACTACCTCTAATCTCTGAGCCCGGCCCTCACCTTGATCATGATGCTAACTTCCTGAATGGCCCCACAGCATGTCAGATCATGTCACACCTCTGCTCCAAACTGTCCAAAGCAAGAGTGGGCGCAATGGCTTATCCCAGCCACAGAGAGGCATTCCCGCACATGTCCTCCCTGCTCAGTGGTGTCATGTTGGTAGCTTGGAATTGGCCATGGTGGGAGTATTTACACCACAGAAATTGGCAAATGCTAAAAAACCAGGGCTTTTTTTTTTTTTGGATACCCAATCTGCCAGCACACCTCTGTTCCAATGGTAACCCATTTTGCTCAGGGTTAAGAGCCAAAGTTGTCATGACTGCTTGCAAAGCCTCTGCAGTCTGACCTTGTCTCCTCCTTCTCCTCTGCCCCAGCCACACTGGCCTCCCTGCCCTCCCTCACACAGGCCAGCACCCTAGGGGCCATGTATTCCTTCTCTTTCTAGAAGTCCTTGCTCAAAGGTCACCACCTCGATGAGGCTTCCCTGACTTCTTCACCATGACTTCTAACCCCCACCTGAGCTGTCCTATTTCCCCCACAGCATTCTAACTGTTAAGAGAATTTGCTTGTTGCTTATGTTTATTATTTACAGTCTGTGTCTCCCCCACATCCCCTCCCCCGCCCGTAGAATGCCATCTCCACGAGGGCAGGGATTTTGGACTGTATCCTTCACTGATGGGATCCAGTGCCTGGCACCCAGAAGGCATTCAGTAAGCATTTCTTGGTGGACTGGCAGACAATCTCCAAACGTCTACCTCCCCTGTAATAAACCTTCCCGAAACTTGGCGCTTCCTCCTCTCCATCCACAAAAGGTCCTGATTCTTGTCCTCTATGTTATGCCTGCAGCTCCTGAAGTTCTTCCGTGGCATCACGATGATTTTCTTATGAGCACCTTCCCCATCGGACGGCTGTTTGTGGGCTCTTCCAAGGCACCCCCAACACCTCCACCTCCACACGACCCCCACTGCTAGCTGATAAGTGAAACAGGAATGTACACATGAACAGTAAGCAGAATCTGATTCTCACACGGGTTCACCTTCTCGTCTGGAGGCCCCCTCCCGATGGTGCTGCTGGGACGGCTGGAGGCAGAGAAGGATGGGGAGTGATCGTGTGGTGGGGGAAGCAGCCCTGAGTGTGGGGGGCAGAAGGGTGTCTTCTGTCTTCCCGGCTCTGAGCAAACCGGTTATTATTTCTTTCTATTACACTCCTCACACCCTCCTTTTCCCCGGCCATTTCTCTTACCTTTCAAACCTCTGAACTTTGACCTCGGGCTAATACCAGAGGAGAACCCAGCTGCCTCTGTGGTGTGATCCAGGGGGCTTCAGGAAGGTTCTTCACTTTGGTGCCACTTTCCTCAGATCGTCTTCCTCTTTTTCTTTTGGTTTTATTGAGATGTACTTGATATACAGCAATGAGTAAGTTGAAGCTATACAGCATAATGAGTTGACATATATATTATGAAATGATCACCACAATTAGTTAAAATTCATCATCTCACATAGAGGCAAAAAAAAAAAAAGGCTTAGATGTTTTTTCTTGTGATGAGAACTCTTAGGATTAAGACTGTCCAACATGCACAACAGTGTTCGCCAGAATCACTGAGTCACACATTATATCTCAAGTACTTATTGATCTTCTGACTGCAGGTTTGTGCCTTTTGACCACCTCCAAATACCACCCCCACACCCCCTCCTGGGTTAACCAGAAATCTCATCTCTTTTTCTATGAGTTTGGGGTTTTGCTTTTGTCTCTTTTTTAGATTCCAGATATAAGTGAAGTGGCCTAGAACCCACTGGTCTCTCAGCAAATGGCCACACAGAACCGAGGGTCCAGGAGACCCAGCTCCGAGGGTTTCTAGAGCACATGGCAGTTTCGGGCAGTTCCCAGCCTGGGGTTTTCCCCACACAGAGCTTCTGAAGGCTGCTTGTCGGTGGCCTCGGAACTGGGAGGAAGGGAGCCAGGGAGGGGTGGGAGGGAGGCTTGTCTGTCCCAGTGAAGCCCCTGTCCACGAAGGCCAGCTCCCCTTCTACTCTCCCGGCCCAGCCTCCCCAGGACGACCAAGGGGCTGCACTGTGGGGAGAGGGGTGACTTGTCTCCTTTCCCAGCCATCAGATGAGGAAGCAGGGTCCACACCCCAACTCTCAGCCTCTAGGGAGTACAGGACGTCCTAACACGTCCTGTAGAACGACTTAGTAATTTTCCAGTTACTAATTTGCCTTACCTGTTCTGTTCAAACAGGCTAATTGTTTCCTCAAAAAGACTCAAGTGTAGTGGGATGAGGTCACCAGAGACGTGCCTAAACAATTACAAACTCTGGTCGTGGGCGCGCCAAGAGACTGGTAACCAGCTCCTCAGACTGTTGGTCTGATGTTATCTCTCCGAATGCAAATTCGGTGAGGCTGCGCCCCCTGGTGGTGACACGTGATTCTGCCAGGCAGGAAGAATCCTTCCCTGAAGTGACTCCTTCCTCCGGTAGGAGAATAACTGGGTGCAGGTGTTGCTTTTGGAGCATTCTCTGTGGGGCATATTACTGTTATTTCTCAATAACTATTTATTGATTGAAATATGAAATAAACGTGATTGATATAATCCGTTCATAATTGTGACCTCGGAAGGTGTAAATTTTAATTAAAGCAAAAAATCTGCCGAGGAGGAAAAGAAGGAAAATTGATCTCTGGCCTGATAAGAAAAGAGAAAATAATTTTGAGATATTCCATATACTTTATGCTTTTACATTATGGGTATTATATTCTCTGTCGACTTAGCTCCATTTTTCTTATTATTAAAAAAATTCGGGGCGCCTGGGTGGCTCAGTGGGTTAAAGCCTCTGCCTTCGGCTCAGGTCATGATCTCAGAGTCCTGGGATCGAGCCCCGTGTCGGGCTCTCTGCTCAGCGGGGAGCCTGCTTCCCCCTCTCTCTCTGCCTGCCTCTCTGCCTACTTGTGATCTCTCTCTCTGTCAGATAAATAAATAAAATCTTTTAAAAAAAAATTCAAATATACCAAAAAATAGAAGAGTAAATCCCCATATAGTCACTACCCAGGTTCCAGAGCTATCAAGATTTTGTCAGGCTCACTTTTTATGACCCATTAAATGTTTTTAGTTGCTTTTCTCCTTTAAATATTATATGCCAGACATCGTGTTACTTTGCCATAAATATTTCAGTATGCATTTCTTTTTTTTTTTTCTAAGGTTTTATTTATTTGTCAGAGAGAGAGCACAAGCAGGGGGAGTGGCAGGCAGAGGGAGAAGCAGGCTTCCCACTGAGCAGGGAGCCTATGTGGAACTCAAACCCAGGACCCTGGAATCGTGACCTGAGCCAAAGGCAGACACCTAACCCACTGAGCCACCCAGGAGTCCCTCAGCATGCGTTTCTGAAAACTGGGCATTTTCTTACATAACCACTTGCCATTTTTACATCTAAAAATTCATAATCCCATGGAGTTATCTACATGCTCATATAGTCCACATTCGAGTTTCCTTGAATATAAAACTTTTTGTAGTCATTTGTGAGTCTAAGAAGTCCACGCATGGCATCTGTTGTTTGGTTCTCTCTCTCGGTCTCTCTCTCTTCTTCTTTCTCTCTCTCACTCTCCCTTCCTCATTCCCTCTTACTTAACTTCTCCTTATACAGAAGAAAATGCATAGGTCTTAAGCATATAGTTCGAAGAGTCTGGATAAATGCATACACCGGGTAGCCCATGTGCTTGTCAAGATAGAGAATGTTTCCTTCACCTTAGAAACTTTCCTCCTGTGCCTTCAAGACAACTCTCCCTTCACCCCCAGCCGCTGCTCTGACTTCTCTCACCAGGGATGTGTTTTGCCCGTTCCTTGTTGTATGTAGCTACTTGCCCTCAGCATAATATTTTGGGGGTTCATCCCTGCTGTTGCACGTTCCTTTATTGTGCATCCCATTCCTTCATCCGCATGTCCCACAATCTGTTTGTGCACATTCCTGTTGCTGGACATTGGGAAAGTTTCCATTTGGTCTCCTGGGGAAAAACTGCTATGAATATTTTTGTATGAATCTTTCTGTGGACATATGTTTTCATTTCTCTTGGGTAAATACCCCGGAGTAGAATAACTTATCGCAAGGAATGTGTATGTTTAATTTTGTAAGAAAACCCTGAGTCTCTTCTCCTGAGCACACCCTCTTTACCACCTTCCAGTCTTCGGGTAGTCAGCATTCTGCATATGGCCAGCAGCTTCCCTGAGGTATCCCCTAACTTGTCCCTCTCACCCCTGGGTTGCCTACAAACTAGAAGTTTGATTTAAAACCTGGGTGTGATTCAGTTTAAATACTTGGGCAAGAATGCTTCAGAAGTGATGTCATGTACTCCATCCCACCTCCCACTGGGAGGTACCTGCATGACACAGTTACCTCACTCTTCATTTAGACACTGAGACGGACCAGTAGGTCCAGGGAAGGGGGCAGCCTGATCCCCCCAGTGTAAACTTCCCCCCAGCAACCCTTCATCTAAGGGTTTCGAATGATCCTTGCCTTGAATTTTTGTTAGGAATGGCAAAATGTTGATTTTTTAAAAATTCTATCCACCCTCCACATATATCACGTGGGATTCTTCTGCAAGAAGGAAACTTTCTTTCACAACTTTCTCTCATTGTTGTAGAGGACAGGCAGGAAAAATACTTAACTATTCGTCTTTAATTCGCTTGTGAAAATTTTTAGTTTGGCTTGTTGATTGTTAGAAACTTTTAAAAAGGCTCTGATAAGAAAAACTCTCCCAATCAAGTATTACTCAAATATAAGAATTCTCTCACTTTGCTTGAAGAAAAAGATACATAATATAGAGGAACATTGACATGTCAATTAACCTGGATAGACTGTGAGCTAAAGAGTAATAATTGTTGGGGCACCGGGGCTGCTCAGTGCGTTAAGCAGCTGACTCTTGGTTTCCAGTCAGGTCATGCTCTCGGGCTTCTGGGATGGAGCCCTGCATTGGGCTTCTTGCTGAGCGTGGAGTCTGCTAGAGGATTCTCTGTCTCTCCCTCTCTTTCTATTTCTCTCTCCCCCACTGTCCTCCGCCACTTGCATGTGTGCATGCTCCCTTTCTAAAATAAACAAATACATCTTTAAAAAAAAAAAAGAGTAATAATTGCAATGATAATAGTTACTAACTGATGGAACGTTTCTGATTGATTTAGTGAACTATTAATGAATTTTAACTCATTGTCATAATAATTAGTAACAGGGAAAATAAGGGCACTAGTCATTGTGTAACCCAAAGGGCTTTATTCAGGTTAAGTTTCACTTTTTTTTTTTTTAATGGATTTATTTATTTGAGAGCGAGAGAAAGAAAGAGCATGAGTGGGGAGGGGCAAAGGGAGAGGGAGAGAGAATCTCAAGCAGACTCCATGGCTGAGCGCTGAGCCTTATGCGGGGGTAGGGGTGATCCGAGGGGGGGTGTAGGCTGATTGCAGGGCCCTGACATCATGATCTGAACCAAAATCAAGAGTAGACATTTAACTGACTGAGCCACCGAGGTGCCCCTAGGTTTCACTTTTTAACCTCGAAGAAACCATGGATTCATCTTTTTATTCAGTTGACATTTATTGAGCACTCATTCCTTTAGGAAAACAAAGATGAATTAGACCCAGACGCTGTGAGACCTCAAGGGACCTCGCAGATGAATTTTGCCTCGGTGATTCCCAGGACTTGCCTTGGACAGTTGTTCTTGGCTTTTGTTACAAGACTCAAAGAGCACACTGAAGTCATAGGCAACACTCCAAAATCAGATACCTGCCCCAATATACAGGTGGCAAACCTAACTGGCTCTGGTTTTGGGGGAAAGCCCTGATCAGTAGTTTCTGCCTGTTTCCAAGCATAAACTATAAATACTCCCATCATGGCCAGTTTCCAGCTACCAACATCATGTTGCTGAATGCAGAATTACAAACCTACGCATAGCATACCCTTATAGAGGAACTTCGTCGTACAGATAAAATGAAAGTCAGTAACCTCAAGAGCATAGATCATAGTTAACTTTTAAATAGTGAAACAAAGAAATGATGAGTTTTGAGTATTTATCTTTGTAATGTAACTTATTTAATTGTATGTTTACATAATTTAATTTTTATTAATGGTTGTATTTAATAGCTGGCTTGCATCGTTTCTGAAAAGGTGACTGTTGGCCCTGACAAGTTGGTATGAGTCGGCTCCACCCCACCACTGCTTTACCCATGCCAATACTGCAGTGTAGCCATTGTCATACACACCACGTGCCTGGGGACTTGGGAAAACATGGCTGGGACGATGCTCTGAGCCCAGGGGGGTCAGTGGCCTCGGGACACAGTAGAAGAAAGGAGCTAAGTGTAGCACTAGGAGTTATGTCTGGTTCTCGGAAATGGGGGTTATCATTTCCTGTTCCTGGTGTGACAAATGACTCAAAACTTATGGTTTATGGGCGCCTGGGTGGCTCAGTCGTTAAGTGTCTGCCTTCGGCCCAGGTCAGATCCCAGGGGCCTGGGATCGAACCCCGCATCAGGTTCTCTGCTCTGCAGGAAGCCTGCTTCTCCCGCTACCATTCCCTCTGCTTGTGTTCCCTCTCTTGCTGTGTTTCTCTCTGTCAAATAAATAAAATCTTAAAAAAAAAACAAAACTTATTGGTTTAAAATGACACAAATGTATTACATCACCGTTCTGGAGGTCAGAAGTTAGAAAGGGGTCTCACTGAATTAAAATCAATGTGTTGGCAGGGCTCTGTTCCTTTTGGAGGCCCCAGGGAGAGTGCTTTTTTTTCATTTTCCCAGCTTCTAGAGACCACCTGCATTCCCTGGTTTGTGGCCTCCTTCCTCCCCCTGCAAAGTCAGCTGTGTTGGGCTGATACCTTGTCGCACTGCCATCTCTCTGGTTCTCTCTTTGGCTCGCTGATTAGCAGCCTTAATTTATTCTTTGCGGTGTAACCTGACATACACATAGGTGCCACAGACTAGAATATGGACACATCTGGGAGGCTTTTATTCTGTCTAGCAGAGAGATGTTGAGATCTATTGCAGCTAGTTCTCCGCAGACTGCACCCCTAGAGGCCTGCTGGAGAAGGTCCTTGGAGTCCTACAAGGTGAGATGCAGGGGGGATTTCATAAAAACTGCTGATTTGCCTCCAGTAATTTCAGGAGGCAGTAAGTGTTATAAAGAAAATGCAACAGTAGAGCAGAAAGAGCTGAAGGGAGGTATTTTAGTAAATGGTCAGAGAAGATCTCTGTGAAGTGGTGATGTGTGGGCTAAGACCTGAATGATGAGGAGGCAACCTTGCCCAGATCTGAGAAAGGCTGGCCAAGAATATTGAGCAGTAGCACCTAGGAAGAGCTGCTGGGGGTTGGCGGTTAGCACACTCAAAACACCCCAAAAAGGACAGTGTGTTCACCATCCACACTCAATGTTAAATAAGTCTCATATCCAGTTCCCTCTTTCAACCACATTTGTCCTCCTACATTCTTCCTACAGAGAAATTATGACATGCCACTGGAGAAAAACAAGTACAAAGTTTCTGAAGACTGGCATATTTTGAGAAACAGGAAGGAGAGCAGTCTAGGAGATGAGGGGTAAAACATTGTTCTAATATTGGACCTCAGTGGATGAGCAATGAATG
Source organism: Procyon lotor (assembly GCA_028646535.1). Taxonomy (NCBI): domain Eukaryota; kingdom Metazoa; phylum Chordata; class Mammalia; order Carnivora; family Procyonidae; genus Procyon; species Procyon lotor. The sequence continues at coordinate 55,979,725 of CM053610.1, forward strand.
TTCCTGCTCCTTCCCTTAAGAGGTAGTGTGTCTTTCTCCACTCCATGAGTCTGCTCTGGCTGTGTGACTTGCCTTTCTTTTTTTTTTTTTAAAGATTGATTTATTTATTTAAGAGAGAGCTCAAGTGCACATTTAGGGAGAATGAGAAGAAGAGAGAATCTCAAGCAGACTTCCTGCTGAGTGTGAACCCTGACGAGGGGCTCAATCCCACAACACATGAGATCATGACCTGAGCAAAATCACAAGTTGGATGCTTACCCATCGGAGCCACCCAGGCACCCCAGTTTGCTTTGATCAATAGAATATGCCAGATGGAATGTACAAATTCCAGAGCCAGGACCTTAAGGAACCTTGAGATTTTGCCATCACTCTCTTGGAACCTCTCTGGGCTGCAGAGAAGTTCGCTAAGCTCACTAGCTCACTAAGAGGCCACAAGGAGAAGAACTGAGGAGCCCCATCAATAGCCAATGCCAACAGCCCGATAGGCAAATGAGGCATTTGGACCCTCTGTCCCCCACTGTACCGGCAAGATGACTGCAGCTGTATGAGTGCTCTTAGGAGAGACCAGCAGAAAAACCTACAGAATCCTGAGAAATACTAAAGTGTTAGTGTTTTAAGTGACCACGTTTTGGGGTATTTTGTTATGCTGCAATGGATAACCGTTACATGAAATGGGGAGGTCACAGGAACAAAATCATGTAATGGCTTATTAGCATAGTAAAGAATCTGAATTTTGTTCTATGTGCTCTGGGGAATCATGAGGGTTTTAAGAAGGGTGGTATGTTTTAAAAGACCACTCTGGGGGTGCCTGGGTGACTCAGTTAAGTCAGTTAGGTGTCTAACTCTTTTTTTTTTTTTTAAGATTTTTGTTTATTTATTTATTTGAGAGAGAGAGATAACAGGAGCAGAGGGTAAGGGAGAAACAGGCTTCCTGCTGAGCAGGGAACCTGATGTGGGGCCTGATCCTGGGACCCTGGGATCATGACCTGAGCCAAAGGTAGATGCTTAACCAGCTGAACCACTCAGCACCCCTAAGTGTCCAACTCTTGATCTCAGCTTGGGTCTTAATCTCAGAGTCAGAGGTTCAAGCCTGCATTGAGCCTACTTTAAGAAAAAATAATTGCTCTGGGTGCTGTGTGGAGAAAGGATTGTAGTTGGGTAAGAATGGAAGCAGGGAGACCAGCTGGGAGGCTTTTCTGGGCATCCAGACAAGACATGGGAAATAGTGGAGAAATTTGGGCCCTGCTAATGGATTGGCTTGGAAAGGAAATAGTGAATAACAATCTTCTTTCTTGAAATGCAGGGCTATAAAAATGTATATACTATGTATGTGGCAAGTCAGGATTTTTTTTCTATGCCATTGGTGGAGAGGGGGAGTTCTTGGCAAGCAAAAGTAAAGAGACAGAGACTTGGTAGCCTGACAAGCACTGAAGTTACATTTTGGGATGGAGTCAACGTTAGCAAATTTTTTCTTAAGTAAAAGAAAAAATAGATTGCCTTGTATGGGCTCTGCTCTGAAGGGTCTGACAGGCCAGACTCCCCTGAGCTCATGGAATGGAGTGCTTGCCCCAGGAGGATGAGCTTCCATAATAGAAAGAAGAGTGGTGTGAAGGAGAAAGTGTGGGAACCTGGGGGAGGGCCAGTGGAGGAAGAAGAGGAGAGGAAGACATCCCAGAGGGGGAGGGCAGAACTGGAAACCTATCCAAAACAAAGTCTCACTGGGAGAAATGCAATGGGACAAGTAAAGAAATGCTCCGTGTTTGTGGGAGTGTGGTGAGACTGCTTTCCTTCTCGTGATGGATTGGCCCCCAGGCTCCTCCAGGTGCTGCAGGCACATCTGGGGCTTACCTGGATGTGTGTGTGTTCCCAGCCACGACTGAGTGTGAAAGGCTGAATGAAATGAGGTTTTTGTCTTAAAAGCTTTGCAGTTTAGTTGAGGGTACATGTCTTAATAGATGGTGTAATAACAATATAAAGAAAATAAATGCTGACCTTTTGCTGGATTGGGCTGGTTGGCTCTTGCTATTGTGACGGTCCCACTTCATCCCATCTTTTGATACGTTTTTGTTTTTTGTTTTTTTTTTTAAAGTCGGTTCCACACCCAGCATGGAGCCCAACATGGGGCTTGAACTCATGACCTCAAGATCAAGACCTGAGCTGAGATCAAGAGTCAGATACTTGGGCACCTTGCTCAGTTGGTTGAGCAACTGCCTTCAGGTCAGGTCATGATCCTGGAGTCCTGGGATTGATTCCCACATTGGGCTTCCTGCTCAGCAGGGGGTCTGCTTCTCCCTCTGACCTTCCCCCTCTCATGCTCACTGTCTTTCACTCTCTCTCAAATAAAGAAATAAAATCTTTAAAAAAAAAATCAGACATTTAACTGACTGAGCCACTCAGGCACCCCCTGCCCATCTTTCTGATACTCTTACAT
>CM053610.1:55982655-56005027 GCA_028646535.1 Procyon lotor
AGGAAAATGCAAATAAAAACCACATGAGATACTACTTCACACCTATTAGGGTCGCTATTATTTTAAAAATGTTTATTTATGCATGAATGGATAAGTAAGATGTGGTGTATTATTCAGCCTTAAAATGGAATGAAATTCTGACGCATGTTACCACATGGATGAAACATGAAGATCATATGCTAAGTAAAGTAAGGCAGACACCAAAGGACAAAGACTGTAGAATTCCACTCATACAAGATACTAGAGTAGTCAAATTCGTAGAAAAAGAAAATAGACTGGTGGCTGCCAGGGGCTGGGGGGAGAGGGGAATGTGGAGTTTCGTTTAACAATATTTAATGCATTTAACAGTATGGAGTTTCAGTTTGGAAAGATGTTGAAGTTCTGGAGTTGGGTGGTAATGATGGTTGCGGGAAAATATGAGCGTACTTAATGCTACTGAATTTGCCTTGAAAAACAGTTAAAATGGTAAATTTTACCTTATGCATGTTCTGCTACACACACTCAAACACACACACACACACACACACACAATGAGGATGCCCATACTGCAGAATTCTGGAGTGGACTTTCAAAAATGTGAAAGTTAAATCTTTATTCTCCACCTCTTCTACCTCCCCTCATCCCTTGCCAAAAGGCTAAACTTAAAGGCTAGTACATAGAGTGCCTGGGAGGCTCTGTTGGTAGAGCATGTGACTTTTGATTTCAGTGTCAAGAGTTCAAGCACCATGTTGGGCATAAACCTAAAAAACAAAATGAAACTAAACAAACAAACAAACAAACCCAGTGCATCGTGTCCTCCCATTTCTGGTCTTTTGTTTTATAGCCATTGTATGGGCCAGCACTCTAGAGAAAGAGCAGAATCAGAATGTAAAGCCAGAAGAATGGAGTTTAAGCAAATGCAACTCAGCACCAAACTCTAATGGATTATCAACATCTAGTAGATTATCAAGATGGTCAAGATTGACATGTTGCTCACATTGCCCTTGATATGATATATGATATGTTAAGAATAGCACTTTACCTCTTTGGTCTTTTTTCCAAAAATCTAACACCCCAGTCTAATCGTGAGAAAACATGAGACAAATCCCAACTGAGGCACACTCAATGAAACGATTGACTAGTACTCCTCAAAACTGACCTTGTCATTAAAAATAAGGAAACTCAAAGAAACTGTTACAGTCAAGAGGACTAGAAAAAGGACATCAGGAGATGATAGTTACACTTGTGATAGCTACACTTGTGAGGAGCAGAGCATGATGGATAGACTTACTGAATCACAATGTTGTACACCTGAAACTAATGTGACATTGTGTCAGCTAGACTTCAATTTTAAAAAGATATGTATTTGAGAGGTGCCTGTGTGGCTCAGTCACAGGGCACCTGCCTTCGGCTCAGGTCATGATCCCAGAGTCCTGAGATCAAACCCGGCATTAGGCTCCCTGCTCGGTGGGGAGCCTGCTTTTCCCTTTCCCACTCCCCTGTGCTTGTGTTCCCTCTTGCTATATCTCTGTCAAATACATAAATAAAATCTTAAAAAAATAAAAAAAGATATGTATTTGAATTTGAAAACTCTCTTACTAGAAGAGTAAATAAAAAGTTATAATATGAGGGGCACCTGGGTGGCTTAGTCTGTTAAGCCTTTGCCTTCAGCTCAGGTCAAGATCTCAGGGTCCTGGGATTGAGGGATACAGCCCCATGTTGGGCTCCCTGCTTCCCCCTCTCCCTCTTGATTTTAGCTCAGTTTCTATCTCAGGGTCTTGAGACTGAGCCCGGCTTCGGGCTCTGTGCTCAGCATGGAGTGTGCTTGAGAGTCTCTTTCTCCCTCTCCCTCTGCCCCTCCTGCTTGTGCCCTCTCTCTCTCTCAAGTAAATAAATATATCTTTCAAAAAATAATAATATGACATATGAGATTTGTTTTCACATTAATCAAGTGAAACAACCAATTTGTTTCAAATTAACCAACCTTGATGGGGTTGTAGGCCAAAGTGCATCATCATCAAACGTAGGTTATGGGTACATGGGGGCTCATTATATTATTCTCTCTTCTTTGGTATGTGTTTTAAAAAAATGTCCATAATAACAAGTTACAAACTTTAAAAATATGTAATAGGTTGATTTTTAGAAATTTTAGGGTGCTGTTCGGGACTATTTCCTCCAATGAGACAGGGAGGCAGAGAAAACCAGTCTTAAGAGAAGGGAAAAAACAATAATGAAGTGAAGACACAGGAGAGCAGGGGTAAAGTAAGGCATGAGCAGTAAAATGTTTCTGTTCCTGCTTCCCACTTGCATCTCCTTGACCCCAGACTTTGCCCTTGGATTATGTGAGAAACCCCTGAATTCTTAGCCCAGCCCCTGCCCCTTCCCTTTAAACAGCTCCAGTGGTATCTATTTCATGAAGGTGCAAGTCCAAACAAATACCAAGGTATATAACGCACCCTTTGGCATCCTCACCCCTAATCTAGGACTCTTTCACCTTCTGATTCTTTTTATTTTTTTTTAATTAGTTTAAATGTTTTTAAATTTAAATTCAATTAATTAATGTATAATGTATTATTGGTTTCAGAGGTAGAGGTCAGTGATTTATCAGTCTTATATAATTACAGTGGTCATTACATCACAGGCCTTCCTTAATATCCATCACCCAGTTATCCCATCCCCCCACCTCCCTCCCCTCCAGCAGCCCTCAGTTTTTTTCCTAAGATTAAGAACCTCTCTTATGGTTTGTCTCCCTCTCTGATTTTGTCTTGTTTTATTTTTTCCTCTCTTCCCCGATGATCCTGTTTTGTTTCTTAAATTCCACATACGAGTGAGATACTTATTTTGCTTAGCATAATACCTTCTAATTCCATTCATGTTGTTGCAAATGGCAAGATTTCATTTTTTTTTTATCGCTAAGTAGTATTCCATTGTATATATATATACCACATCTTCTTTACCCATTCATTTGTCAATGGACCTTTGGGCTCTTTCCATAGTTCGGTTGCTGGGGACATTGCTATAAACACTGGGGTGCAGGTGCCCTTCAGATCACTACATTTGTATTTTTCGGGGAAATACCCAGTCGTGCAATTGCTGGGTTGTAGGGTAGCTCTATTTTCAACTTTTTGGGGAACCTCCATACTGTTTTTCAGAGTGGCTGCACCAGCTTGCATTCCCACCCACAGTGGAAGAAGGTTCCCCTTTCTCCGCATCCTCACCAACATCTGTCAGTTTCTGACTTGTTCATTTTAGCCGTTCTGACTGATGTGAGGTGGTATCTCATTATTTGCCATCTGAGTCTTTAAGTTATAGCAAAAGATTTCTTACATTTGGGCACTTAACCTAAATTACAGAAAATACAGCCAGCAATAAAGACAAAGAACCTGGGTTCTAGTTATGATTCTGCCAGTGTTTACCATGTGACTTTGGGCAAGCTATGTCAGGGCTCTGTGTTTATTCTGTCATTCTTCTGTCTTATTGTAACTGAGGGAGGCAAAGCATTAGAGCACAGCCAAAGAAAGGAGTTGCAAAACTTCAAAGTCCAGAATTCCTATTTTTAGTAGAGCTCCTCAAAGTTGCAAATCATTAGATTCTGTTCAGATTCTGCCTCACAGAGCACTCATTACAAAACCTGAATTTTGGAGCTAACTGCTCAAAAGAAAATCAAGTAGAGAAAAGTTATTTTCTTTCTCCCACTTCCCCCCACCCCTTCTTTAATTTTACTGTAGAGTGATGTGCATTTTCTGGGTTAAAAATTAAATAAACTGGGTTAAAAATATAAATAACACAAGGACAGTATACCATAACAAAAGACCCAAAGGTTGCCTTCTTTAGTCCTTTCCTTACATCCACCCATGAAAATGCTCTTTGTTGTCCATTATCTCAGTAGTCAGGTGTTCTGACCAGCCATGGGGATTGTGAAACTAGATGGGAGAAATTATTACTTGGTTATCTTAGTGCCTTTGTGGGGAGATGCAGGTGGGGCTAGCTGGTCTTCCAATGCCACTGTAGGACCTACATACAGCAGGTTATTATGAAGTAAAATGTATGATTTCAAAAGATGGAGTTTTGAAGATTAAAAGAAGTTCTTGATTTTCAGATATACACCTAAGATGAAAAACATGTGGCTATTGCATCAAGAAATAATGTGTACCAGAGACTGACAATATCTTCTAAGTGACCCCATGTCATAAATGGTCACTGTATTACCAAAGGAAGTTCCACATTGTTCTCAATCTATGTACATTACATTCAATTCCCCTTACTTGGTAATAGTTATGTTCTCAAATTGCCATAAACAATGAATCAGTGATTAATGGAAACACAGGGTTAGGTTTCTGCAAGTCTCTGGTCACAACATTTTCATCAATGAATCAATAACTTTATTTTAGGCATGTTTCTTTAAAGACTCCTGATTTAATTTATAATTGTTTCATTTATATATGATTATTTATTCATCAACATTGAACTAAGGGCCAACATCTCTGTTCTCCATCCTTTCATGATGTATAATGAAGTCCCAAGTCTTGTTTTAAGCCAGATCTTTGATTGTTCAGGATGGAGTTTGAATAGCACAAACCAAAAATTTTCTTGATTATGCTATGTGACCATAATTAACTCATGGTATGTTTAGATGTGCAGAGAAAATGGAGCCTTTCCTTTCCCTATGGCAGATCTGGTCTTCTCACGATCTCTTCTCCACTGGAAGGGTAAAGCCTATTCCATCAGTAATTTCCCAGTCTCTTCAGTCAAAGCTGTTGTTTTGTTTTGTTTATTTATTTATTTTGGTTTACAATAGTCCCTCCTTTCAGGACATACTCATTTATTCCAAGTTTTGGCTCCTCTCTCTCACCTCCCAAGATGGCTTCTGAGTGTGCCATCAACCCTTGAGGTTGGGCAGGGGAACTTGGGTCTGCATCAAAGGAGTCCCTAGCGTTGTTTTCTTGCCTTTACTGGTCTCTGTAGTCATGTGCCCCTTGCTTACCCTGGTGACATCTGTCATAGAAGTCTTCATTTGGAGAAAGAGTGATATAGTCTCTAGGTTTGGTCAGGGCCTAGGGGGTTTCGCAGCTGACCTGTCTGTCCTATGTAACTGCGAATTCAGGTCAGAGCTGATGGACCCAAGGATGGGCATCTCACCCAAGCTGTCAGAGACCTTCCCTAGGACTAAGCATCCTAGTTTCTCTTGGGAGGCAGAGTTGTGAGATGGGAGGCTCAGGATCAGTGTGCTGCTTGGTTTTTCTACCTCACAGAAGTAAAGGAAGATATGGGGAAGGAGCACATGTTGAGAGTGTGAGAGTTGCAAAAACAGTCAGATCCTTTGTTTAAGTTGTACTTGAGAGCCTGTGCTCCTCTTTTTCCTGTTGTTCTTGAGCTATTCACACACCTTTCTAGCAAATTCCCCCTTTGGGTCTAAGCTAGTTTGAGTTCAATTTCTCATACCTGCAACTGAAAAAAAAAATCCTAAAACAACTACATTTTTAAATGATTTAATGATCATCATAACACTTGCATATTTACAATAATTCCAGGCAACCTTCATTTACATTATTTCCCATAAGTATGTTATCTTTACAGTCTGGGAACTATTGCTGGCAAGCATATGAGATAATTGAGGTTTTAAAAAGAAAAATTTGCTATTGTGAAATGGAACACTCATAGGAAAAAGTCCACAAAACAAAAATGTACCTGATGAGGAGTTAGTTATCAACAAGTTAACACAGAAGCAACTCTGCCATCACCCCCAATGGTCAGGGGTCTCATGCCTCCTTCCAAACAGGTTTCTCACTTTTATGGTTATTACCTCCTTATTTTTCTTTCTAGTTACATTACCCCAGCATACATCCCTGAACCGTATAATTTAATTCTGCCATTTTTGAACATTATGTAAATGAAGACATATAATATAATTTTTTGGGGGGATCTGGCTTTCATTCTGGATTATATTTTAATGTTCATCCAGTAGTTATCTGTAGCTATAGTTCAGTTATTTTTTTTTAATATTTTATTTATTTGACAGAAGAGATCACAAGTAGGCAGAGAGAGAGGGGGAAGCAGGCTCCCTGCTGAGCAGAGAGCCCGATGTGGGACTGGATCCCAGGACCCTGAGATCATGACTGAGCCGAAGGCAGAGGTTTTAACCCACTGAACCACCCAGGCGCCCCTATAGTTCAGTTAATTTAAATTGTTGTTTAGTATTCCATAATATGAATGTACAGTCATTTATCTATTCTGTTGACAGATTTTTTTTTTGGCTCTTATGAATAATAGTGGTATGAATATTCTTGGTGAATACATGCCCACTGTCTTTTTTTTTTTTTTTTTTGAGTGTATACCTAAGAGTAGACTTGTTAGATCATGAATTTTCAGGTGAGTAAATAATATTAAAATATTTTCCTAAGTGATTTTTCCAGTTTATATTCCTTTCAGCATTTTATAAGAGTTTTTCCTGTTCTATATCCTCACTAACACTTAATCTTTTTAACTTTAGCTATTCGTGTGGGTGTGCATGTTATCTCACTGTGGTTTTAATTTCACTTCCTCCTGATTGCTAATGAAACTGAACACCCTTTTTCATGTTTAATGGATGTTTGTATATCTTCTTTTGTGAAATGCCTGTTGAAGTCTCTTGCCTATTTTTCTTTTTGATTGCCTTTCTCCATTGATTTGTAAGAGCTTTTTATATATTTGAATAAGAGACTAAGAGAACTATGTTGAATATAAATGTTGTAAGCATCTTCTTCCACTCAATGGTGTTGCCTTTTCACTCACTTAATGGTGCTGAGGGAGAGAATCTTTAATGCATTCAGACTTAGCAATCAGAATTTGAAAACAGTGCATCTGACAGAATAACTAGACCAAGCAGTGGAAAGTAAATTTCTCAGTTCAGTAAAATGAACTCACACAGGCTCTCTAGCCAAAGTTGCACATTCTTTCTTGGGAATGTTGTTTCTGAGATGACATTTTATTTTTAAATGATTGAAAATTCCATTACATTACAAATGAGAAAAAAACACAATATTTAATTCTGCCGCTTGGTGGTGTAATGGAAATGGTGGTGTAATGGTGTAATGGAAAACTAATAATAATAATTTAAAAGGATTGTTCTGAAAGTTTGCTGGACAGTAGGGCTTGGCTATTAGCAAATTAAAAAAACATAAACAACATTTTTTAAAGTTTATAATCTTCTTATACATTACAATTGCTGAAAAACGCATACAGGTTCAGCTTTTTGCTATAAAATCCCAGGCTTACTCATAGCCAAACAAGAAACGAGGATGGCACAGGTTTTTTAATCATGGAAAATTTCAAATATCCTAAAATGCCAATATAACTAAGATCCCTGTACCCTTCGGTAGATAATGTTAACATTCTGTCATATTTACTTTAAAAAATTAACTCAAGTTTATGGTCCTTTGTTCTGCCATTTCATTGGGAAATTTGATGTGTATCTTGTAGTTCTTGTTTTTCTATTTTTCCTACATGGTCACGTGTTCATGAACAATGCAAATATTGTTTCCTATTTTTAAATGTATCGTTTCATACTATTGTGGGCTGCAATTTGCTAAGCAATTGCTTGTATGTATGTTGATACATACAGATATATACAGATATACAGATCTAGGTCATTTGTTTTAACTTCTGTGTTGTAATTTATGATAAACATAGACTCTAATTTTATTTATCGAACATTTTAATGTTGCAATACAGGTAATAATACCTAGAACAATATCGAATATACAATTGAACCTCAACAAATATTTGTTGAATGGAGGCAAGCTTTTAATTCAAGAAAAGCGTATAAAATATCCCAGGCAGACTGTTTTTTACTTTAATTCTCCAGTTATTTGGTATCATTTACCCTATCTGCATGCGTGGCAGGAGACATTTCCTGAAATTTCCTAAAGGCTTTTTACTCAATCCACCGAAAAAGGCTCTGATGTGGTATGCGTATGGGGGCAGGGGTGTGTCGACAGAGTGGGTAGAGAATGGACACAAAGAAACTTCAATGTCAAAATATAAGACAATGGTTTGTATGGTCTGGAGCAGAGAAGGGTGGCAGCAGCAAGCATTATAAATCCGGGGCAGGTCTGAGACTTTACAATGCAGGGCATGTCCGGCGCTACCATATCCGGATAACGAGATAGAGAACTATAAAGGTCTTTCTCCCCGCGTAACGTTCTGAAAGCTATAACCATCAAACGCCAGACGGTTGCCATGGGAACCAACAGGGGGAGGGGAAGGAAGATCTGCCAGAATTCCTGATGCGCTTAGAATGTTTCTTCTTCCGGTCCTCTGCTCTTCGCAACCACCGCCCCTCTCCTCGGTTTCTCCCGCCCCGCCCCCCCCATTATGTGGGCTCTCATCATTCTCTTCCTTTCTTGATTCTCTCCTTTCCCATTCTAGGTCGCCATCTTGGACCATGCGTCAAGATGGCGCCCCTGGTCCCAAAAGCAGAACCTTGGCGCTCCAGCGAGGCTGCGCACTCACGTGCTCAGGCGCGGGAGGGTGGGGCGGTGACGTCCAGACGCTGCCCCGCCCCCGGTAGCTACCCCGCCCCTGGTCCCACTCCGCCTTCCTCCCACCGGGCGAACCCGGAAGTGGAGGAGGAGGCGCGGCGGTGGTGGCCGAGTGGCTGGCGCTGGCGGAGCCCAACCCGGGAGTGTGTCTGGGGTTGGGGGCGGGGGGCGGGGCTGAGCGGCCTGGGCAGCCAGGCCCGGACGGGGCGGGGGAGGCCATGGCCTCGGCAGAGTTGCAGGGGAAGTACCAGAAGCTGGCTCAGGAGTACTCGAAGGTACCCGTCGTGGGCGGGGGAGTAGGGGGTCCCGGCTCTGCGGCCTCGGGTTGCCTTGGCAGCTACTCGTCGGGACGGAGGGGAACGGCGAAGGGGACACGCGAGCGTGCCCCTCCTTTCTGCCTTCTCTGTCCACCATTTCCATGCCTCCACCTGCAGCTCCCAGGAGATGGGGCCCGGCGGTGTCTGGGTCCCTGTGCGTTTCTGCGGGAAGGAGCAGGAGTTTGATTCCTCCTTCTCACTAAACTAGCGGGCTTAGTACGGGGGTGTCCGAATCCTGGCTTCTGCCCTGGTGCTGGTCGGGAGGGGAAGGGAGGGGTAAAGACCAACCCATCTACTGCTGCTTCCTTAATTTTCCTAGCCCAGTGATGGGAAAGATCAAGCTTGCTTTCTTCTCACAGGGACGAGATGAGGATAAAGAGATTTATGTGTCCCCAGTCAGTCAATTCGGGAGGGTAGAGAAAGTCATTCGTGTAAGCTGTTTCACTGGGGATGGATGGTTACGAATGTATTTAGTGCGTTGGCAAGATATTGTCTGGAGATGATTTTGAAAGCTTGAGTGCTAGGACTGTGTCCTTTTTTCTGTCTTTTCCTTCTGTTACCTGGAGTGGAAGGGAACACCTAGGTGCTCAATACAGGTTGAATTAAGCAAACAGGGACCTGCCCCTTTGTCGTATTTATGGCATCCGTCTTTTGGAACCCTTTCCTTGGAAAAGAGCGGTGCTGCTTCTAAGGTGTTGCTGCCTTAAGAGTAATCTAATGAAGTTATAGAAGAATCTCACGTCCTCCGAAATTGGTTCAACAGTCATTAAGCTTAGTTTTCAATGATCTGGCATCATGGGAGAATTGGGAAGACTTAGCCCCCCTTTGACAGTTTGGAGAAATGCGTACACCTTTTTTCCCCTACGGTTTCACTTAACATATATTCAGCAAGGTAAAATGAACTGTTGTTTGAAAAATAAAACCTTTGCCTAAGCATACACACTTATGTCTTTTCACCATCAAATGGGAGCCTTTCGAGATACTGTACTTATTCCAGCACTGTGACCACTGGCAAAACTTCTTGGGTTTGCATTTGGAATTGTCTTAAGAGCCTGTAGCACAACGTCAGTGATGGCGGGTTTTCAGCTTTTGAAGGAATATTTTCTTGATTGAAAGGGTCAGAAGTTGTTTGGAATAAATCCATATGACGAAGGAGAGTGGGTAGAGAATGGCAATACTCAAAGTTGGCTCCACTATTTTGGGTGAAAATGTTTTATGAGTATAGAGTAAAGGGACTGATTTTCTTCTCCAGAGAACAATCTCAGAAGGCAATTCCAAATGGCAAAGAGAGTTCTAAAAATGTTTTAAGCAGTGATTACATTGCTGAAATAATTGTATAGCCTTCCAAAGGTGTTAAAAACTTTGAAAGATTTTATTTATTTATTTTTGGCTATATATACTTTTTCATTCAATAGACATTTATTAGTGCCTCCTGTGAATAGTTGGCCAGGATCTGTTGAGTGAGGCAGAGTTCCAGGTTAAGGAGAATCCTTTAATAGAATGTTCAGACATCGTGTGTAATTATGATACAGTATGACAAGTGTTAGTTCAGTGGGAGCACAGAAGAGATGGAGGGTAAGAGTAGAAGTTACTCAGATTGGAAAATAGGGAAAAGGAAGGGTTGGTAGTTTCCTAGGCAAAGGGAACAGGCCATATTTCCAGTCATGAAAGCACGATAAGGTACATGGCAGAGAGAAGTGAAGTATGGTTGGAGAGTTCTTTGGACCTGATCATCATAAAGGGTTGTGGTTGTCAAATAAGTTTGAAGTTTATCTTTTGAATAATAGATGTCAAAGGTTTTTAATCAAGATAATGACATTACTTTTAGGAGGGGAACTGGTAACTACTTGGAGGATAGATTGAAAAGGGAAAGATCGGTGAAAAGAAGACCAGACCGTAGGCTATTGGAATAGTTTTGGGGAGTGTAATACAGGACTAAATCAAATTAGTGACTGTTAAGATGGGAAGGAGGGCCTAGATTTAGGACTTAGGGTTAAAGTACCTTTTTACTTACCTCTTTTTTAAAAATTTATTTTTAAAGATTTTATTTATTTTAGAGAAATAGAGTGTGTGTGAGAGTTGGGAGGGGTGGGAGAAAGATTTTGAAGCAGGCTCGCACTGAGTGCAGAGCCCCGTGCAGTTTGATCCCATGACCACGAGATCACGACCAGAGCAGAAACCAAGAGTTGGTTGTTCAGCCGACTGAACCACCCAGGACCCCTAGTTACCTCTGTTTTGAGTGCCCGCTTTGTACATAGCACTAAACTTATGAAGACTGTAGTGTATGAGGCACTCATCCTTGTGTCTTCATTCTTTGGGATGTGGGGAGTGAAAGGAGACAGAAGAGTTGACCTGTGGTTCTGAGATGAAGAAACATGACTGCCGCTGACAGAAGCGGTGTGAAGGAAGGAGGAGATGCTAAGCAGACTGGAGGGGTCTGCCAGACTTGAGGTTACTTATCTGTCAGATCGGGCGAGATCACTTTTCATCCTTTTAATTGCAATGGGATGGAAATTTCAGAACATAAGAGAACAGAGATTGGCTAAAAGATTTCATGTGCTTTTTATTCTCTGTCAGTTCTAGTGCCGAGCAATGTCTAGTTAAGATCTGTTACCTTCAGCCCTGAGCCTGTGGAAGAGGTATGCTAGCTTTGCTACCTTCCCTGGTGCAGAAATCGTGGGCTAATGTTGAAGTCCAGTTAGGTCTTTTTCCTTATTGAGGATACAAAGACAGAAAAGTTCCTCCTAAACAGTAGAAGGAAGCTACATATCAAGACAGCAGCAAGCATGATCCCTAAACCAAGGACATTTGCAGAATCTCCTTGTTCTGATTTAATGCAAATCTCAGCCTTTTTTCCAGGAAGGAGCTCATTTCTTGCTTAAGAACTATGGTCATAATATTCTTTCCTCTCAAGAAGGAAAAAAATGGCCCAAGGAGCTCCCATTTAAGAGACTGAAAGTTTAGTTGGATAAAAGATGGATAATTGGAGGCCAAAGCAGATGCAGATTTCTGAGGCATTCATACTGCTAAAATGTAAAGCGGTATGGAAAAGCCAGTAAAAGCAGAGATTAAGACCCTAGTAGTCTGGGCAGTTCGGAAGTCATGGGAGGCTTTTGAAACTTCAGGTTTAATAAAGTTCATAAAGGTGTATGCAGTTGGTTTTCAGAGGTTTATGAAGGTAATTGGTATGCAATGCATGCTGCTTCTTTGAAATGTGAGGGCAAGCTAATCGAGACCTCAGTTACTACACTGGATCAAGAATCAAAGATCGCTTCTTATATGCTGTCTCTTTAACAGCCTGGTCTGCTTCTGATGCTCTCATATATCTCATAGGGAGGAGAGACTAAGAGCGCTGAGTCCTGGCTCTATTTGATTTCAGCCTGCTTTCTTTGCAGGAGCTCCTGCACCCCAGTCTGGCATCATGTTATGTGTGTAAGCATGTTACAGGTTCTTTTTTCTTAGTGTTGGTGTTACTCTGGGCCGGTGGTTCTCAAAGTGTGGTCCCTGGATCAGCATTATCAGCATCTGGGAACTAGTTAGAAGTATACATTCTCAGGCCCGCCTGGGAATTACCGAATCTGAAACTGGTGGTCAAATCCAGCAATCTGTGTGTAACAAACCTCTGCAGTGATTTGGATGCACACCAAAGTTTGAGAACCATTGCTGAAGGCATGGTATCAGTATATTAGCTTTTGCTCAGTTAATCTTTTCAAAGCTCTTTTTGAGGCAGTAAAAACAAGTGGGAAAGTCAGACATTCAGTATTTCCCTGAACAGTTTGCTTTGCAATTGATGCTTCTTTTAGTGATGAAGGAGATTGCCTTTGGGAGCTTTTTAGATCTACACTCTTAGGAAATAGCTATTCCTATTGGTGAAGGGTCGGCTTTGACTTGGTTTGTTTGCTTTCTAGATAGCAGAGCTTGGTGAAACCTGATTAATTGCCTCTTCCTGTAAGAGAAATCAACTTAGGAGCTGGATTAAAAATGAGTATCATTTGGATTAAAATTTAGTATCAGCCTTTTTTTTTCCTTCTAATGTGTAGAGTTTACAACTAAAGTTTGATTGGAAAACAGCATTGTGTTCAATGCTATTCAATGGAACTTTCCATGAGAATGAAAATGTTCTGAATCTATGCTGCTCAGTAGGGCAAACCACTAGCCGTGCTGTACTGTTGAGCACTTCCAACGTGACTACTGCAACCAGGGAACAGAATGTTAGATTTTATTTAAATTTAAATGTAAATAGACACATATGGCTTTTGGCTGCCCGGTTAGAAAGTGCTAGCTTAGCCCCTAGATCAGTGCATCACAGACACAGAATGTCTCTGTGACTCACCTGATGACCTCGTTGAACGGCAGATTCTGGGTCAGAGGTCTGGGGTGGGGCCCGAGAGTGCTCCCAAGTGATGCTGTCGCAGCTTTCCGCAGACCACACTTCGAAGAGTCTGGCCTTAGAAAAGCCAGGGGTGTCCGTCCTCCTCTTCCTCTTCAGCAGTCATCCAGCTAGCCTGCAGGGGTTGGGGGTGGGGGGTTGTCCTAATGAATTGCCCTGCACGGGAGCAGGAACAGGAGACAGGGTTCCATTTGGGGGCAAGTCTGAGGGAAGAAGGTTTGTTTCCTGCCTCTGTGATGGAATAACTCCAGCCACAACTGCCTGGTACTGTAGGGCCTACAGGTGTTTCTCCAAATGATTGGAACCATGTGGTCCGACTGGACACCAAGAATCCTCAAAAGGCCTGAGCCTAAATCGCTAAAGACCACTCTCTGGACTACTGTACAGAACTCTGGTTTCAGACAGTGAGGCTAATCGCAGAGCTGTTGCTCTAGGGACAGAGACTGGTGGCAAGTCACCTCGGATCTCTCCTGCTGTTTTGACAATCTGTGATGGGATAACGGGTCCAAGATTAGAGATTTACTACCTTCAGCCACAGACTGCTGGAAGAGTTGGTGGGGAAAGAGATGAATCACATAGACACATTTTCTCATCCAATCCCCAGCAGTCCTCTGTGTTAGAACCGCTCTTACATAACTGTTTCCTACAATGGACATTTTGACATTTTACAAGTTTTACAGCCCTATAAAACAAACTATTAAACACATAAGCTTTTCTTCATTACAAAGTAAGGGGTGCATTATGCAACCCTAAGCCCATCCCTAAGCCTCACCCAAACCCAGATTCGAAGCTTCAAAATACTGAAGTCATCTGCAGATCTCGGCGTCAGAATCTCTGGTGTGAAACTCCTTCCGGTTGCACCGTTGTCAGTATTCTGAAGTGCTGGGAATACTGCTCGGTCTTTCTACACACTTGCTTGTACCTCCCCCTGGATGGGAGTAAATTCCCTGTAGGCTCTGCAATACCAGGGAGTAGCGGCTGTAGTTATCCTGTCACGGACGGAGGAAACAAGAATTGGGGAAGGGTCAGAGACGGCCTGTTAGAGTAATGAAGCTTTATAGTTGTGCGATGCATTGCCTTCACATGCCTTTTATATGCAGTATTTAATTTGATTAGTTAACAAAACATTTATTGAGTGCCTTCGCTGTCCGTGGCTTTGATCTTTCGCTGTGGGCAGAAGATACAGGGAAGTGGGCTCTAGTCTCTACTGTAGCTGCAGTTTTATTGGTAGATGGGAGATGAGTACAGAAGTCAAACATAAGTTAGTAAATGTAAAATTTATTTTTTTTCTGAACCTGGAGAGCAGAGGTGCCCCAACTTTTTCTGTAAAGAGACTATTAGTAAATACTTAAGGCTTAGGGCCGTACATTTTCTGTTGCAACTTCTTGTCTCTGTCATTGTAGCTCAAAAGCAGCCATAGACGATACGAAAATGAGTACGGTTTTGTTCCAGTAAAACTCTAAGTAGGGGCGCCTGGGTGGGACAGTTGAATAGGAGACTGACTCTTGGTTTTTGCTGAGGTCAAGTCAGGCTCTCAGGGTTGAGAGATCAAGCCCTGTGTCAAGCTCCATGCCCGGCACAGAGTTGGGTTGAGACTCTGTCCCTCTCTCCCTGCCACCCGCACCCCCCCCCCCCGTGCGCTCTCTCTTAAATAAATCTTTAAAAATATTTTTTTGGTAATTAGGTAGCAGGCTAATATGGGCCACGGGCCTTAGTTTGGAATCCTTGTTGCAGGGAATTTAAGTAGTAGTAAGTACTGCTAGTTATCTTATATTGTCCCATTTATTTATTTATTTATTTATTTAATTTTTAAGATTTTATTTATTTATTTGACAGAGAGAGAGAGATCACAAGCAGGCAGAGAGGCAGGCAGAGAGAGAGGGGGAAGCAGGCTCCCTTGCTGAGCAGAGAGCCTAATGCGGGGCTTGATCCCAGGACCCTGAGATCATGACCTGAGCCGAAGGCAGAGGCTTTGACCCACTGAGCCACCCAGGTGCCCCTATTTTGTCCCTTTTAAATTTAAGCTCTTGGCAAACCCCTTCTTTCACTTCTTTCTCTCCTCTATATCCTTTAGCACAATGCCTTACTCCAGGCAAGTTGTGATGTTATCTGTTATCCCTTTGATTCTAGTCTAGTAATAAAAGTTGTTTCCATTCTTGGGGCACTTTAAGATTTAGAAAATACTTCAACATAGGTTTCTTATCTGGTTCTCACAACAACGTCAGAAGAAGGGAGATAGGTTAGATGTATTCACCAGTGTTATAAACCATACAACTGAGGCTTCGAATGGTTAAGTGAATTTTTCAAGTTTAACTTACCCACTAAACGGCAGAGCAAGACTTCGGTCTTCTTTCTGTTGTGGTAGTGAGCTGTATCTTTAACTTTCTAAAAATACAAGAAGTTCGTTTTTTTAATCTGTCTTTTGCTCAAGCTGTTGAATATCCTGCAGTATTCCTGCTTTTCTTAGATTCTTAGCTAAATTTTCTATTGAATTCCACATACTCAGTTTAAGGTTTAGTATTTAAATATTCCTATTCTTTTGGCATAGAGGAGGGTCATTTCTGTCCTCAGGAGACAGATCTGAGTTATGCAGAATTAGAAGCAGATTTTTTTTTTTTAGCTCACAGATAAAAATCATTCCCTTTGTTCAGTTTCTCAGAGCAGAATCTGGTCTTTCATGGTCTGTACTGAACCTTCAGAATATTCTGAATTATTGTAATTTCAGTTTTCTGAAATTCTGTAATATTTCTGTATTATGATTTCTGTATATTATTGTGATTCTGTAATATTGCTTTGGGTATATAGGACTTGTATATATCTACTTATATGCTCAGTGTTATCCTTGCTGAGAACTTTCCTCTTCCTACAGAAGTGGATTTTATCTTTCAAAATCCTGCAAGTGGAGGTTGGATACATATATACATGGATACAATTCATCTAGCTGTAGAGTTTTTCATTTGTATGCTTTATTTAAAATAAAGTTATACCTCAATTAAAAAAAAACAAGTCCGCATCCTACCTCTTCAAAGACTTCCCCAACCTCTCCAGCCTACTTCTTTTCTCATTTATACATAGCTTTAGAAAATAGTAACCAATGTTATCTAATGATGTTATGACTCTGGAGTCAAATCTGCTACAGTCTGAATCTCAGCATTGCCACTTAACTTCTCTGTACCTCAGCTTGCTCATCTGTAAAGTGGACACAGTTACAGTACCTACTTCATAGCGTTGTGAAAATTAATGAGGTAATACATGGAAAGCACTTAGGACAGACAGTGCCTGATATATGTTGAGCTTTCAAATGTTGGCTTCTATTACCAACTTCTGGACTGAGTCTTCTTAGTTGCTTTCATACACTGCCTGAGCTGATTCCTTATTGCAAGTCCACCATTCCTGAGGCTATTGTCGGGGATAATATTTGCGTGACTAATATTAGGCACAGTGTCCTGCTGGGTGTGTTTAATGCCCTACATCTTGTTTCTCTATAGAGTTCTTATTTCATAATTAGTCTGATTGTATATATTTTACAAATGAATGTGTGCCAGAGTTTCAAGGAAAATGGCATACATGGTACCGTATTATTATATTAGTTTTTATTAGTTTTAATATTAGTTTATTGTATTAATACTTAGTTTATTGTATTAGTTTTTATTTAAGGAGGAGACTTGGTTTTACAGAAAGAACCATATTCTGGATGGAAGTCAAGAGATCTGGATTTTAGTGTAGATTTTGCTGCTGATTTTTATTATTTAATTGGGCAGCTCAGCCTCTGTGCTAATCTGGAAAATGGCAGAATGACGATATCTAATATTCTCTTCCATGCTAATATTTTTATTCCCATACATATGTGAAAAGATAGTTACTCAATGTAATCATTCCTGTGAAGTAATGATAAGTGATTTCCTTGCTACAGGTGATTGCTTTATATTGAAAATTAACTATTGCTTCTTCTGTTTTCAGCTTCGGGCTCAGAATCAGGTCTTAAAAAAAGGTGTTGTGGATGAACAAGCGAATTCTGCTGCTTTAAAGGTATGAAACAATATATTTGTATTGTGAGGGTTAAGTTAGTGTTTGGTGATACTCAAAGCAAGGAATTCAGCTAGTTATCTGTGTTAAAAGGTTCCAAATATGACACTGTTTCACTAGGGATAGGAGAAGGTAATGAAATTTTTTGTGTTTAACTTTTTTACTTCCTTAGGTATGAATGTGATGGACTTTGATTTCCTTAGCTAAAAATCACAAAAAAGAATTATTTGCCTTTATCTCCTGTGTTTCTGTTATACCTCACAGCCTCTCTTTAGCTAAATTCATGGGGATTAATGGAGCTTCTTATCTGTCTTCATCACTAGACAGCACTCGGCGGGGGCCTTTGTCATATTCATATTTATATGCTCAGCATTCAGCAGACGGTTGTCCCCTAATGAATGGATTTGAAAGTGGGAATCATTTAGTCCATTAATCTTGCTTTTGGGTTGAGTTATTTAATAGTAATAACCTGTGTTAATCAGGTTACTCTGTTTGAGTGATACGTTTTATCATTAGCATCTTTACTAACTGAGATGAGAAATACGATAGAAGAAGAAATTTGTTTCTACCTCATTTTGGGAGGCATGTCATAAATACTGTTTGGTGATATTTTTAATTAGATAAACTCACTCTAGGATATAGATTTCTTCTTGGCCTGTTTCCATTAAATATACTGTCTATGTCATTCTTTACCCTCTCCCTTGCTCCCTGTTGAGACAAAAGGGATTAGGTTTCCCTTTAATCATATCTCTTTCTGGAATAGCCCCTAACCAGTGACCTATCCAGGGTGATTCCACTGAGGTAACCCAGAAATATGTCCTTTTACTTAGCCAGTGTTGGGCCCCACCCTAGAGAACTCTGTCTTGAGAGTGCCCCCCACTCAGGTGCTGTTGCACAGACTTGGGGCTGAAGCGGCTCAGAACACTGTGCCCATCCTTCCAAAGCTCCCAGTGCCCAAACCAAGATTATTACAAATAAGTTATTTATAGTCAGGATTTGTTAGTCATGTTATTATTTAGCCTAAATCATTGAAGAAATAATCATTATCTCTTAACAATGTTTAAAACCTATGACTGGGAAAGGTATTTCCTAGTGTGTCTTAGGGGCCCACTCTGGGCATGGGACAGCGTCGTGTTGCTGGTTGTGTTTGATTAACTCTGTGATGGTGGCAATGGCGGTGACATTGGGACGGCAGGTTCTATTTATTGAGCTCTCACTCCGTCAGGTATTGTGCCAAGCACATTACATCCACTCTGTCAGTTAGTCTCTCCACAGGTCTGTGAGGGCAGATAACATTATCATTGTCCCCACTGCAGAAACTAGGGTTTACAGAGAGGTTGAGATAGCTGTCTTCTGAAAATGGTGATTAGTTGATGGAGTTGGAGCATTAGTCAGCTGGGGATGAATTATAAGGATGTAAAGAAATTACTCTTTGTTTTACTATCCACTGAGGTGGTCATTACCATTCTAGTAATAAAGGCAATTCGCTGGTTTGCTCAGTGGGAAGGTTGGGATATCTTCTGTTACAACAGGCTTTTGATAGATTGGGTTTGTCTCTTTAGTGAGTTGTTGGACACGGTAAGCGTTCATTGATTTGGATTTCTTTAATTTGAAATACATGATGATTTGGATATGGGCTGGGTCTATATTTACTGTTAAGCTCCAAGCAAAAATTAAGGGCTTACTAAAAAAAACATAGAAAAGAAAAATGTTTCTCTACTTATTGGAAACATTATTCTATTCTTCTGGCTGCTCTCAACGGATATGCGGATAATGTCTGTAGCTTGCAGACCCCAGCCTTTGGCTCCTAGGTTGCTATTTCACTAACTTCTATCACTTTGTCATTAAAGCCTGACCTCATCTTAGCTTTGCAGTGGTTTTTCAGTGAAAGTAATACAACTACACTTCTTTAAATATACAGTAGTATGTGGTCATCTGGTTTGATTACCAGTGAACACAAAGTTGTCACAATATCATAAGTAAAATATAGTCAGAATAATATATTTTTTTAAATAGAGCAAAAACGAAGTATTTCTCTAGTTTTCCACTTTCTTACCTCATTATGGTGTAAACAGTACAAAATAGGCAGTAGAAGATACATTGTTTAGATTTTAGATCTTGTTTCTATTTTTACTTAAAACTTTTAGGTGAATTGTTATAGCATCTAAAAATATTCATTAGGATAATATTGATTTTTATCTTTGCTAAATCAGAATAGTTTGAAGTAAAATTAAGTGTAGTGGAAGGACTTCATTTTGACTGACTTAAATTCAGGGGGGATTTATTGAAAAAAATGAATGCAAATATATTGCTTCCCATTCTTACTGAAGGGCATCATCAGTGAGGAGGAGTTTCTCTTTCATAATTCAAGTTTGTAAAATTGTCTCCTCAGGCATTATGCCTCCTCACTGCCAGACACCTATATAACAACATTATGGAACAACACAGAGATGTGGATATTTTACTTTAAGTTGATGACTGTCTGTTGCTTCAATACATATGCTTTTTAAATTTTATTTTTAAATTTATTTGCTTTGGCCAAAAAAAAAAAAAATGCTTTTGTCACAAAACAGAGCTAAAAACATGGAAATTGGCATGATAAACATACACCGTGAATTCCCTAAAGCAAGAGGTTTGATCATATTTTAGTGAAACAAAAATAATTTCATTTTTTTGAAACCTTAAGGCTAAATTATGAAGAGTCGTCTGTTTTCACTTTGATGTAGGAACAACTGAAAATGAAAGATCAATCATTGAGAAAACTGCAGCAGGAAATGGACAGTTTGACATTTCGAAATCTGCAGCTTGCCAAGAGGGTAGAACTACTTCAAGATGAATTGGCTCTAAGTGAACCACGAGGCAAGAAAAACAAGGTAGGTCAAACAAAAGCAATTTCGGGAGGCCTTGTCTGCTAGGAACAGACATTCATGGGCCATCTGGGTTTTAACAGAACACTTCCCCTCCAAATTTCCTGATGTTCCATTACTATGCCTGGATATTGGGTCAAGAAAGCAGACACTTACTATTAACATATATAGTAATATTAGAGGCATTTTTATACGAAAGTGACTTTTGAATAATATGTTAGGAGCAAACATGCACGGATTAGATTTAGTGTCTGTGAAAAGTGAAAGGAATATCTCATACTGGTAAAAATTACTGATATCTTTTAGTTATACTGAGTTGCCCTTAACTCAAGGTAGGGCAAATAAAATGAGAAACACTGTCAAAGTGTAACAGCTCACGTGAAAATAGCAACTGAAATACTCATTCTTCAGGCTTGTAAGTTTGCTGCAAATACTTCTTAGTATTTATTTCTATGAAGCTGATTTTGTATTCTTATCTGGTCATATAAAAATAAACTTTTTCCATTATGGTTTATATAGTAAGACATGATTCTCACTCCATAAGAGGAATGGTCTAGTATGTTAGAACATTCTGTGATTAAGAAGTTGCATTTTTTTTAAGTGTAGGGCATAGTGCTTGAATCTTTAAGTCTTGTGTGTATATAGAGCAGCACCTGGCAAATGTGTGGATTGAAGCAGTAAAAGTAGAAGGTAAGAGGGAAAAAGAAGGCACGCAGTAACTCTGAAGCAGCACAGTATGGAGGGAAGAGCACAGGCCTTGGGGTTAAGCCCAGGCCTGAACTCTTCGTCTGCCATTTTAGCTTTGCAACCTCAGTTTCTTCATCAGCAACATGGGGATGATACTCTCCCCATAGTTTGTTGACTATGAAATGGGATCCTGTAAAGGTGGCTAGGACTGTATTTGCCATATGATGGGCAATCAACATTCTATGTTAGTACCTTTCCAAATACATGTCCCCTACATGAAAGAGTTCTCTAGAGTGGTAATTTTCAAATAAGTGGGGAAAAGAGAGGACAAAAACAGGTATGTATTAGAATCAGTTGGGGAATTTTATTAAAATACATGTGCTCTGGAAATTCTGAGACCCTTAGGGAATGAATAGCCATATGTACTTCAAACATGCTCTCCAGGTTAGTGAGATCTTCCCCTAGGGCTGTTTGCACAGAGGCTTGGGTGTAACACTTCTGAATTAATGCTAATTAAAGTTTTCCAAATTTGGAAGCACTAATGACCCAGAATGCCTAGAATATGCCATTCAGCTGTCTTCCTTGTGCAGCTCTCATGTCCCAAACATGGGGATTTTATTTATTTATCTGTCTACCTCCCTACCTATTTATTTATTTATTATATTTATTTATTTGAGAGAGAGAACACTCATACAACCTGGGAGTGGGGGAGGGGCAAAGGGAGAGACTGAGAGTGACTCTCAAGCAGACTCTGTGCTGAGCACCATGTGCGATGTGGGCCTTGATCTCATGACCTGAGATCATGACCTGAACTAAAATCAAGAGTAGGCCGCTTAACTGACTGAGCCACCCAGGCACCCCTGTTTTGTTTTGTTTTTAATATAGCTACTCCATTTTCAGAGAGTTTTCTAATCATTGGTTCACACTGGATCGGTAAGTAACTTCATTTTAAGTGAGGAGTGAGGGCAAAAGAAAGGCACAGGAGGGTGGTGACTGATGTCCGAACACAGTTTCATTGTTAGTCCATCTCTGGAATAGTCTCAGCTCTTGTATTCTATGAAAACAAATGTTCATTATTGGCTCTCATAAATAGTGCTATTCTTCTATGTAGAAAAAATTAATATTGGTAAAAAAGGAAGAGGAAGTTTCTTTTCATGATTTTTGAGCCTTTTCCTTTTGTTTACTTATAGTAGCTTTATTTTATGTGGTTATATATTTTTTTAAAAATTAGAAATTTATATAAAGTTTTGTATGAATTTATCATTTGAATTCTAATTAATTTGTTACATTTTCTTGAAGGAGTTTTTAACAACTCAGACCCATGGAATTGCTAAAACTGATTTCCTAAACCAGAAGATCAACTTGAAATGATGTATTTTTTTATTTTTCTAAATTCAAATTCAATTGATTAACATATAATGTATTATTAGTTTTAGAGGTAGAAGTCTTTGATTCATCTATCTTAAGTAATATCTAGTGCTCATTATATCATGCGGCCTCCTTAATGTCCATCACCCAGTTACCCCATCCTCCAGCCCCCTCCCCTCCAGCAACGCTCGGTTTGTTCCCTATGATTAAGAGTCTCTT
>CM053610.1:56005527-56015737 GCA_028646535.1 Procyon lotor
AAGAGTCTCTTATGGTTCATCTTCCTCTCTGATTGAAATGATATTTTTCAGTATATTTTCATGGCTAGCTTTCTGGGCCTGCTGTGTCTTCCAATAGAACTACTCCTGAATTAATCTGCAAAAATTAATTGAGCCTTATCTGTTTATTCTCTCTTTCTTTTTAAA
This sequence comes from Procyon lotor, assembly GCA_028646535.1. NCBI lineage: Eukaryota > Metazoa > Chordata > Mammalia > Carnivora > Procyonidae > Procyon > Procyon lotor. Next base: position 56,005,693 of record CM053610.1, read on the forward strand.
GCTTTCCTGCCCATTCCAATATTTGCAGTTCCTACTTGTGTCAAATAGGAAAAGTTAAATGATGGATTGTATACCTTTTGCAGGATTGTTTGAGAATGGTGCACACGTAGAAGAGACAAGCTACTAAGGTGATAGAGAATCTGTGTACCTTAGGATGTTTCTCTAAAGGATGAAAGTTATGTGGACATAACTTATTCTTTCCATCAGAAAAGTGGAGAATCTTCTTCTCAGTTGAGTCAAGAGCAGAAGAGTGTCTTTGATGAAGATCTGCAGAAGAAGATAGAAGAGAATGAACGTTTGCATATACAAGTGAGAACGTCTTTCTGTTTTCCCCGTGAATTAAAAATGGGTCGTATGATTTGGAGTGTGGAAAAGCCAAGCAGGATAGAACATTTTGTGTATGTGTTGTAATGTCTCTTGTGGTTGTTAGGTATATATGTCACTGTTATTGATTCATTTCTTAAATCTCATTCATATCTGAATCTGGATGTGTATTTTGAAGTATGCATTTGTTTAGAGGACTACAGAATAACTTCACTTAACAGTATAGAAATATACTAGGCACTGTTCATTTTATCTAGAAAATGATTAGCTGGACATTTAGATGAGGCATATCAGTAAGTACTGTTTGTTTTTAAAATTATTACTGGTTTGTATGTTTAGCTGGTTTGTATTTGTTTACCTGTGAGTCTATAAGGTCTGTTTGGGCACACACCACGTCGGTTTGTATGCCTTCCCCCAGGACAGGTTCTTACTCATGGCAGGAGCTCAAATATTTGTGAAATGTTGAATAATGAGTGTTTGCCTCCCAACATCCAGCATATTTAAGAGTCATAGTGTAATATCTCGGACTGTGCCTCCTGAATTTTTTGTGAAATGGTGAGCATAATCAAATGGTGGAAAATAAATATACATTAATTCTCAGTTTAACATTTTGCAAATGTTAAAAAAATGAAAAAAATAAACTTCTGATCTTAGTTCTTAGTGCGTTTTGGGTTAAGCATTTGTAATTCTTAATTAGCACTGGATTCTTCTTTAGGAAAGAGTTTTACCTGTTTTAGGGATAACATCTATTTGAATTTTGATTATTTCATTGTGGAAGTTAGCGTAGCAGAAGAGTTATGCCCTGGTCAGTTGAATTCTCTGTGTGCCAGAAGTTGTTTGAAAGAAATCCTTGAGCCTGGGAAGAAGGAAGTGTAGGCTTCGGCATCAGCCTCCTGTGTTCATATCTCATTTCTGCATTGGGCGGGTTGAAGCTTTGGTTTCCCATGTGGAAAGGAGGATAACAGTAACACTACCTCTGACATACTGTGCGGATTCTGTGAGATCATGCCTGTGCTGTGGGTGTTGCGTAGTGAACATATGGAACCATGTCGAAACTGCTCAATGAACAGTCACTGCTGTTTTTCCCTCCATTTGTATATATTTGGATATTGTGAAAAGAGGAAATGATATTTTCTTTTCAGTTTTTTGAAGCTGATGAGCAGCATAAGCATGTGGAAGCAGAGCTGAGGAGTCGGCTGGCCACCCTGGAGATGGAAGCGGCCCAGCACCAAGCCGTGGTCGATGGCCTGACGCGGAAGTACATGGAAACTATCGAGAAACTGCAGAATGACAAGGCCAAACTAGAAGTAAGCTCCACTGTTGGGGAGAGCACGTTAAGAGATAGTCAGGGTTCTTGTGAATCCTCTGTGCACTTTACGGAATGCAAAGTCGGTCTCCTAAGTGTGCCCTCGTCTATCGCCTGAGCCATCTGCTTTTCTTTTTCTTCTAAAATTCAGGTAAAATCTCAGACTCTAGAGAAGGAGGCCAAGGAATGTCGGCTTCGAACAGAAGAATGGTATGTGGAAACATGAATTCCAGGGGGCCGTGAAGTAAGAATCAGAAGACCTGAGTTTTGGTTTAGCGGCTCCTCTCTCTTAATCTCACATTTGAAGTGAGTGAGGAGCAGGCTGTCTCCAGGGTCCTCCTCAGTTCTGTTATCCCGTAGGCCTGCCACACTCTTGGTCAGCTGGCTTGTGTGTTAATCCTCAGCCTGCAGACGTTTGCGGCCGTGGCACTTGGTGTCCTGGGGCTCCTATACTGAGGACTGAGTGCTTTCTGTTTCAGGCTACCCTGAAGAGAGCTTTTGGAGAGTTCCAGGCAGGAAAACTGACTCCTTTTAACTGTGCCGACCTTTTAGTGGTACATTTTGAATAAAATAGAGGCTATGGGATCTAATTTGGAGATACCTAAATCTTAAAATTCAAATATGAATTGATGGGTGGTAAAATCATACCCCAGCATTTAGCTGATAAATGACATAATATAATATTTTAGGTTTCAGTAGAATCAGTCACATGAATTTCTTCAGTTTAGTTGCATTGGTAGAATTACATGCGTGGTTTAGATGTATACCTCTGCTCATAATTGAATCAAAAACAGAAAAATTACCAGAATTTGAGCCCAAGGGGAGTTGGAATCTGATATAATACTTAAAGAACTTTGCTATAATACTTGAACAAACATTTATGTCGGCACATAAGAAAGATAAAATTTGTGATTTTGAAATGGCTTTAAGATTACTTTGTACTCGGGGAAATAAACTGACAGGATTGTATTAGATACTGGGACTGTGATAAATTCTGACGATCTTAACAGAAGTCTCAGGGGCTTTAGAATTAAGGATTAGTATTTTTCTTATCTTCATCTTTTAATAACTATCCACCACCAAGAGTATCCTGGTGTCAGGCACGAGTCTCTGGAAGCTTGCTATCAGCTGTTGTGCTAACCAGGAAGTGAGGACCCGCTGTCTGACTGGTGATCAAGTGGTTTTGTGTTTTTTTTCTTTCAGTCAATTACAGTTAAAGAATCTTCATGACGATTTGTCATGTAGATTAGAGGAATCCCTATCAGTCATCACGGAAAAAGTACCTTTTAATGATACAAGTAGGTATTCCATTATTTGCAACTTTGAACCTCTCTCTGTGGTAACGAACTAATTAAAAACGTTTTTAGTCTGTTTGGCAAAAAACTTCATTGGCTCAACGAAGGATTGCTTTCTTTTTGTTTTTTTGATTGGCTGTGGCCCTCATATTTCATAGGGATGCTGGCTCCAAAGTCAGCCTTCTTGGAAAAAGCTCAAATCTATCTATCTATATATATTTTTTATTGGACATATTGAGCATAGCCCTAGGTTAAAAACCAACCTGCACATAAAGTACCAGAAAATCTGTGTGAGAAAAGTTGTTCATGGCGAGAAGAGTGGGGGAAGGGCAGTGGGAGATGGATCTTCTCAGCCTGGTATCTCCTGCATTTTTGGCGATCCCCACTGATAGGGAGTTTACGTGGGGAAGTCCGGCTTCCTATTAATCCTGAGAATGTCCTGGTAATTTATGTAGCCAAGAGCAAGAAAAAGAACTTAAAAAAAATGAACTTACCTAATAGATGCCAACTTTGTAACCTTTAGAGAAAAATTAAATCTCGAACCTTGAAAACAAAGAATATGTTTTATTTTATTGCTTGGAATTTTGAAGCTTATATTCAAATAAGTACAGATTTCCTTTTTACATTCACATGATTAAAATTTTTTACTTCCTCTAAATTTTTCTTCCGGAAGACTTAAGAAAAGAGGAAAAAGAAAAGACACCAAAGAAAAACAGCTTGATCTAACACTGAAATCAGAATATGTCATTATTATATCAAAGCCTAAGTTCCTCTGAAAATAACACCTGTTTCTAGTTTCTATATTAATGTAAATAGAGCTAGCATACTTTGATCCATTAGACTTGAAATCTTGGCATTTCATTTTCCCTTTAATCCTTCTATCAATTAATCATCAGGTTCTAATAATTTCCTTCTGGGTCTCTTTTGGATTTGTATTTCCTTTTCCAGTACTAGTTGTCACCCTGCTTTAGATCCTTATCATATTAATGTGAATTACTTTTAGTTCTGCAAAATTTAGAGATCAATTTGCTGAGTGCCCAGATGGGTAGGAAGCACAAAGGGTATAAAAATTTCTAAGACCGGGGGGGCGCCTGGGTGGCTCAGTCGTTAAGCGTCTGCCTTCGGCCCAGGTCAGATCCCAGGGGCCTGGGATCGAGCCCCGCATCGGGCTCCTTGCTCGGCAGGATGCCTGCTTCTCCCGCTACCATTCCCTCTGCTTGTGTTACCTCTCTCGCTGTGTTTCTCTCTGTCAAATAAACAAAATCTTAAAAAAAAAAAAAAAAAATTTCTAAGACAAAATTTCTAGTCCAGAAGTGGATAGATAATGTACAGAAACGTCTTAAATGTAAGCTAACCTGTTCAACAGAGAGACTCTTGAGGTTTCAGAGGAAGGACAGATTATTGCTAGAGAAGTTGCCTGGAGCAGTCTTTTGGAAGAAGTGTGCTTTTGAGCTGGGCCTGGATATGTGAGTAGGTTTTATTGGGCAGAGATTCAGGAAAACAAACCAGGGAATTAAGTGGAGTGTGGTATGTGGGACACAAGGTGCTGTCATGGTCTGAGGAGCAGTAATTAGCTAAGTGTGACAGGAGGCTAGAATGGGTGGAGGTAGGCAAGTTCTCAAAGGGTAGGTGGGGCTAGACCCTAGAGTTGTTGGCCAAGGAGTTGGGACTCAGTTCACAAGATGGTGGGGGCATTGAAACCTTTGATCCAGGGAATGTCACGTTGAGATCTGTGCACTCACAGGGTTAGTCTGGCAAGGGTGTAGACTGCCTTGGATTGGGGAAAGGGGACCAAGACTGTTGTGATGCTGGTCCTGGTGTGCTGTTTAGAGGCTGGAGACTGAGTTGTCAGGGAGATAGATGCAAGCAGGCAAGGGAGCTGAGGAGGCAGTGTGGGGGGAAGATGTGGTGCTGTTGACAGAAATCAGAGAGGCAGACGAGGGGCAGCTTTATAGGAAAGATGAGAGGTTAACTTTGTTGTTTAATATTCTGACAGAGACATCAGTGTACATCTGTCTTTCTACGGGGTACACATTTCTAAGTAAAAGCCTAGACCGCAGAGAGAGATTGGAGTTGACCCTGTTGGGATGGATGGGCATTGAGAGTGATGGGAATGAGGGGTACAAAGTGCAGAGAGGCCCGCGCAGCATCCTTGGAGAGTTCTCCCTCACAGGGGCCAGGAAGGAGAGGGGCTGAGGTGGTAGAGGTGGTGAGGAGCTGGGGAAATGAGGTGACATGGAAGCCGAGGAACGGAGCGTTCAGCCTGGGTGGTGCTGGGCAGTTCTAGCAGTGCTGTGGGGAGCTCAGAGAGGATGAGGTGACAGTAAAGGCAGCTGCTTTGGTGACTCCATGCAGGGTAGAGATGGACGGCAGCCGGCCAGCACGAGGGTTGGAGGTGGAGGTGTGCTGAGGGACAGGCAGAGACATGCTCTTCTTTGAGCAGGGGGGAAAGGATGGGAGCTCAGCAGAGGATTCAGTATGATAGACTAAAGGGGAAGAAGTTACTGTGGAGATAGAATTAAAAAGCTGCAACAGATGCTTTTTTTTTGAAGGTAATTTTGAAGACATAGGAAGGAGGAGGGGGCCCTGGATTAGGCCCTGAGGGACCAGAAGGAGCTATTGCTGGGGATCCAGGGGCAAAGTTAGCTGAGGACAGGATATGGGAAACCATGGACTCTGAGATGGAGGGTAGGAAATTGAAGAAGCCCTTGGGCTTTGGCCCTGGTCTTCCTGGCATTGTAGGAGGAGGCCACCCTATCCATGGGGTAGGGGAGGAGAGGAAGAATGGTGTTAGGGGCTTAAAATGGAAAAGGTTTGGAGCAGATGCCTTGTGAAGGGAGACAGCAATGAAGTCATGGATTGTGGAGTAGCTTTGAAGCCCCCTTAAGTTTGGTAAATTAGGTTGTCATGTACCTTGCTCTCCTTTTTTGTTAGCAAGAGCATTGTTGGAAACGATGGACTGAGCTGGGAAGGATAACAAGCAAAGCCCAGAGAAGACTGATAGGAAAGTAGACTGACTGTGGATAGAAGACCAAGCCCTTGGTAGAAATGGGGTCATAAGAGAGAACTGGCTGAGAGTGGCATAGGGACTTTCGGAGTTGGATTTTGGCGCCATGTCTTTCTGACTGAGGACAAGGCAGAGGAGGGGAGGTTTGAGTGGTTGAAGTGGGGTGCAGACCTTAGTAGAGATGGAGGAGGGGACTGAAGTGTGAGGCCAGGTGTTGGGAAGCTATGAGAGGTTGGGGATAGAGTCTGGGTTAGAGAGGAGGACTGTGAGAAAACAAGGAAGCCAACCCAGAAAAGTTAGAATTGAGTCATTGGGATCAGCAATAGTAGGCTGTGGTAGACCGTCAAATTTCGTGTCATGAAAACCGTGGTATTTTTGGATGATCGGTATGGCAGCTGTGTGCAGGGTTATTTTAGAAGGGAGCATGACTGAACATGGCAAGAATGTCGTGGGCCTTTCTAAGTAATCCTGATAGGCCTCAAGTTTTTGAAATGATTTCTTAGAAATAGAAACTCAGGGTTTCTTTTATCCCGAAGTTTATCCTGAAGTTAAAAAAATTGGGGGGGGGGCCACTGGCTAGCTCAGTGGGTAGAGCATGTGATTCTTGTTCTCTGGGTCATGAGTTCAACCCCCATGTTGGGCATGGAGCCTACTAAAAAAAAAAAAAAAGTATTACTTTATCTGAGAAACAACTGGTTCTATATGAAATCCATATTTATGACATGATTGTCGCTTTGATCATTTAAAATTCTTAAGTAAAGCTGATTTTGCTGCAGAGGATCCATTATTTTCAGTTATGCTGTTTTCCTGTAAATGTAAAATGACTCAATGTGCATACACTTTTGTTTTGTAGAATATAGTCATTATAACGCTCTGAACGTTCCACTCCACAATAGGAGACATCAGGTAATGATGACGTTTTTATTTTCAGTCCTGTGTATGTCAGACTTCTCAGAATTTATTGTTCCAAGAATTTATCCTTTAGGCCTGTGTTTAATGCACCAAACCATCGTGTTTAACTTTGGCTTTACTTTCTCATACATTTTTTTTAAATTGTGTAACTTGCCATTTATGGAATTCATAATATTACATTATATATTACATTACATAATACAGATTTTTGCTTTCATCTGATACCATTAGAACTGAATTACGGGGTGCACTTACTTTGTGAGCAATGCCTTTCTTCTTGCTTGGTGGGCCTCTCACTTACATGGTCTAGGTTAAGTGGAGGAGGTCTGTTTGCCAAAGCTGGTGGTTTTCTCATTTGCTTAGATGAGAATATTAAAATCCAAGTGGGAGCAAGTTAATTTAAAGTAAGGATTAATTATACTGGAATTTAAATGTTTTTTCTAATAGCAGACTTACGAAAGTTGCTTGAGAAAGAGTAATTGTATAGTTGACTTGATATTCTTTTCATTTAAAAGCTGAAGATGCGGGACATTGCTGGGCAGGCCCTGGCTTTTGTTCAAGATCTGGTGACGGCTCTTCTGAACTTTCACACGTATACAGAACAGAGGATTCTGATTTTTCCTATTGATTGTGCCATTGACACCATATCTCCGTTGAATCAGAAGGTAAATTTAACTTGCCCTGAACAAGTAGGAAGACATGTTCTTTCTTTTCAGACCACTGCTGTGCATCAGCTAAGTGGAAGAAAACTAGAATTCACAAGTCTTTGACCTTAAGATAAAATGTGGCAAACGTGGAGATTCTTAAGAAATTAAACACCGGGGAAGTGTGAGTGGTGAGGCCAGTAAGCGGTATGAGGTCGTCAAGGATGGGAGATTGCTGTTGGCGGTAGTGTCTGGGAAACAGTCTTTGGGGATTTGAATGGACTTTGACAAATGAGTGAGATTTGAAGAAGAGGCGAGACACAGGATAGGTGGTTTTTCCTCCAGAAGAGGGCAAGACATGAGCGAAGTCCTAGAGTAGGAAGGCATAAGGAAGTGCTGGGGGGCGGGGAGGGAGCAGGAAGCAAACTGTTTCGGCAAGAGTGTGAAGCCTTCAAAGTGGAGCAATGAAAGGTCAAGTTGCAAAGGAAAAACCATGGCTTCAGACTCTGGAAGGCCCAGCCTCTCGCTGTGTACGTAAGATGGGGCCTTGTGCAGTTTTTTTGACCAGGGTGTGACATAATGGGAAGTGCCGTTTTATTGTTGGAAAAGTCAATTTGCTGGCATTTTTCTCTCTCCCTGTTTGTACTCACCTTATCACTTTTGTCACTGGGTATATTTAAAAGCAAAAAAAAAAAAAAAATGTGTGGCATAGTTGACCTTTCCTGCTGGGGTATGGAGTGGGAGTGAAATTGCTTCTCAGGTTGAGCTTTGGGGCATTTTCAGGGTATGTGAAGTTTAAATAAGGAATAAGAAGAGGGTTGACTGTCATTACCTTCAGTCCATGTGTGGGGCCTGGCAAATTCTGCTCCTTTCTTTCTCCCCAGCTAGTTCTAAAAAAGGATTTAAAGTAGCTTGCAAGACTACATTTAACTGAAAAGGAAAAAAATAGCTTAATAGTTCTGTATTGCTGTGTAATAGATTACGCCACAACTTCGTCATGTAAAACAACACATTTATTATCTCGCATGGTTTCTGTGGGTCAAGAATTCAGGAGAAAAGTATCTGGGTATCTGGGGGGCTTCTGGCTCATGATCTTTCATAAGCTCTTAGTCAAGAGTCAGCTGAGGCTGTATTCATCTCAAGACTTGACTAGGGTGAGGCATCTGCTTCCGGGGTGGCTCACCTACGCGGCTGGTGAGTTCGTGCTGGTTGTTGCCTGGAAGCCTTGGTTTCTTACTGAGTACGCGTCTCCGTAGGGCTGCTGGAGTGTCCTCAGGACAAAGCGGTTACCTTCCCCTGGAATGAGTGACCCAAGAGAGTAAAGCCACAATGCTCGTTATGACTTAGCCTGCGTACTGAATGCCATCCCTGCTACCGTCTTGTCTCGGTCACAGTGATCAGCCCTGAAAGAGTGTGCAGGGGTACTACAGAAAGCCAGGAACAGCCAAAGCAGGGATCACTGGGGCCATCTCGAAGGCTGGCTCCCACAGGGAAGAAACTGAGGGATCTTGCTGTCGGTGTGTGCTCTGAGTGTCCCATAATGTGGCATTCTGAAACGAATCTGCCACTCTTCCTACTTAGCTGATAGCTTGTTTTTGCGTATCCTGCAGTGTTTCCAGGGTTTGAATAGTGTTTATGTCCATGTATCCCGTAAGTACCTAGTAGTAGAGCAAAAGCTATACTCTGGAGTCAGACTACTGGGGCCCAGCCACTCTCTGTGTCCCCTTGGGCAATTTATTTAAACTCTCAGTGCTTCAGTTGCCTGATATTTAGAATGGAGGATAGAGTACATACCTCACAGGTATATATGTTTGAGGATTAAGTAGATAATACATGTGGAGTGCTAAGAATAGTGCCTGGCATATAGTAAGCACTCAATAAAGGTTAGTTCTTATTATCATTACACCTTACCCATAGGAAGCCCTCAGGAAGTGCTTGATTTTCATCAGTTTTGATCAGACTCCATGACTCTTTTGAAATTCATAAACAAACTTTGGGCCTTTGAAATGCTTTTTAATTTCACTGTGGGGAAAAGCTTTCAGATGACTTGGGTAGGGAAAACAGTACTGCAGCGTTTTAATGTAAAAGTTTTATTTTCATTTATACTTCCTATAATATAAAAAATATATATATTTTACCCAATACTGGTCCTTTTCCCTTTCTGGAATTTTATTTTAGCTTGTTGCCACATTATGCCTACACAGTGAGAATCAAATATGTTATTCTTGCCTGAAACACTTCATCACTTTGAAGAATTCATGTATTTCTCAATACTTTACCTTTGGCTTATGAAAGGTTCTGTGTGGTTTTTCTAATAAGTCTTATTATTGAATGAGGCTCTATTATTCTGAGATTCAGAAACCCCTTGTTAAAAGATGACCAGAGTGTTTAGACTTGTTCTTAGAATCATAAAGTAGACATCTATGATTGAAGCCCGGAGAGAACAAGTATCTGCCCAGGGCCAGATATCTATAGTTTGTAGTATGACCAGTTGAATCACATTTCTGCATAATGACATCTTACATTTCTATACTGAGAAATCAAAATTTGAGCCATT
>CM053610.1:56015837-56038552 GCA_028646535.1 Procyon lotor
CCTCCCCTCCCCTCCCCTCCCTTCCCCTCTTCTTTCCTCTCTAGAGAAGCAGGTGTTTAGGGAAGGCCTGTTGGTGTGGGTTGTAATGCATTGTCCCCTCTGTGTGTCCTCCCACACCCTGTTGTTAATGATGTCACTCTTCTTCAAGTTCTTCCTTTTGGAATGAGATGGGGACTTGGGGATTGTATTTGGGACTGTTAGAGGTGAGCATCTCTGTTCTGTAAAGGCCAAACTTTTTCCTAGAAAAAATTTCCAAGAGAATTCAGGTTTGTAACTCAGTGAATCCATTTACAAATCTGTTGATACTTGTTATTTTCCAGTGATGTAACTCACAGTTCTTTTCCTTCTATGTAGTTCTCACAATACCTTCATGAAAATGCGTCCTACGTCCGCCCTCTTGAGGAAGGAATGCTTCATTTATTTGAAAGTATTACTGAGGATACTGTGACTGTCCTGGTAATTTTCTTCTGTGTTTTACTTCTGGAAGTGGAAGCTCCTCTTTGTCAAATAACACTATTAACCATGAAATTATTTTTCTTTTCCAGGAGACAACTGTGAAATTGAAAACTTTTTCAGAGCATTTAACCTCTTATATATGTTTTCTTAGGAAGATTCTTCCTTATCAGTTAAAAAGGTACTTACCCATGAGGCCAAGGAGCTTGGGGAATTGTGGGGTGTCCCCTGACCTGTGCTGGCATTGAAATAGCGACTTGTGCCCCTTGTGAGCTGCCTGATCGTTCTGTAACACAACCAATTTGGACTTTTGTGAGAAAGGAACAATTAATGACTTGTGCAGCATTAACTTACATTTAAGAAAATTGAATTGTAGTGTACCAGTTAAGGTTTTTTGAGTAGTTGTATAGCGTGGTTGCTGCTCTAACCACATAATGCCATGAATTAGTATTTTCAGTGATTGTCAATCACACATTTATTGAAAAAAATCTTTCAGTTTAATCCTTTTTGCTGTGAACACCTAGGCGGGGGTTACAGTAATTAGCTTCCACAATTAGATCAATAATCATTAGGTTTCTTTGAAATGGTCTTTTCTTCTATTATTGGTGATTTATTTAAGTTATAAACTAAAAAGTTTATCTGCTCCAGCCCTCATAGAAGATATCATTTGCTAACCTTAAATATGCTTTGTTAAGTATTTCTGGAAGGAAAAGGGAAAGTAATTATAACTGGAAATTTGATAATATTGCTTTTGTATATTTTGATACTTTTGGTCTAAAATTACCAAGACCTGGGGCGCCTGGGTGGCTTAGTGGGTTAAGCCTCTGCCTTCGGCTCAGGTCATGATCTCAGGCTCCTGGGATCGAGCCCCGCATTGGACTCTCTGCTCAGCAGGGAGCCTGCTTACCCCTCTCTCTCTGCCTGCCTCTCTTCCTACTTATGATCTCTCTCTGTCAAATAAATAAGTAAATAAATAAAATCTTAAAAAAAAAATTACCAAGATCCCTAATTCATCTAAATCTTTTTATCCTAAGAGTTAACCTTTAAAAAAAAAATCAAAGAATAATACAACTGGAACATAAGAGAAATAATAACATACGTGTATTATAATATATTGCAAGATAAGGTTTAGAAAATTTTTGATGAGTAACATCAAAAATATACAAGTTATTATGGTTCGTTAATCTTGATAAAACTAAAGTAGTAGGTTTTACCTTTTCAAAAATGTAAACTTTCATTATTTAAAAAATTTAATATGTGTTAAAAGCCATTTTATTTCCTAATTCTAACCTGACAAGATATTTCAGTAACCAAATTTTATGATTTGTGGATATGACAGAATTTTAGGAATCAGGGAATTAGGACTTAAACTAACAATTATGAATTATAATTTCATTCAGATTAATACAGCTTATGGTTCAATGTAAAGTTTTTTGAAAATTGACTAAGTTTAACCACTAAATTGAATATATGTTATTGATATATTTGTCTTATGTTTAAGAGGAATCTATTTGAGAACCATTACAAAGATAGTTTTTACTTCTTGAAACAGTTAGGCATTTTTATTTTGCCTTAATTTATTCTTTCACTGTTACATTTTTAGAAACATTGGGTAAGTCCTTTCTTGATCTTAGATTCCTGTTCTTGGGATGTTTTGTCCCCTATGTCATCATGTGTTTGTTTTTAGGCAACTCTTCATCATTGATTTTAAAACCACTTTAATTGACAAGATGAGGGGCGCCTGGGTGGCTCAGAGGGTTAAAGCCTCTGCCTTCGGCTCAGGTCGTGATCTCAGGGTCCTGGGATTGAGCCCCACATTGGGCTCTCTGCTCAGCAGGGAGCCTGCTTCCTCCTCTCTCTACCTGCCTCTGCCTACTTGTGATCTCTCTCTCTCTCTCTCTGTCAAATAAAGAAATAAAATCTTAAAAAAAAAAAATTAATTGACAAGATGACATGTTTTTTTAGTAGTAAGTGGGCTTAGTATTGAATGAAGCTGTCTGCTCTAAAGTATTTTTTTTAAAGTAAGCTCTATGTCCAGTGTGGGGCTTGAGCTCATGATCCTGAGATCAAGAGTCACATGCTGTACTGATGGAGCCAGCCAGGCACTGCTCCTCAAAAAAAATTTTTTTTTCCTCAAAGTATTTTCAAGGGAAATAATTTTGTGCTGCTCTTAAGGTGGAAAGACAATGGGCACCTGGCTTTGTTTTTTTTTCTCTGTTTAGTTCTCTGTTAGTCATTTGCAGCAAACAGGTGTATGTATTGTGGTCTAGAAAATGGAACCTGATAAATGAGATCAGTTTTATTTTTTTTCTTGGAAAGTTTCTCTTTGAATATAGTTGTTTGAGAATTCAGATGATTTATTATAGCTATTTGAAAATTGCTAGGATGCTCACTTTTGGAAAATCTGCTCGTTCCTAGTTTAGAAGAAGAATGTGAATCTTCTCTTTGCACATCTGCGTTGAGAGCCAGGAACCTAGAGCTGTCTCAGGACATGAAAAAGATGACCGCTGTGTTTGAGAAGCTGGAGACTTACATCCATCTTCTTGCCTTGCCAAGTAAGTTTGTTGGTTGCTCATGGTTCAACTTGAAGAACTGAGAGTACAGGAAGCTGGAGGAGGGAGTTGTTTAGCTTGTTTGAATAGGAAGAATATAGGATCTGGACAGAAAAACTTGAATTCAAATCTTCCAGCCCCTTACACATTTATGATCTTGGGCAAATCACTTTACTTCTCTGTACCTGTTTTCCCCCATTTATAAAATGGAGGTAAAGTAATTATTAAGTTAAATTAAGAGTATACAATATTAGGCATTGAAGACATGCATTAAACATTCTCTTTCTCTCCATCCTGTTTTTTAAATGGAGAGGTGCAAAGCATAAGAATCTGTAGCAACTTTCCAACAAGTAGCACAGGGGAGGGAGGTTTGGAAGTAAAAATGTCATTTGTTTCCTTTTGCTTTAACTTGGAGAGAGTATTTTCAGGTAATTGAATGGATCTCGATTTTAAAAATGCTGTGATTTTTCTGGTACTGTCATTTGTTTCCTTGTAACAGCTTTAATGTGATGTAATTTATATACCATATAATCTACCATTGAAAGTATGATGTTCAGTGGTTTTTAGTATATTCACAGATATGTGTACCATCACACATCAATGTTAATTTTAAAATATTTTCATCACCTTAAGAAGAAATCCTTTATAGTTTAGCTATTACTTCATTCCCCTGTTCTATCCCTCCCTGGCATGAAGCAACTACTGATATACTTTCTGTCTATAGATTGACCTATTCTGAACATTTTTTATGAATGGAATCATTTAATACGTGGTCTTTTGTGACAGCTTTTTTTCATTCAGCCCATTCCTTTTCGTTGCAGAACAATATCCCATTATATATCCCACTACATTTTATTTACCCATCAGTTGATGGATAGTTTGTGTTGTTTCAACCTTTTGGCAGTTATGAATAATAATGCTATAGATATTTGTGAACTAGTGTTGAGTGGGCCTAGCCTTCGTTTCTCTTGGGTATATACCTAGGAGTAGAATTGCTGGGTCACATGACAACTATGTTTAACTATTGGTAGAACTGCCATACTGTTTTCCAAGGTGATTTCCCACCAGCAGAGTATGAATGTTCTGATTTCTCCACATCCTCACCAGCATTTATTATTATCTGACTTTTTTTATTTTAGCCACCTTTTTAATTTAATAACACCCAGTGTTATTAACTGACTTTCTGAAGTGGTATCTCATTGCAGTTTTTTTTTTTTTAAAGATTTTTATTTATTTGACAGAGAGAAACACAGGGAGAGAGGGAACACAAGCAGAGGGAATGGTAGCGGGAGAAGCAGGCTTCCTGTAGAGCAGAGAGCCCGATGCGGGGCTCGATCCCAGGACTCTGGGATCATGACCTGAGCTGAAGGCAGGCGCTTAACGACTGAGCCACCCAGGCGCCCCTCATTGCAGTTTTGATTTGTATTTTCTGATGTCTAATGATGTCAAGCATCTTTTCATGTCCTTATTTGCCATTTCTATATCTTCTTTGGAAATAGATTTATTCAGATTCTTTCTCTATTTCTCAGATGGGTTGTCTCTTACTGAGTTTTAAGTGTTCTTTATACATTCTATATCAAATCCCTTTTTGGGTATGTGATTGACAATATTTTCTTTCATTTTGTGGGTTATCTTTTAACTTTTTTGATGGTATCCATTGAAGCATGAAAGTTTGTTATTTTGATGAAGCCCAATTTATCTTTATGTTATTGCTCATGCTTTTGGTATCATATCTAAGAATCCGTTGTCAAATATGGAGTCATAAAAATTATTTCCTATGTTTTCTTCTACAAGTTTTATAGTTTTAACCCTCTGTTTAGGTCTTTGATCCATTCTGAGTTATTTTTGTATCTGGTGTGAGGTGTCTTTTGCATGTTTTTATCCAGTTGTCTCAGCACCATTTATTGAAAAGAGTATTCTTTCCCTATTGAATGACCTTGGCACACTTGTTAAGAATCAGTTGATCATAGATGTATGGATTTATTTCTAGACTCTCAGATTTATCCAGTGATCTATGTATCCTGTGCCAATATGCCAATACTATACTGTCTTGATGACTCTTGCTTTACAGTTAGTTTTGAGATCAGGAAGTGAGAGTTCTCCTACTTTGTTCTTTGTTTTCAAGATTTGGCTGTTATTGTTCTATAACAATTCTGTATGGATTTTAGAATCAACTGGTTAGTTTCTACTAAAAAGTCAGCTGGGATTCTGATAGAGATTGTATTGAATCTGTAGATCAGTTTGGGGAGTTTTGTGGGTTGAATTATGTCTCCCTAAAAGATACATGAAATTCCAGCCCAGTATCTATGTATTTAACTTTATTTGGAAATAGGATCTCTGCAGATGTAGTCAAGATAAGGTGGGGTTCTACTAGTTTAGGTAGAGTCCTGTCAGTCCAATGACTGCCATCCTTCCATCATTGTAAGGAGAGATTTGGAGATAGATGGAGTCACAGGAGAGACTCAGGGAGGCCATATGAAGATAGAGGCAAGGATTGGAATTAATCCTGCTGCAAGCCAAGGAATGTGTGGGGCCAACGGAAGCTGGGAGAGGCAAGGAACTATTCTCCTCTGGAGTCTTTGGAAGAAGTATGGCCCTGTCAGCACTTTGATTTCAGACTTTTGGCTTCCAGAACTGTGGGAGAACTATCTTCTGTTGTTTTGAACCGCCCCCTTTGTGGTACTATGTTATAATAGCCCTGGCAAACTAATGTGGGAATATTGCCATCTTAACGATGTTAAGTTTTCTGGTTCATGAACCTGGTATATTTTTTCCATCTAGGTAGACCTTTTTTAATTTTATTTTGTAGTTTTTCAGAGTAAGCACCCTGATGTTGTTTCTCAGGGGGGTTCAGCCTTCAGTGTGCGCACAGTCGCCCTGGGGTGACAGTGATTTTGCCAGGACTCTTTCCCTGTTTTGTTTCTTTTTTTAAAAATATTTTGTTTATTTATTTGATAGAGGGAGAGAGAAATCACAAGTAGGCAGAGAGGCAGGCAGAGAGAGACGAGGAAGCAGGCTCCCCGCTGAGCAGAGAGCCCGATGCGGGGCTCGATCCCAGGACCCTGAGATCATGATCTGAGCTGAAGGCAGAGGCTCAACCCACTGAGCCACCCAGGCACCCCTACCCTGTTTTGTTTCTTGATCTTACCAAGGATAAGCTCCAGTGATTGCTGGCTGACTGCTGTCCTGTTTTTACCAATGCCTTGGAGGCGTAAATTGATGATCCAGTTGAATTTAGGCTGCTTTATGGCTATAGTTTTCAAGATCAGTGTTTGGGGTTTGTTATGACCCCAGGAGGGCTCCTCTTCTTCTTCTTCTTTTTTTTTTTTTTTAAGATTTTATTTATTTATTTGACAGAGAGATCACAAGTAGGCAGAGGGTCAGGCAGAGGGAGAGAGGGAAGCAGGCTCCCTACTGAGCAGAGAGCCTGATGCAGGGCTCAATCCCAGGACCCTGAGATCATGACCTGAGCCAAAGACAGAGGCTTTAACTCACTGAGCCAGGCACCCCGGGAGGACTTTTCTTAGCTGTTTTTTTTTCCCCTTCTGGTAAACCAGCCAGCTTACAGTTTAACTTATATCTTTAATGAATCTACCAGTTTCCTCTTAACTGCTTTCACCACAAGCTCCGTTATTTTTGAGAGCACCTTTGGACTTGAACTTCTCCATACTCCATTGAGAATGAAATCAATTCCTTTGGGAACAGACTCAGAGTTTTCTGTTTTAAGGCCTGTGTCTCCCTTGGGCTAAATCTCTGAGCCATGGTTCTGGTGCTGGAGCTGGGGACAATGCTGCACTTCTGAGTGACACTCCTGATTTAGTGGCTGAGTGCTGGCACGGTGGGGGTAGGTCCCAGCCTTAGGTCTCCTTGGCTTGCCTTTTTCAGTGTGGAGAAAATCAGCTGGGCAAGGGTATGGAGAACCTCAGTGTTGTCAGCAGTACTGTGCTCAGGGTAGAGCCTCCATCCCACGAGCTGGGGCTGGGTGGAGGAACTCCCACCTCTTGGTCACACTCAGCCCGAACTTAACTTTAACAGGTAGATGGGGACAAGAGGAGAAATGCAACCTTCCAGTCGGTGTTTAGGGGAGAGTTGTATTCTTGGCCTCACCAGTCTGGAGTGGGATTTCTAGCTCACTGAGCTGGTGAGAGGATTGGGGGAATGGGTCTTTGTTCCAATACCACAGATTCTGGCTGGTCTTAGAGTTGTGAAAGATTTTCTCTTTTTTTCCTTTTGTTTTTAAAAGATTTTCTTGATAAATGTTTCTTCATTTGCTGTATCTATTTAGGGTCATTTCCAGGGTCTTAAATGGCTGTTTTTAGAAATAATTTTCAGGGGTGCCCAGTGGCTCAGTTGGTTAAGCATCTGCCTTTGGCTCATGTCATGCTCTTAGGGTCCTGGGATGGAGCCCCACGCCGGGCTCTCTGTGTAGCAGGGAGTCGTCTTCTCCCTCTCTACCTCCTCCCCACTCCTCCACCCCTCTCATGCTCTCTCTCTCTCAAATAAATAAATAAAATCTTTTAAAATAAAAAAAAAATATTTTTCACCAGTTTTTTGGGGGGCATGGATCTGTAGGGCTGCTCATGCTGTCATGTCAGAAGTGGAACTCTGAATAATGGTGTTTTTAGTGAGGGGAAGAGTAGTTAATGTGTTAATGTGAAGTTAAGAGTTAATGTGTAGGGAAAGAAGAAGTTGAGAAATATGCTCTGTAGTAACAACGTGGAAATTCACAAACTTTTATTTCAAAAAGAATCATAAAATTTGTAGTCCTAGTTAACAATTTAATTTCGATTCTTAACCATTAAACAGATTTGTGGATGTGGATAATGCAAATCAGTCGGCTGTGACTATATTTATCACCATTATATCTGAGTGTGTCTGCAAAGATTTCAGGAGCCATTATTTCCAGCACATCCCAGGGAGTCTTTATTCTCTCTGTTGCCGAAAGTGGAGGAAGAGGGTGGGCTGTCAGTTTTTCAGGCGAAGTCTTCTGGGGAAATGCTTAAGCTTGTGATTTTGGTTTCCTAGGTACGGAGCCAGACGGACTCCTTCGGACAAACTACGGTTCTGTCTTAACAAACGTTGGTGCTGCTCTGCATGGATTTCATGATGTCGTGAAAGGTGAGGCTTGAAAAGGACATCAGTGAGCTGAAAACCTGCATCTTACTTTCTCAGCTCTGCCCGAGTGAGATTTAAACAAATACTGCCAAGGCTAATAGGCCCCAGAAAAAGGCTTAGTAGCATTTGGCTTCTGTTGAAGTGCACAGCTCACTGCCGTCTGCCTTTTCCATCTGCTTCATTGCTGAAGGTAAACAGAGCACTGAAGAGAAACCCTTGTGCACAGTACTTTAGCCAAAAATGCATTGCACTGATTGCAGGCAGGTGTGTGAATTTTATCAAGCCAGACACGCTTATTCAGAGGCGTTTAGCAAAATACTTTGCACTTGTTAGAGCCCGAGCATGAAGGATTTGAGGAAACCGGGGTTTAAAGAATGTACTAACTTGCCACCGTCCTGTGCATTTTTATGTTTAAAGTGCCCATTTTAAGTCCTCTTTTATTCAGGGGAACCTTGGGAAGTGAAGGTCTGGTTTTAAGCTTTGGTCGTTGTTTAATTGCTATAGACTAAGAATAAGTTGGCTGAAGGACATTTCATATGCTTCTTAGCTAACTGTGCTCCTGAGTTGACTTTTTAATCTATAGGTCTACATGGCTTCTTATTTTTTTCTTCCTTTCTTTTCCTTTGGAAGACAGTTGATGCAGGGGAAGGAGGAAAGGACAGAAGCAGTTATCAGAAATAGCCCAGATTAATAATAGCCTAGATTATTCATTGTGGTATGGACATAACAATTGGGACCAGTTGCTAATTTCACAGAAAATAATTTTAAAAACTTACTAGTGTTGGAAAGCATATACAAGATGGGTACATTCAGGCCCTTCTGTAGACTGGACTATAACCTCTGGCCCTGGGAATCATTCATCCTTAGTGCCAACAGTCTCACCTGGCACCACCTTACTGTTCAGTATGGAGAACGAGCCTTCTTGTGACTTGTCTTCGATTGTAAGGAATTTTAAGAATCACTGTACCTCTGGAGCCAGCCCTGGCTGCAGGAATCACAGCTTGAAGAGACAGTCTTGGTTGCCGTGACAGTAGTCAGCCCTAGCCCAGCAGAACTAGTGTGGTGTGCAGAGCACCGAAGGCCCTGGTGCCTTTTTCCGGTGCAGCTTTTCGTGTAGGGAGTTCAAACCTAGCTGTGGTCTTTTCTTCCAGAACATTAGTTAACCTAGAACTGGGCCATTGAAACCATAGGTAGCTCTGTTGCCACATATTTTTGGTTTTATTTTCTAAATTGTACTATGCTGATAATAATGATTTTTCTTGCTATAGTTTGTCTCGCATTCCTATAAAGAGGGCTAGAGCAGTATAGGGTAGCAGTCCAATGAGAAGGGTCTTAAAGCTTCCTTTACATTAAAAAAATCTTATATACATATAAAAAAATCTTATATGTATATAATATATATACAAAAATCTTGATTTTGGGGAGCCAGGGTGGCTCAGTCGTTAAGCGTCTGCCTTCGGCTCAGGTCATGATTCTAGGTCCTGGGATCGAGCCCCACATCGGGCTCCCTGCTCAGCGGGAAGCCTGCTTCTCCCTCTTCCACTCTCCCTGCTTGTGTTCCCTCTCTCGCTGTGTCTGTCTGTCAAATAAATAAATAAAATATCTTTTAAAAAAAAGTCTTGATTTTATTTATATTTCTATTTTAATTTATCTGTAATTTTATACAGGTGCTTTTTTTTTTTTTTAAACTTTTTTTTTAAACTTTTTTTAAGTAATCTCCATACCCAACTTGGGGCTCAAACCTACAACCCTGAGATCAAGAGTTGCACACTTCACCAGCTGAGCCAGCCAGCCCCCCATACAGATGCTTTTATTCATATATTACATAAGAGTAAGAAGACACCAAACATCCAAATTAAAGAATGTTACTGTTGTTATTTGAGGCACGAGCTGATGGAACTTATGGGAGGATCAGAGTCATGTACCAACCCCCCCCCCACCAACCCCCTTAGTGCTGCTGCCTGTTTCTATTCTTGCAAACATAATGTAAAGAGAGACTATTGGGAAACATGAAGGATGGTTGGCAAGATTATGGGGTCCCATTGCTATGTTTACAGTTCAAATTTGTCTTCTTACCTAGCTCAGAAGACTGCTGTGTATCTCTCAGGGAGACTCAGAGTGAACATCAACTGGCATTAACAGAAGAAGCTTTGTGTTTCTGAGAACTCTCAAACCTCTTCCCTCCTGCTTTGCCCTGAATGATTGCTGGCTCTGAGGTAGGAGGCAGGCAGGCAGGAGTCAGTGTAAAAAGAGAGCTGGAAATTTATAAACATGTCTATCCTACATGGATTTGAAATAGGAATGAATTAATCTTTTAACAAGGGAATTTTAAGCGAGAACAGTTGATTTTTAGTCTAAAGTCTAAAGCAGGTAGTCTCATAAGAAACATAGAAAGAAATCCCTGGGTGCTTGGGTGGCTCAGTCGGTTAAATGTCTGCGTTCAGCTCAGGTCATGATCTCAGGGTCCTGGGATCAAGCCCCGCATTGGGCTCCCTGCTCAGCAGGGGTGCTGCTTCTCCCTCTGCCTGTTGCTCCTCTTGCTTGTGCTCTCTCTCTGTGTCAAATGAATAAATAAAATCTTAAAAAAAAAAAGAAAAAGAAATCTCTGGCCTAGGTCACATGGTTTCTTTGTTCTTTTTGGATTTAAAATTTAATGTGAAGGAACACCCTAAATAATTGAAATATTTGGATTCAATAAAGAGTAAACGATTGGATCAGGAGAATTATTGCCGTCAAACCTACAGTGGCACTGTTCAGTGGAAACCACGTCAGTGTTCATAGTACTGTATGCCTTTCATAAGTATTTCGGTCATCTACCAATCACCTCAGATTACCTGCCAGCCAAGTTGTATTAAGCTTCGTGTACTCCCAGTAAAATAGTGACAATTTTCTGTGGTGTGTAGAAAGAAAATGTCCGTGTTAGGGGCTAACAAGTTCAGTATATAAAAATGTTCTATGGTGCACCTGGGTGGCTCAGTTGCTTAAGTGGATGACTCTTTGATTTTGGCTCATGATTTCGGCTCAGGTCATGATCTAGGGGTCCTGGGATCAACCCCCTCGTTGGGCTCTGTGCTCAGTGGGGAGTCTGTTCAAGTACTCTCTCTCTCTCCCTCGCCTGCTCTCTTGCTCTCTCTAAAGTAAATGATCTTTAAAAAAAAATGTGTTCCGGGGCGCCTGGGTGGCTCAGTCGTTAAGCGTCTGCCTTCGGCTCAGTTCATGATCCCAGGGTCCTGGGATCGAGCTCCGCATCGGGCTCTCTGCTCAGCAGGAAGCCTGCTTCTCCCGCTACCATTCCCTCTGCTTGTGTTCCCTTTCTCGCTGTGTTTCTCTCTGTCAAATAAAAAAAAAAAATGTGTTCCCATTGAATTTTATCTACTTGGGTATCTTAGGAATATATAGAGGATAATCATTTATTTTTAAAAATATAAACGTAGGGCACCTGGGTGGCTCAGGGTTAAAAGACTGCCTTCAACTCAGGTCATGATCCCGGAGTCCTGGGATTGAGTTCCACATTGGGCTCCCCGCTCCATGGGGAGTCTGCTTCTCCTTCAGACCTTCTCCTCTTTCATTCTCCCTCACTCAAATAAATAAAATCTTTAAAAATAAATAAATAAAACTATAAATGTAATAGTAATGTGCCAATTAGTTGGTTTCTTTGCTGTGACAACTGTATCATAGTAATGTAAGGTGTTAACAGTAGGGAAAACTGGCTAAAGGGTATACAAAAACTCTGTACCTTTTCTGTGAATCTAAAACTATCTTAAATTACAGTTTATATATATATATATACTATATTAAATAAATAAAACAATTCACCAGTTTTAAAATTTTAGTAAAAATAATTCTATTCATAGAACAGTGATTTTGTATTAAAATATCATGATCATATCGGTTTAAGTCCGAAATGCCATTTCTTTCTAACTAGTCTTATTTCTTTTTAATTATCCATAGTCTAAAATCAGCTAGATTCCTTGATTCTGAATAAATGCAATTCTCTGCAAACACACCTGTTATAAAAATTAATTTTCGTATTTTGTGATTTATTTTTAGCTTTGTTGGTAATGATAGTTCATGCTGTTGTACCTGAAGTATTCTAAAAAAATGCGGAGGAGAATGAATTGTGAACCCTTTATTATTTTAAAATATCATTACCCTTCCTCATAAATCAGTGTTGCCTTAAGAATTCTCTCATTAAGGGGGAAATCAGAGGGGGAGATGAACCATGAGAGACTATGGACTCTGAGCAACAAACAGGGTTTTGGAGGGGAGGGAGTGGGGGGTTGGACAAGCCTGGTGGTGGGTATTGAGGAGGGCACATATTGCATGGAGCACTGGGTGTGGTGCATGAACAATTAATCTTGTAACATTGAAAAAATAAGATAACCATATTTGGGGGAAAAAATTATCAATTTACATTGATAATTCTCCCATTATCCCTAATTTCCAGGACAAAAGCATTCTTTCTCAGAGACCCAGAAAACCCCAAGCTTAGTTGTTTGGCCAGTTTCACCTACTGCAATTTCTTTTAACGTTTTTATATCTAAGTCTCTCTCCTGTGCTTTACTAACTATAGGCTTTGTTATATTCAGGGACGGGGGCAGTGGCCTGTGAAGCCAGACATGGAAGTGTTCAATCCTAGTTGGGCTGTGCAGACCCTTGTCCGCCTCAGTTAGGGTGTGTATTAGCAAACCAACCACAGTCCAGTAGGGATTGCGGGACATTGTGCCTCTGTTGGTCCTTCTATTCCAGCCTCATGGTTAGCTTATAGGAGTACGAGATAAATTCTCATCTGTGCCTGACTGGACTATCAAAACAGCGTTTTTAACTGGTAAGTACTGGTCAGGGTCATTTACCGAGCACTAGAAGAAGGGCAAACTCTCAAATGAGGAGGGCTCATCAGCCACAAGCTGGTGGCGGGAATAGAGACACCAGGATGGTGTTAACTCACTTGTCTCTATTCTTTCCATGTGGGTTTGTTTTTTTTAAAGATTTTTATTTATTTATTTGACAGAGAGAGAGAGAGATCACAAGTAGGCAGAAAGGCAGGCAGAGAGGAGGAAGCAGGCTCCCTGGTGAGCAGAGAGCCCGACGCGGGGCTCGATCCCAGGACCCTGAGATCATGACCTGAGCTGAAGGCAGAGGCTTAACCCCACTGAGACACCCAGGTGCCCCTCCATGTGGATTTGTGAGCTAAGTGATATTCAGGACAATCTTGATAGAGTCGGGACCATTTTTTTTTTTTTTGGTCATTCAGATTTACTGTGTAAGTCTCTAGGAGTAGATATAAGAAGTTAATGGGCAGGTTGTGTGCAACTTGTGTATGGATAGTAAGAGTTTTTATTTGGTTGCTTTTGTAGATATTTCTAAACATTACAGTCAGAAAGCTACGATAGAGCATGAACTTCCAACGGCAACACAGAAGCTCATTACAACTAATGACTGTATTCTGTCATCATTAGTAGCATTAACAAATGGAGCAGGAAAGGTAAGTTTATAGTGTATGGTTTATCTGGTTTATAGTGTCATTTAATGTAATTCTTAAGTAAGCTTTTTTTTTCCTTGAATGACTTAGGAAAATTAATCTGTAAAAGGATTTTGGAATACCATACTTTTTTTTTGTAAAATAAAGTTATCTCCCTTCTCCTTCTCCCTACCCAATATTTAAAACAATATGGCAGTGACAGTTGTGATGAGTAAGTAGATCACTCACAGCTTATTTTTTTTAGGGAGATATTGATGATCATTATACATCTTTGTGTATATCAAGTGTCCGTCTGCTTTATAGAAATTGGGAGCATATATAAAAAGAAAAAAGAACCAGTAAAATCTTCATTAAGACTTTGGTTTTTTTTTTTCCCTCCTACTTGTTTGTCACAGTGCTACTTCTGTGACTTTATTTCTTTTAAGGTGACTTTAACATGTGTCTTTTCATTAAACCATTAATATTAGATAATGACTATTTGGATCATTAAGCACTTAATTATTATTAGAAACTGACCAAAATGCATTTTCTCTGAGAATTCCATCTTGGATATTCTGATTTCAGCAGTTATCACATTCTTAATACAGCTTTACTGATTCAGATTTCTCTGAGAACTACCCATTTAGCCCATTTATGTTAGTGGATGCATCCGAATTTCTCAAGGAAATTTCTCTGTGTTTATATATCATTATTTTTCTGACTGGTTGTGTCTTATGGAAACATTTTTTTCAGGTAATTAAGTTAATCAGAAATTATCACATATCCTATTATATATTCAGCATCATCTTTCCCAGACTCAGACAGGTCTTTGTGACACTTTGCTAGAGTTTGGGGCCTTCATTAAAAGGTGTTATGTTTAGGTTCTGTCAGCTCACAGATCTGCGCCTACAGGGTTCCTCAGCCAGAAGACTGTCCCTGCTGCCCTCTCTTGAACGTGCATCTACAGGCATGCAGTAGCTTTCTGAAGATAATTCTAGCTTTGATTCAAGTACAGAAACTTCTGGAAAAAGAAAACATTGGCATTTTAGAGGAGTCTCCTCATTTTTCAACTTTTATGAAAACTCTGAAATATTAAATACCTGGATCCTTCATAGCTAATTTTAGATTTGCTTTACCTGAAACCTTAAAATATTTTCTCAAGGACAGGTCTACGATCTTCATTCTGAGATTTTTGTAAACGGTTTTAAACTGAAATAAGTATCTGAACTAATGTTAGTTGGTGGTAGCCTAATACTTAGCTAAGGGGATTCGATTAAATTTTATAGTTTATAATTTTTAAAAGCCCAGTAAGAAAATGTAATAATATATGCATATTGAAGAACATTTAGAAAATGTAGAAATATTAGAAAGAGGAAAGAAAATAAACCTCACCATATACTGCAGTGACCTAAAACACAAACCGTGGGTATGTGATTCTCCATGTCCTTTACTAGTGATGTAAGACCCAAGAGCTTTAGAATCCTTTATTTTCTTGAATACTACCTAGTATAGAATTTCATTTGACATAGTAAAATGATGGAAAATAAAACCTCTCAGACCATTAGTGATTCATTCCTTACTTTTTGAGCAATTTCTGCCAAGGTGTAGGATATTTTGTTCCAAAAGTCACTTCTTATTTTTCAATATAGGATATTCTTTAATGTAGCCAACACTTTAATTTTTCTGGCTAATAACCTCAGACATTTTTATTTATATCACCATTTCATACAGTGCTGTAGATTCTAGGTCATGGCTCAGTCATGGATCTTTGTGGCTGCTTACACAGATTTAACACGGGTTAAATCTGTTAATAACAGGATCTACTAAATTGCTAGTCTTTATTATATGTGTAAATCACAAATTGAGATTTACAGAATTAAGTTTCATTAGAGTGAACATATTCAAAGATGCTGTGTCATGTCTCTTGTTGGAATTTGAAGCATTCAGAGTTAAAATACGAATAGAACATATAAATCCAAACACGGATATTTGGAGAGTGGTGGCAGAAATTAATGAGGTAAATAGCTCATGGACATCGTGTATAGAATAAACCAGAATTAGTCTTGGTTTTCAGGAAGAATAGAAGTTGTTCACATTAAGACCCGTCAGTAGTCTGGTTTCAATCTTTCTACCAATATTGTCTTTTTATTACAAATCATCACCCTAGGTATTCTCCCCAAATAAATAAATGTGGGCTCTGGGGCAGGTGTTGAAATTTCATTTCCATTCTCAGCACCTTTAACTCTGCTTCAAACACTATTAGATATATATGTTAGATATACTATTGGAAAACCAAATCTGTCTTCTTGTCACACTTGATTTAGATTGCATCTTTCTTCAGCAACAATGTGGACTACTTCCTTGCATCCCTGAGCTATGGGCCTAAGGCAGCGAGTGGCTTCATTAGTCCTCTTTCGGCTGAATGCATGCTGCAGTACAAGAAAAAAGCTGCGGCCTACGTGAAGGCTCTGAGAAAGGTTTGTGAGCTGCTGTGGAATTTGCATCAGAGGAAAAGTCAGGAATCATTCCAGAGAATGGCAAGAGTCTTTGCACAGTTCATATTGTTTAGGTTTTATACAACTGGGGGCACTGGTGGCTGGTGGGTGCTGGGGGAGGTCTTCCAGAAGGAGAAGGTGACAGAGACCCAAACCTCAGTGAACATGTGATCTGTGCGTAGGCCGTGTTGGACTCATGTCCCCAGGTGCCTGGTAGGAGTGTCTGGAATGAGGCAGCCAGGCAGCCAGTAAGTATCCAGCTGCAGAAATCTCAAAGTTGTAGAAACATAAAAAAATGGAAATACATTGATAATTGTTTCCTGAATGTAAAAATACAAGGTTACTGCAAAAAAAAAATCAGAAGGCACCTGATGTGATGAACACTGGGTGTTATATGCAACTGATGAATTATGAGCACGATATCTGAAACTAATGATGTGTTGGCTAATTGAATTTAAATAAATAAAAGAAATCAGACAATACAGCAGTACATGAAGAAGAAAATTATGGGTTCACCAAATCCCACCACCCAGAGGTAGCTACCATTAACTTTGTTAGAGTATCTCCATATCCAAAAAGATTTTAGTGCATGTGTGTACACACACAGAAAACACACATGTATATGCTGTAGAAAGCTAAGTGTATCTGAATATGTGCAGTTTTATTTATTTATTTTTTTAAAGAATTTATTTGAGAGGAGAGAGAGAGCAATGAGTGGGGGAAGAGGGCCAGAGGGGCAGAGGGAGAGGGAGAAGCGGACTCCCTGCTGGGCAAGGAGCCTGACCCCAGGCTTGATCCCAGGACCCTGAAATCATGATCTGAGTCAAAGGCAGATGCTTAACCTACTAAGCCACCCGGGTGCCCCATATACACTGTTTTAGAATCTGTTTTTTACCTCATAGTCAATAGTAGATATAAAAATTGTGATATTTATATATCAAATAATATATGTCTATAAATATAAATTGTTACAGTATTTCATTCTGTGATTGTGTCATAGTTTAATTAACCAATGCATTGCTTATGGATATTTAAGTGGTTTTCTATTTTTCATTGTTACG
Organism: Procyon lotor; assembly: GCA_028646535.1. NCBI lineage: Eukaryota > Metazoa > Chordata > Mammalia > Carnivora > Procyonidae > Procyon > Procyon lotor. The sequence goes on from CM053610.1 coordinate 56,032,975, forward strand.
TGCAGACCTATAGTAGATATTCTTGCTCCTGCAACTTTGTGCCTTGGTGTTTACCTTTTTCCTTTATTTTTTAAACCTTCTGTTACACATAATGCATAATAAATACATTCTTATATTACATTAGAACATTATAGGTAAAGTACAGTCCCTAATTCTACTTTTCTCTCCAGAGGTGACTATAGTTTTTGGTTTGGTGTATAACCTTCCAAAATATTGGAACATTTATATGCATCTATATAAACTTATAGACAATATACAATAAATGCAGTTTTCTTTTTTTTAACCTAAATGAATGTTTCATTGTGCAATTTGATTTTTTCATTTAAAATATTTTAGGGTGCTTGGCTGGCTCAGTTGGAAGAGCATTCAACTCTAGATCTCAGAGTCATGAGTTTGAGCCCCACATTGGATGTAGAGATTACTAAAAAAAAATAAACTTAAAAAAAATTAACATGTTTTAGATGTATAGCTTTGCTGAATCACTGTGTTGTACACCTGAAACTAATGTAACATTGTTTGTCAGTTATACTTTAAAAAAATGAAAAAAAAAAGAAAAAAATACGTTTTAGAGATCCTATCATTACATATGGTGGCTACTATATTCCTTTTAAATACAGCATAGAATTCTATAGTATGGATGTTCTGTGGCTCATTTAGGTATTCCCTATTGGTGCACATTTAGGTTCATTCCAGTTTTTTACTGTTATGATAATACTGCAGTGGATAACTTTGTAAATGCCTCAGGCACATGTATGGAATATTAAATAGTAGAATTTTCTAGATCATATGGTTTGCACATTTGAGATTTTAATATTTATTGCAAATTGCCCTTAAGAATAGCTGTACTGTTTTACACTTCTAGCAATGTGTAAGACTACCTATCTCCCTATATTTGTCTAATTAATTATGTCTTTAAGATTAATTTTCCAGGGGTGCCTGGGTGGCTCAGTTGGTTAAGCAACTGCCTTTGGATCAGGTCATGATCCCTGAGTCCTGGGATCGAGTCCCATATCAGGCTCCCAGCTCTGCGGGGAGTCTGCTTCTCCCTCTGACTTTCTCCCCTCTCATGTTCTCTCTCTCTGTCTCTCTCACAAATAAATAAATAAAATCCTTCAAAAAAAAAAAAGATTAATTTTCCGAAATGGAATTGCTGGTTCAAAGTCTTCGAATCTTTCAAATTTTGGCACATTTCTTCCAGGCGATACTTAAGAAGGTTACCTATTTATAGTTTACCAGCAGTAGAAGTATACATTTAACCCATGAATTTAATATTTATCCATCTCAGAGACAAGAGCTTTCTTACTGTTATTTTAATTCACATTTCTTTGCTTACTGAAGTGGGATATCCTATCATAAAGTTATTGTTTGTATTCATTCTGTCAGTTCTCTCTTCATTGTTGACCTATTTTTAGATAGATGTTCCTAATTAGGGTTGAAAGAGCTCCCTGTTATACGAAGAATTTTATTTTATTTTTAATTTTTTTATAGTAAAAATGTTAATCCTGCATCTTTGTTGGAAATATTTTCCCCCCAGTTTGCTGTAGTTTTTTTAAATAGAAGTTTTAATTTTTATAACCTTGAACCTGATTTTTCTTTATGGTGGTGATTCTTAGCCAGGGGTACTTTTCAAGATTATAGAAATGTTCACTTACATTTTCTTCCATTATTTTCACGGCCTACATTTTTAAATTCAAGTCTTTAATCCATCTTCGATTCATTCTGAGATGGGGTAAAACAGGGAATCTAAGTAGTTATTTTTCTAAATTATTAACTGGTTGTCCTTATGGCATTTTTCCAGTCTGTCCTTTCTCCACTGACTTAAAAGAAATGCACCATTTATCACATAGTACATTTTTGTCTATGCTTTTGTCTATTTTTAGATTTTCTATCATCTTTATGTTTTTTTTTTTTTTTTTTTCAAAGTTTTTTGGGTATTTAATTGGCATATAGAAACTGTATATATTTGAAGTATACAGTTTGACAGGTTTTGGCATATGTCCTCACCCTTGAAATCATGGTCAAGACAATGCTCCTTGGTAATCTTTGCTCCTGCCTCTCTGCCTCATCTCCTGACAATCTGCTTTAAAAAAAAAAAAAAAAAAAAAGTTGAGATGTAAGTGACATATAGTATCATATAGTTTCAGGTGTACAACATAGTTATTCAACATTTATATACATTACAGCATGATCACCAAGATAAGTCTACCATTTGTCACCATACAATGTTGTTACTTACTATTTATATTCCTTGCACTGTGCGCTTATATCCCTGTGTCTTTTTTATAGCTGGAAGTTTGTACCTTTTAATCTCTATTTTGCCTGTCCTCCCACTCCTTCTACTCAGCAACCATCTGATTGTTCTCTGTATCTGAGTCTGTTTCTGTATTTGTTTTTGTTTTTATTTATTTATTTATTTTAAAGAGTTTATATATTTGACAAGCGAGAGATCACAAGTAGGCAGAGAGGCACGCAGAGAGAGGGGAAAGCAGGCTCCCCGCTGAGCAGAGAGCCCGATGCAGGGCTCAATCCCAGGACTCCGAGATCATGACCCAAGCCGAAGGCAGAGTCTTAACCCACTGAGCCACCCAGACGCCCTTTGTTTTTGTTGTTAAATTTGTTTTGTTGTGTCGATTTCACATAGAAGTGAAATCATACGGCATTCAGTACAAGTCCCTATGGTGTTAGTGTAGATTTTAACTGGAATGACAAGTCCCTCTTCATTACTTTTCTTAAAAAAAGCTCTTTGTCGCATTAGTAAAGGAAGTAATATATGTTGGTATATATCTGAATTTATTACTGAACCCCTTTTAGCATTCTGATTTGTGTAGGTAGGATCAGGGAATGATATGATCTTTTTCTTGAATTCTTACACTTTTTCCACAGCCACTCTTGGAGTCTGTGCCTTATGAGGAAGCACTGGCAAACCGGCGGGTCCTTCTTAGCTCTACGGAAAGTCGAGAAGGCCTTGCACAGCAGGTATGACGCCTGGTGAATCATGCTGTTTATTAAAAGAGCTTAAATGTTGAATCCCCTGGAGAAGGCTTTTAACACAGAACAATTTAAAAGGCTCTATAAGTAAACATGTAAAATTAATGGTTTAACACATGCTAAAAAGCACTATAAGCATAATTCACTGAAGAATGTTTCTTGATACTCTAAATAAGTCATCTTGATTCAGTTGGTGATGTAATTGCCCTAAAGTAATATCAACACACTTGGGACACGGAGATTCTTTTTTTCTCTAGGCATTAGATTTAAATGTCGGGAATAATAAGGCAAAAAGGAGGAGGAGCTAGAGACTCAGTGAGTTATTTTTATTTCCTAAATGATCAGTCAAGAAAAATCTCCCATAGTCAGTTGGAATTTGGGAGCTAGGTGGAGGTGGGAGGGACTAACTTTTCCAGAAGTTGGTGCACACTGACACTGGTTTAGCTTTTGTCAGAGACTTATTCCCTTCAACAACAGGCTTACTTTAAGTTTTGGAGGTATTTATCCTAAAAGAGACTGCAAATAAAATCACCTGATACTTTATTTTGTCTATGCTGACACGTATCACTTATCTTCCGACATTAACGTGCCAGGATGTTGAAACTGGAAATTTAATTCAGAGAGTAATTCCTGAAAAACAAAATTCCGGGGATAAACAACACAATGGAGAATACTTTAAAAATTGATTTTCAATTTTCTTCTTATTTTATGTAAGGAAAGTAAGGCTCAAAGAAATTAAGCAGCTTTTACCCAGAGTAGCTAGTAAGTGGGGAGAGCTGTCTGTTTTTTCCCACTCTGCCGTTGACCAGCTGCAGGCTAGTCTGATAAGCACTCTGGGCGTCACTTCCTGCCTCTCTGCAGTGAGGATAATATATCTGCCTTTCAGGGTCGTGTAAGGATTAATTGAGCCAAAGGGAGGCAGTGTGATACAGTGAAAAGAATCAGAGTTGTGAGCCAGACAGATGGGATCCCAAATCCTTGCTCTGCCATTTACTAGCTTAGCAGGTGGTTCAGCTGCTAGGAGCTTTAGTTCTGCTCTGTGAGAAATGAGAATTGAAGGACTGTGTGGCTTCAGTGGGATAATGGCAGGAAAGTACCAGGAACAGCGTCTGCTACGTGGTAATTGCTCAACCATGATAGTTGGTAAAGCATTTGGAATTCACTGTTAAGCTTGCTTTTATTTTCATGTAATTCTCAAGCTTTTATTTGTCCTGAGAATTAGTTTTTTAAACTTCTTATTAAATGGAGTATAACATACTTAAAAAAAAAGCATACAAATAATTAATGTATAGTTGACCCTTGAACCACATGGGGGTTAGGGACATTGATACCCCCACTGCCCATGCAGTCGAAAATCCATGTCTAACTTCTTACTCTCTCTAAAAACGGAACTAGTGATATAACCTGCTGTTGCCTAGAAGCCTTACTAAGGACAGAAATAGCTGATTAACACGTGCTTCGTATATTACGTGTATTATATACCACATTCTTACAATAAAGTAAGCTAGAGAAAAGATGTTATTAAGAAAATCATGAGGAAGGGGTACGTGGGTGGCTCAGTAGGTTGAGCAGCTACCTTTGGCTCAGGTCGTGGTCCCAGGGTCCTGGGATTGAGCCCTGCATCGGGATCCCTGCCCGGAGGGCAGTCTGCTTCTCCCTCTCCTTCTGCCTGCTGCTCTGCCTACTTATGCTCTCTATCTCTCTGTCAAATAAATAAATAAAATCTTAAAAAAAAAATCGTAAGGAAGAGAAAATACATTAATAGTACTGTACTATATATTTTGAAACAAATCCTTGTGTCAGTGGGTCCACGTAGTTCAAACCTGGGTTGTTCAAGGGTCAGCTCTATAGCCCAATGAATTTTCACAAGTAAACATGTAACTAGCACCTAGATAAAAATTTTTATAAAGAACATTTCTTTATGTAAGGTATACCTTTAAAAAAAATTGCCAGAAGCCTTCCTCATGCCCCTTTCTAGTTATTACTCTCCTTGCCCCCAGAGAGAACCATCAACCTGCATTCTAACACAGTAGATTAGTGAAAGTTTCAGTAAACGGACTTTTCATTAAATGAGGTCTTATAATATATATTTTTTCAGGTCTGACTTCTTTCGTCCAACATATTTGTAATGCTCATCTGTGTTAGATGTAATTGGTTGTTTTTTTTTTAAACTTTATTTATTTATTTGACAGAGAGAAAGATCACAAGTAGGCAGAGAGGCAGGCAGAGAGAGGGGGAAGCAGGCTCCCCGCTGAGCAGAGAGCCTGATGTGGGGCTCGATCCCAGGACCCTGAGATCATGACCTGAGCCTATGGCAGAGGCTTTAACCCACTGAGCCATCCAGGCGCCCCTCGCCAGCTAAGCTTTCTGTTCTTGCTTCCACACTATACACCATCTTCCTGCCAGTAAGAAAACAGGAAAGGTACATAGAATACATTCCTTCTCTTCTCTGCATATCACAGTACATGTGAGGCTTTTCAGGATTCATGTTTACCCATAAGTAACACTTCTGACATAGGCTGGTGTTAAAGTTACACAATGACAAAATTTTCTGCCTCTTTCCAACTGCTCCGCAAACATGCCCACCTTT
>CM053610.1:56038652-56069218 GCA_028646535.1 Procyon lotor
GGTAGTTGGGGTTGATGTTCTGTGAAGCCTTTCTTGAGCCACTAAGTTTTATCTGCATCATCCTCTAAGGTGCAGAACTCTGTTGCTTTTCAAGGTTCAGCAGAGTTTGGAAAAGATCTCTAAACTGGAGCAGGAAAAAGAACATTGGATGTTGGAAGCACAGTTAGCCAAAATCAAGTTGGAGAAGGAAAACCAGCGGATTGCAGATAAGCTGAGGAGTACGAGCAATGGGCAGGGCGTCGGATTGGCCCAGGAAAATGCGACCGGGGTGAATGCGGCAAGCCGGGAAGAAGCCTCAGCCAAGGCTGTGCTGGAGCCTACTCACAGCACTAGTCTGGTAAGTGTCTTCTTCTTCTTCTTTTAAAATGCCAGTTGGTAAGGACTTAACGTAGGGTTTGGTGTTAACCATCTAAATTACATGTCACTGATGGGCCCCTTGGTGGCCCAGTTGGTGAAGCATTCAACTTTTGATTTTGACTCAGGTCATGATCTCAGGGTCTTGGGATCAAGCTCCGAATCAGGCTTTGTGCTCAGTGAGGAGCCTGCCTGAGATTTGCTCTCTCCCTCTCTATCTGTCCCTCACCACCCTGCCTCTTAAATAAACAAATAAGTGAGTAAATGAATGAATAAATAAATAAATAGTATGTCAGTGTAAAATAAAACAGGTATAATCCACATGTCTTAGGAAGAGCAAGTGGTAAGAAGGATGCCTCCTTCAAAAAGCTATATCATTATATTGCCTTTGATTTTTCATGAGACTTCCCCATGGTGAGGACTGTATTCCTAGAAGAGGTCTAGCAAGTAAAATTTAAGGTGATTCTGTTTTTCCGTAAAAGCATTTGTGATATGGGGTTATGTTTCTGACCAAGGGCTTGGATGTCTGTCTTTTTTTTTTTTATTTTTTTTTATTTTATTTATTTGACAGGTCACAGGTAGGCAGAGAGGCAGGCAGAGAGAGAGGGGGAAGCAGGCTCCCTGCCGAGCAGAGAGTCTGATGTGGAACTCGATCCCAGGACCCTGAGATCATGACCTGAGCTGAAGGCAGAGGCTTTAACCCACTGAGCCACCCAGGCGCCCCTGTATGTCTTTCTTTTCATATAAATGGTCACAAATACCATTAATACCATTTTAAACCAATTATATGGTTCCTAGAAAGTATACAGCTTTACTATATACACACACACACACACACACACACACACACACATATAATACAGAAACCCATCAGGTTATCTTACAACTTTATATTTCTTTCTCTCTCTTTTTTTTAAGATTTTATTTTTAATTTATTTGACACAGAGAGAAAGCACGAGCAGGGGGAGCAGGAGAGGGAGAAGCAGACGACTCCCCGCTGAGCAAGGAGCCCGACTCAGGACTCAATCCCAGGACCCTGGGATCATGACCTGAGCCGAAGGCAGACACTTAACCAACTGAGCCACCTAGGCGCCCCTACAATCTTGTATTTCTTGCCTTATTTTTAACTGCAGTGATTTAGAAGGTGAAGAAGCATCAATATTGGAGCTGTTAATTACTTCAAGTAACTTCAAAGTTACTTTAAGAAAAGTTTTCTAATTATAATATTCTGCCTACAGTAAAAAAAAATTTAGAAAATCTAGGAAAGAAAAAACCAGAGGAGAAAAACCCCTCATAATCAGAAGTATGCTTTACTAGGTACATTTTTATAAGCCTTTCTTGAAGATCTTGGGGTGACCATGGTACTTCTCGAAAGTCCTGTCCTAAGGTTCTTGGACAGGCTCTTCCCCTCCCCCAACCTGGTAGCTCACTGATGCAGTGGAAGGGCGAGGCATGGTCCTTCTCAGATTTACGTTGCATCCCATTCAGGGCATCCCTGATAGTGAAACATACAAACCAGCTTTTATTTCAAGATGTATATAGACTCTATTGCATCTTAACAGTGTCAGAAACTCAGTTTATTATTAATTTTCCTAGATGTGGTACTGGTATTATGATTATTTAAGAGAGTATCTTAATTTTGGGAAATAAATGCCAAAGTACAAAGGTAAGATATCCTAATACATGCAATTTACTTTCAGATTATTCAGAAAATATATATGTATACAGATAAACCAAATATAGCAAAATGTTAATTATTAAGATGGTGGATATTCAGATGTTTCTTAGACCTTTTCCCCCAACTTTTTGTATGTTTGAAACTTTTCTTAATAAAGTATGGGAAAAAAATTAAAATTTTTAGAAAAACAAAAAAACATAAACCAAACTTCTTAGGGTTTTGACTTGTGTGGACACCATGCTCACAGGATGATCCTACAGTGACCCCCTGATGCCAGGTCTCAGTCCCAGACACGGGTCCTGCACATTGCCCCTGGCTAGGGGAAGGGTTCTGGCCATCTAGAGGCACATTCAGCACACATAGCAGGATATTGACATCTGTTCAGGTACCATTTGGGAAAGTGCCACATCACCACTCATCTTTGATTTCCCTTCAGAGACTGTCATTGACCAGTATTTTTGCTTCCTTGTCTTTGTTCAAGCTGTTTGATATCTGTTCATCCAAAACCCCCATCACCTGAATACTCACATGCTTTTGTCATGCAACTCATGAATGAAGAAACTCAGATTTCTTCTTTCTCCCCTCTCTCTTTCTGCTTCCCTGCATCGATTCCTTTCCTCAGCTTTGACCTGCATTAGCAGTAGAGTTGCTGGTGGCCAAGGAGTAACTGTTGGACCAGACTAAACCAGGAAGAGTGCTCATACAACAGTGATGACTATAGTGATCATGGGCCAGCCATGGTGCTGTGGACTTTGAGTACGTTAACTCAGGCAGTCCTCACACAGATCCTATAAGATTGTAGGTACTGTCATGTCTCTATTTTGTAGATGAGTCTGGGGGAAAGAGAGGTGAAATAACTCAGCTGAAGTCACACACTTGGTAAGTGATGGAACTAGGATGGAATTCAAGGTATCTGGGGCCATACCCCACCCCCATCCCCCGCCCCCACAGCCATGGCCCTGTGTTCCTGTTGGTGTCAGAAAACAGATCTGCTGACATAAACTTATTTGTTTACTGCTTGCCTTTCTTGAAGTGCTAGGAGTTGGCAACATTGGTATATTTGAGTCATTAATGTCAGTTGCTGAAAGTTGAGGGTTGAGGACTGTATTTGAACATCTTCAATGGCAAGCATAGTTCTTAGGTATGTAAATGAGAAGGATTTCCAAGGACATGGGAAACCTTTAGTGTTTAGCAGTATTGGGCCATGAGTGATGATGAGTTATTTGTATTTGATGAGTTTGGAAGTCACTGTTACTTTTAAGTAGTCTGTCCAGTTAGCATGTGTGTACATGGCTTTGATTTTTCTTCTGTTCATGTCTCTTAAGGGTCTCTCTCTTCCCACTCACCTCATAAGGTGCTATCAGAGTAATTTTCCTAGAGTATATTACTGATGATGTACTCTCTTATTTCTAGACTTCTGTTGGCTTCCTGTTATCTATAGAATATAATCCACTCATTTGTTTGGCATTTGAGGTCTGTGGATACCTTTTCCAGACTACCTTTCTTGCCCTGGCTTCTACAATTCCTTGAACAAAGCCAAACTGAACTCTTCACTGATAACATTCTTTGCATTTTTGTTTCCCTGTCTTTGTTCAAGCTGTTTGATATCTGTTCATCCAAAACCCCCATCACCTGAATACTCACATGCTTTTGTCATGCAACTCCTCTTGCCTTCTCCTTGATTTTCTTGAATTCAGAATTCTACCCATGATTTCTGGTATAGTTGAGGTGCCATAGTTTCCATGAACCCCAGTTTTGGGTATTGTCTATGATGGTCAGGATTAGAGAACCAAGAAATGATGAACTTCCTCTCCTTTTTCACAGTTGGTCTTTGTTGCTTTCAGTCTAAGGGAGCACAGGCATGGGTAGACATCTGTGGAGTGTTGTGGGATCACAGAGGAGGCCACTGGGGGGCTTGGGGGTTGGGGGGAAGCGGCACAGAAGAGGTAACATGAATGGGTTTCAAAAGTGAATAGGAGTCCAAGGCAGGAGAAGACTGTTTCAGGCCAGGAGAAGGGTCTCACCACATAACCCTCCTTTCCTCCTGTATGAAGCGGATTCCTGCCAAAAACAGCCTGAGATCATTAAGATGAAAAAGTGACGGTGTTTTCTGCCTTCTTGATATTTCTCCTTTTCAGCCTTTCTTTTATGCCCCTGTTCTCACCTGCCCCTAGTGAACTTCAGTGAACTAAGTATGTAGCTCTGTGTGTCCCGCCTTTCTTTCTTAGTTTTTTTGGGTATTAGGAACAAGTCTGTGCCTATTTTAAAATTAACTGACTAAGGAAGCTCATCGTACAGGCCTCCAGAAGATTAGTTTGGTTCCAGCATCTTGGGGCTGAAAAAGTTACATCAGATAGAAACATTATTTCTAACCCTATGGCATTTCAATGGTTGAATGCATAATATTTGTCATTAAAATACCTAATGGTAGGGGCGCCTGGATGGCTCAGTGTGTTAAAGCCTCTGCCTTTGGCTCAGGTCATGATCTCAGGGTCCTGGTGAGCCCCGCATGGGGCTCTCTGCTCGGCGGGAAGCCTGCTTCCCCTTCTCTCTCTACCTGCTTCTCTGTGTACTTGTGATCTCTCTCCTTTCTGTCAAATAAATAAATAAAATCTTAAAAAACAAAAAAACCCTAATGGTATGATTTGAGCTTTCAGCCATCTGCCAATTTATCATGATAAAAGATGGCAGTAACCTCAAGAAAGGAAAAGCACGGGGTGCCTGAGTGGCTCAGTGGGTTAAAGCCTCTGCCTTCAACTCAGGTCATGATCTCAGGGTCCTGGGATCGAGCCCCACATGGGGCTCTCTGCTCAGCGGGGAGCCTGCGTCCCTTTCTCTCTCTGCCCGCCTCTCTGCCTACTTGTGATCTCTCTCTCTCTCTCTGCCAAATAAATAAATAAAATCTAAAAAAAAAAAAAGGAAAAGCACAGAATACAAATTTCTGGTTTTTGCTAGAATTAAAAAGCATTCGTAGAATTTTAAATGTATGTTTTATGTATAAAGAGAGTACATGCACACTGTAGATAATTAAAAACTACAGAAGGGTAAAAGAAGAGAAAAGTTGACATGCTGCTGAATAGCCAAGCAACTACTGTTAACATTTTTCCTGTAAAATTTCACACATGGTTGATATTTTGCTATACAAAATTTCAAACCTTTTATAAAATTTCATTACCTTTTAGGGTAATTTGAATACACAAACATTTATCCTATTATTAGAAATCTGTATGAACTTAGTTGTTGATTGCATAGTATTCTACATAAAATATACCTTAGTTTACCTATAAGTGGACATTGGTTATAATTTTTACTATTTTAAATAGCATCTCCTTTGATGCATAATGCTTTTTCTCCAGCTCAGATGATGTCTTTGTGATGTGTTCTCAGGGTTGGAACCTAACTAGGTCCAAAGGCATAAATGTTTTAGAGTTTCCTGACATTTTAATGCCAAATTATTTTCTAAAAAGGCCATATCAGTTTACACTCCCATTGGCATCATATAAGAAAAGGTTGAAATTGTGTATGTTAAGTTTTCCTCCCATTTATATGAGACCATTCACTGGTGGGTCCATGTGCTGTAACACATTCTCAAACCATAACCCGGGAGTTAGAGGATGAGAGCGGGGAGGCAGAATATAGATGTGTGCTCAGAGTTCCTTTGCCAAATGTAGTTATATTTGAATATATAAAATTAAATGATTGGCGTGTTACCATAAACAGTTTTTAACTAAAAGAGAAAGACTAATTGCTACTTCTGCTTCAGTGAGTAGAAAATTATGGTTCTTTAAAAAAAAAAGTCTTATAAATGATCTTTTTTACAGCTAGGTGGGCATGATGTTCATTAGCATATACTCAGTTGATACACGGTTCACTGTTTAGAGTAATACTTATGAGGAAATGATTTAGAATCTGTGAAAACTGTTTATTGGGTGTCCTCTGTGAGAGTATCAGAATCCACTGAAACTGAGTTTCCATGTTTCCTTGAACTGTTGTGCCCAAGCACATGCCTTTCCACTTTGGACAATAACCTGAAATCATTATTCATGACTATCTGTTATTGAAATCTTAATCCACAAAAGCCAGCTTTAAAAAACTTGGCAGAACCCTAACGTGTCTGGAATTACATTTTCTTTTTCATTAATTTAAATCTGAAATGAATACTTACTAATGTCATAACATTACATCAAAAGTGAATTTCTTCTTTCTCCTTTTGAACTTTCAGCAGAATGTTATTTGTGTTTTGTTTGGAATGTTCAGTTGTTATGGTCACCATAAAACTGTCTTTACCCCCGCACCCTCCTTGGCTACTGCTTTGGAAATAGGCATAGAAATGATGAGATGAGTCAGACCTCTTCTTCCTCTCTCTCTTCGCAGTTTGTTGGGTTTCAGTGAAAAGGACTATGGCATTTCAATAGGAAATAGTGATTATCCATTACTGCCTCATGATGGAAATAGGGAATGCAGTTAGCTTTCTGTAGGTACAGCTTCCTGGTACTAGAAGAACATACAGGTCATCTTCTAGGTCTGCACTCCCAGTGCACTTAAAAACAGTGTGAATTAAGAAGAGAAAACACTTAGCCATTGTGTTGGAAGTCAAAACAGCCTGTTCTAAAGCTTTTTTTCCTCTTATGTTCTAGATTGGGATTTTAACCAGGACATCTGACAATGAGGTAATGTGTGCTTGGCTTCATGTTTATTTGTAAATATCTGTCTGTGTGTTTGTTCACAAAATCCTGCAGAAGTCAGCTTTGTCAAATTGTTTTCTTGCAAATGTGGAGTCAGTGTTTTTCTTCTCCATCCACGAGTCCATGTTGCTTTTCTTTCTGGTTCTATTTTAACTGTCACCAACAAATTATAGCCTGTTTTTGTAATCGCCTCGTTGAGTGACTTGGCTTGGCAGTGTGACAAGGTGTGGTGGGAGCCTGGCCATCAGCTTGGCTGGCATCCCGTGTGAGGCTGGAGGCATCAGCCCTCCCAGTGGGCAGGCTGGGGAGCAGGGCTTTTCAGGGCCTTGACCAACAGTGTGCTTCGGAGTTCTTTCTAGCCCTCAAGTGAGTGAACCCGGGTCAGATTTGGCTTTTGAGTTTGGAAATATTGTAAAATGTAACTTTAGAAATAACCACTCAAGGAACTCTGAAGTTCTTCAGCTTTCCACTTAGTGTGGCAACCTGGTAAATATAGTTCCAGTAGGTTGGTAAATGCTTTGATTTCCTTATTGGCCCTTTACTTTAGGTAATCTTGAACTTCCATATATATTTTTAAACTAAACTCCATAGTGTACCATTGCTAGAGTAATAAATAGGTTAGTGTGTTTAAGAGTATTAGAGCTGTCTGAATGTAATTTGGGGGGAAAAATAGAATGTTTGGATTTTAGAGGTTCCAGTAAATGCTCCCTTTCCCCTGCCTTCTTCCACTGAGAGGAGGACGTAGGTGTCAGATGGATGGAGATTTTGAAAACTAGGTCTGTGGCTCATCAAAGCTGGGTGGAGAGGCATGGGCCCAGAGGTAGTGGGCCCTCCTGGTATTTCACTTCTGCTCTGTTCTTTTGAAGCCACAACCTTGTTCTGACAATGGCAGGATACTGAATAAAAGAAATTTGGAATGTACATTTACCTGGTTTGTCTGAAGTTTCTTTGAGGGGTAGGGAAACTGACTCCTCATCAGATTTGACATGAAAATGTACAAAATGTTGCCTTTTTTTTTTCTTCTTCTAGAGTGATGGTTATCTTTTCTAGAAGTGCTTCATTTCACTGGCATTTATTTACTTAGTTCTGTGTGCTCTGTTTAGGTTGCAGATGTGGAATCTCGTGAAGACTTAATTAAAAATCACTACATGGCCAGGATAGTGGAACTGACTTCTCAACTGCAGTTGGCTGACAGTAAGTCAGTGCACTTTTACGCTGAGGTGAGTGGAGAGTGGATTAGGTTTGGTGGCTTTTCCCAATCCGGGCAGCAATTAGGTCACTGTCCAGGTCTCCTGCTATTCACTGGAAGAGAGACGTCTGTGTCTGTGCATCCATGTGAATTTGGTTGGAATTCATATTGATTGGCCTATATCCAAACAAAAATCTTCATTTCAGCAAATACAGGACTGATTTGTCATTTCCAGGTTACTGAAAGATAGTTGAGAGCCTTCTAGGTCGCCTTTCCTATGGTCACATCACAGATGTTTGGAGCATTATTATTAGTGATTACTTGTTTTAGAGAATTACAGGCAGGTACACATTCACAAGTCAAGGAATTTTCATGCAGAGAATTTAAAAGCAAAATATGCCTGGTTCTTCTGCTTTTTTTAAATACTCTGTAATTTCTAGGTGACAACTGGTAGACATGAGTTCTTATGAATGCCGAAATGAAAAATGTAACCTTTTAAAACCTTTGTTATATAATCTTACTTTTTGTTATATACTTATTTGTTATATTTTCTTCTTAACCAAGTAATTCATTTTCTTCGGAGAATTAGAAAAGCACTATGTAAGATACTCAGTATCTTACATAGAGTAAGATAAAGGAGTATCTTAGATACTCCTTTACAAAGGAAAAGATGAAGCAGAAAGTACAGAAATCAGAGTGTGAGACAAATGATACATTAGAATGGCTGTCGCTCAGCATGTAGGAGTACCTGTAAGGTATTTGATTTAAAACTTTAAAAGATCAGTTACAGATGGCAGACGGAGAATTGTAATGCTTTGAATCGTTAAAGAAATAGAAAAGAAAAGGTAGCTCCCTTTATTGGGACCGACTTGTGATTTTCTCCTGTACTGCAGACATGGCCAGTTGCTGGAAGTGGAGAGGGGCCTCGCTGCTCTTTCCCTGCTGAACCAAATGATGTGTCTAGCTCTGTGTTGCTCATAAGCCACCGTTTGGTAACAGCTGGTTGGGCTGTAGAGAATGGGGAGCACTGCAAACTGATTGCCCTACAGTGGAGCTGGCATAGTGCTGAGCTCCTGAGGCCAGGAATCGTGTCCTCGTCTGGGTCCCAGCTGCCTTCTGAGGTCGTGTCTCAGACTTGATTGCCATCGCCACGAAGACCCATACCTTGCAAAACTCCCTCCCTCTTTTTCAGGTGTCGTGCTGAGCGCATTGTAGATGTTTGGTTAATAGTTGGTGGTTGATTTGACTGGTAGAACTTCCCTGAAATTCTCTTGTCAGGAATGAAATGAGTAGCTGGGGAATATCTGAGGCTCTTTTATTTCCTGGAGATTTGCTTATCTTGGTAAATATGCTACAAGAATTTCTACATTGTCCTAGTTTTTCCTTGTTTATAAACAGGAAGTGGTGACCCCTCTGTGTGACTTTACTGGAATGGTTAGTCTGAGCGTCTGATGTCCACACAGCATTCAGAAGTGTCTCAACAGGTCCTCCTTGCCAGTCACATGGCCTTATGAGAAGTTTTAGTGAGCCTTTTAATGGCACACCGTCTTTGAACAATAGTGAGAAACAGAAGTTTTCTTTTTTCTTCTTGATCAGCTGTCTCTGGATGGCCTAGCTTTGGGAGACTCCCAAAGAAAGCAGCTGGGATCTTTGCATTCCTGCACTCACTTTGTTCTCCCCTAGAGCCTAATCTGTAGTCTAGGGCTGTAAAGCTTTCGTTGTTCTGTTACCCTGTCTCTAACAGAGGACTTAAAACACAAGAAAAGTGCGTTAGGATTCATCTTACATGGTCAGATGCCATTGATAACTTTTGAAATAAGCACTTTTGTTCTCATCCAGTGTGAGTACAAATGAATCCTGGGTAAATGTATAAAAACTTCTTAAGGGGCACCTGGCTGCTTCAATCAGTAGAATGTGCAACTCTTGATCTTGGGGTTGTGAGTTCAAGCCCCATGTTGGGTGCAGAGATTGCTTAAAAATTAAATCTTAAAACAACAACAAACAAGTGTTTTGTAACCACTGCTCAGGCTAGGGCCAGGAGAAACCTTGATGGGCTTGGGATAGTAGACTTTTTTCCTTATTAAAGTGGTGAGAGGGGTCCCACATCTTATGTGTACTCCAGTATGTTGTACAGGCCTGAAGTGAATTTGGTTTGGGGAAATGCCCCCTGAGATAATGGGGTGTTTTCTGATTTAATAGTGCCGAGCACTCTCGAAGAGACTGGCCTTGGCTGAAAAGTCTAAAGAGGCACTGACAGAAGAGATGAAAGTAGCCGGTCAGAACATCAGCAGACTTCAGGTGGGTTCAGAAGTGTTCCCTACACGGGCTCACTACGGTTTTCACTGAAAGTTCTGGGGCCGCAGAGTCAGCATTTTCTTTCCAAAGTAGTGGCATTCGCCCTCTAAACATACATTTTTCTAACCACTTTATTTCTACCTCATTTTAAAGTAATATCTTACTTATGTCGGGCAAAAAGTTGTATATTGCTTGTTTCTCTGACTTGATTTTATTTTAAATAGCTTTGTAGTCAGCATTTCCTTAAGTGATACTTTGTCTCCCCCCAACGTCCTCCCTCCCACCCCTAATCCCTGTCATGGTGGCTGTACTCTTGCTCTGTTCACATGACTCTATTCCTTCTCTTTACTGTTTCATAAAATGGACCTAAGGCTGCAAAATATTCTTCCTTACTCACTGCTTTGTTTTAAAGCTTTGTTTCCAGAAAGCCTCTATTAAATACAAACATACAGGCGGAGAAAGGACGCGCGTTGTTAGCACAGTAACGCACGTGCTTCCTCTTAGTTTCAGATTAGTTTATCAGATTAGCTGGGGGCAGAGGATTAGATGTTAAGGGGCTGGAGAGAGCAGAGAGTTGGGAGGATGGACAGAGGGGCTTCTCTCAGGGAGGGTCCTGCCCTGAGGGCTGAAGACCAAGAGCCCGCAGGTACTGGGGCTGGTGGAAATGTGCCGGAGACAGACTTGCCCACCTCACCAAAGGCTCTGGAAAACCCAAAGGGAGTTGGTAGATAACGTAGCCCTCTTGGTTTTGTTTTTTTTTTTTTTTTTTGGTGACAGTTTTATACCTCATGCAAAAGGACAGTCTTTTTGCAAAGAGGTTCAGAACGTATTTTGAAGACTGAAAAGAAGAAACCTTTTCCCCCCATTTGTTTTAGTTTTGTGTTCTTATTAGGCCTGTGGCTTGTCCTTCATGTTAATTGATCAGACAGCCATCTTGGTAGAGTGCTTTTCTCAAATTCCTTCTATAAATTAAAAAAGCTTTGGACTGATGTGACTAGTGGGGTTTTGATTTTTCCTTCTTTCCCTCTGTTCCTTTGCCATTTAGGATGAACTGACAACTACCAAGAGGAGTTATGAAGATCAGTTAAGTATGATGAGTGACCACCTATGCAGCATGAATGAGACATTATCAAAACAGAGAGAAGAGATTGACACACTGAAGATGTCCAGTAAGGTAGGGGAAGAGCGGGAGGGAGTCTCTCTGCAATATAATATTTAATTTAATATGTAATGTATTTAATATAATGTATTTCATTGCTGTGCATTTCAGGAGCAAAGGTAAAGAGATTTAAAGTGTTTTTAAATGGTTTTTCTTCATATCATTTGTCCTCTTATTTAAAACTAAAATTCAGTTTCTTTGAGTTATAAGTTGACAGAAGGTTTGACCTCTAAGGCCTAATACTGTGTCCTTTGATTTTTGGCACTTGTGGCCTTTCTGCCACTATTTTATCATTTAGGGGGACTTTTAGGGAAGTTATGATAGGGATTTTTTTTTTTTATATATATAGGAGTCTAAAATGGTGCTGTTTAAGAATCATCTTCTTTAGCAGATTTATTTTCATACACATCCATATAACCTAGGAATATCTTGTTCTTTTCTAGAAATTTCTTTTTTTTTTTTTTAAAGATTTTATTTATTTGACAGAGAGAGAGAGAGAGATCACAAGTAGATAGAGAGGCAGGCAGAGAGAAAGGGGGAAGCAGGCTCTCCGCCGAGCAGAGAGCCCGATGTGGGGCTCGATCCCAGGACCCTGAGATCATGACCTGAGCCGAAGGCAGAGGCTTTAACCCACTGAGCCACCCAGGTGCCCCTAGAAATTTCTTTTGATTTCATTTCTCCTAAAGCCACTGCTTGCCCAGGCTGGGATTGGTAGATAATGGTGGTTACCTGTATGTTGAAGTATGTATCTGCATATCCTATGTCTGTCGTTGTAACATAATATATATGCTCTTTACCAGGAAAGGTAGGCTTTGGGAAGCCAGGGACTTGGTTTCACGCATCATCTCAAGATGCTTTGCACATTTTGTAACTCAGACAGTATGTAGCACTGCCAGTGAGGAATTACTGTCTCTAACCTGTGCTCTTTGAAATCTGCCATTGCCTCTCATTGACCTAGCAGCCACGAACTGAGTTCCTTCTGTGTGCTGGCACTGCAGAGGAGATAGAGATGAACACACTATAGCTTGATTTTAGTAACGGCTAGTGGTGGTGAGGGCAGTGTTCTGCTCAGTTGGTGTCTCTTTGGAAGATCTGTCCCGTGAATGCGTTGGAATCCACATTGTGTAATACTGTTTTTCCGTGTAGTTTCACGATCTTGATCGGCCTCTAGCTACTTTGGAGAGAGCAGGAGAGCATCTGTGGTAACTGTCCTGGAGCATCTTGTGGTGACTGTAGCGAGACAGTATGGTTTTGATGATGGTTCTCCAGTTACTTGTGCTTTAGGAAACGAGCTTGGAGGTGATGAGTGGGGGGCGTCAGTCCTCTTGACTCTCACCTCCTGCAACTCCTGTGGCCTTTTTCTTGATGTCCCAGCAGGGCAGCAGCTAGTTCACAGGTTATATTCCTCGTCATGGCAGAAAGCACATACACAAGTTTGAATATTAGGAGAAAGCCTGTTTTAGCATCTAACATTGGGAAAGAAGGAGCAGTGATTTCGGACTCTAGTGCTGCAGAAGGCATTTGGTTCTGAATTGAGAAGGGTTTGTATCGAGTCCAGCAAAGTTCATTGTCCCGAAGGAATTTGTATTGCAGCTACTTTAGAAGTTAGGGAATTTTCAAGTCCTCTTAGAACTTTGTAATCTAGTCCTTGAAATATCTGTCATTAATAAAACACAGAGCTCGTTTATGCTGTTAACTTTTTTATGATCATTCCATGATCCCTGTGTTTTGCGCCCTCCCCCGCCCAGTTTGTTAGTAATTTAGATTGTTGGAGCATCATCTTATGGCAGAGTTGACATGGTGTCCATTGGAGGCCAAGTAAACATCTTGGAACCATTCTTTGGCCATCATCTTGTTATTAACACTTATGTCCTGTAAGCAGTAAGCAAACACATGACAAAAATGTATTTGTACCTAACAGTTAAGTATAGGAATTGAGTTACAATGTTTTCTTAAAAAGTGGACTTCTCCAGAAAGAAGAGAGTTACATAAAGCTGGAGAGTCCAACTCTCCACATGTGGGGGGACTGGGAATGAGTGAAGACATCTGCCCTTAGCTCATTTTCAGCCAGGATCGGAGCTTCCTTTTTCAGATCACTGCCACTAGGGTGTTGCTTGGCACACATTTAAATTAGTGTCTATTAAGACCTCTTTAGAAGGTATTTATTACACAGTATAAGAAACCTGTTTAGGCTAAACATTTTTATTCAGTGTCTGAAATCAGTAAACTCCCTGTCTTTGGAAGAAAATGAGTATTTGAGGTTTGATAAATCCCAGATTTGTGGTTTGTTTTCCTCCTTTGTCGCCAGTCCTCGGCCTCAGGGGAATAGGGTCCGTGCAAATAGAGAGTGAGGGAACTGAAAGCAACAGACTGCTTTTTGGTTTAAAGTTAGCAATGCAGGGTTATCGGCTGTTCTCCTTAGAAGCTAAAGTTCTCTAAAGTGAAGTATGGCCTTCCAGACTATAAACGAGGAGTTATTTTTCTAGACGTCTGTGTTCTTATTGTTGATCTTTTTCTTTGCACAGGGAAATTCTAAAAAGAACAAGAGTCGATAGTTTACACGTAGATGGTTGGCGACTTCTTTCCAAAGCTGCTACTGTTGCACGGAGCTCCAGGACCCAGACCCCTCGTCCAGTGTCCAGTGTCCAGTGCGGGCCGCCTCCAGGAAGCTCGGGTGTTTCTGGACCTAGGAAACTAGTCAGTGTTGTAAATGGCTTTGAAACATTTAAAATATATTTGTAACTAGTAAAGCAAATGCAGAATTTAATGTCGACAGTAAAATGGAGAACAATACATGTACTATGGATATGGTAGGTTTCCTTACGCTGTTTTTACTGTGCACTTTTTAAAATTAGGTTTTAATTTCAGTATGTAAGAACAACAAATATTTTGTATATTTTCAAATTCAATTATATGGTAAAGGATTTGGTATCTATGGAATAGATCTATGTTTCTGGATAAAAATGCTTAAATTGTCCAGCTGTCATTACTTCTTGCTATGATTGGGAGCAGTCTCCAGATTCTTTTTGAAGACTTATTCAGATTTTCTCTCTCTCTCTCTCTCTCTCAGAGGGGGTGGGTATTGCAGACTTAACCTCAGATCTTGTAGGTTTATTATCATTGTCTTCAGCTCTTCAGTACCTTCTCTGTGTTGGAATAATAGCTTAAGGAAATTGATGTCAATAAATTCGTACTTCTATCAAACTTCCAGGCTGTGAAAATTTGATAAGGGAAACTGAAACCTATTAAAGTATGTTTTATAAAAGTTACAAAATCCCAATGGACTTAGATACAACCTTTGTAATTCCCCAGATTGTCACAGTTGTCTGGTCATTTATTAAGGCTTTGAGATTTGCCTTAACAGGTACCTGCAACCATACTTCAGCCTCCCCTTGGTTTAGTTTGTCAACATTGTACGATTTCCGTGTCAACCTCAGGGGTGTGTCTCCCAGCATTCCCTAAGTATATTGCTCCTTTCTTCTTAGCTGCTTGTACCAGCCCAGTCCACCCTATGTTCAAGTCCCCAGATTTGCTCAGGTGTTCCTAAACCCTCTCTCCCCACCTCTCTACCTGCTGCATCTCCTTTGAGCCTCCTCGCTAGCCAGTTGCTAGTTCCCCTCCAAAATGCTTTATTCTGCTCTACCTGAGAGCTCACCACCAGCTTTCCTCTGTGCTCAGCACAAAGGCCATCTCTTTGGCCTCTGCCGCCTGCTGTAGAGAGAGACCCAGTCTTCATAGTAATGACAGTGTTGGGATCCTGCCTTGGGGACCCTTAGTGGATCAACTCAGTCCCATTCTGCTCGGCCTGTCTGGGCTCAGCCCCTCAACCCTTTCTGTTCTTGTGATCTGCTCATTCCAGTCCTCTAACAGTTGAACCAGTTGTTTTCTTTTCTTTTGTTTTTTTAATGTTTTATTTATTTATTTGACAGAGGGGAGAGAGATCACAAGTAGGCAGAGAGGCAGACAGAGAGAGAGGGGGAAGCAGGCTCCCCACTGAGCAGAGACCCGATGCGGGGCTCGATCCCAGGACCCTGAGATCACCACCCAAGTGCAAGGCAGAGGCTTTAACCCACTGAGCCACCCAGGCGCTCCGAACCAGTTGTTTTCACTGCAGCTGAGCCTAGGCCCCCAAGCACTGGGGAAAAGATCAACTGACCATTCTGATTAGCTCCCTTATAAACTTAGGCTTTCCAATCCTGCCAGGCCTTCATTGTTGTGTGACAGTCCTTGTGACATTTCTAGTCTATTTCTGTACCTCCTTTGGAGGGCTTGGGACAGAGAAGTCCTTCTGGTGACTGCCTTATCCCTCTGCTTGCCACTGCAGCCCGCCTCTCAGAAGACGGATCTCTTCTGTCTAGGCCTCTTAGGGCATGGGAAGTGCAAAGTGAGAGGTGATTCTAGTCTGGGTGCAAAATCAGGACTTGGATGATTGCCTGAAGTCCATGTAGGAGTGAAAGTAAAATGGAAAAAAAAAAAAAAAGAAAAGAAAAAAGTCTTTAATCATGCGTTGCTTCCCGGGGAAGATGGAGTTTTCAGAATTTACTGAAATAACACATCCTACTTTCTCCTAACGATGTACTGCATGCTCATTGTTGAAAATTTGGAAAATGAGGAAAAGTATCAAAAGCGTTCATTTCCGTTGAGATTCAGCTATTAACATTTTTTGTTTATTCCTGCTCTTTTTTCATGCATATGTAAAGATGTATGTTTTTAATCAAAATTGGGATTATATGAAATTCCAAGTGAAGAAAAAAAATGTTCTTTAACAGGAAGGGGATAGTGGTTGGTTAGCTGGCTACACAACTCAAGGGGGCACTGTTCACCCGAGCAGCCCTGGCTGGGATAAGACCCTCCAGGCACAGCTTGGGAAACTGATGCACAGCATGTGTCTTGTCCTATCATTTTAAACATCATCCCTCATGTCCCTGTAAGCAGTACTGTTCACCTTTCAAGCTGATAAAACTGGATTCTCCATTGCTTTTGGTAAGAAACTATGTCTGTCATAAGTTAAACTAACAGATACTTTTAATAACGTGACCACTTCCCAAATTAATTATCCAGTAAAACAAAACAGAAACGCAGCCACACTATTGCTGAACGAAAATGTGAGGAAAAAATAAGTTAAATGAGGAGCGAGCTAGCTAAGAAAGCCAGCAAAACAGAGAGCAAAAAAAAAAAAATCTTACCCCATGACTATGAATTAAAGCCTTCTTTAAAATAAAAATCCCCAGACAGAAAAATGTGCAGTTTATAGTTTCGTTTTATGCAGCATTAAACCTGGAAGTTGCTTCCAGCTCTTAAAAGCCTTCAAACTCCTCTGTAATTTTATCACACGAAGAGAGCAGGTCGGTTGGCGATGGCTAAGAAGCCATCTGGCGGAGCCACCCCGACGAGGAGGTGTGTGTTCTGTGGCGGTGGAGGAAGAGTCTGTCTCGGCCGAGGGCCTGTCCTCGGACACCATGGTGATAAATGGAAAGCTTGTCAGTAGATGGTGGCCTGTGCCTTAAATTTTTAAGCAGTTTAGTAATTAGCTCCAAATTAGGAAATTAACTGGCAATGAAAGCATTAGAGCAGGAAAAACCATTATAGCTCTTCCAGATCTTTGAAAGAAAAGGCTATTGAGCGTCAGAATAACTGTTTTCCTAAGCAGAGAATTAGAAGAACGGACTCCTGGTGGAAACAGGCCGGGGCTGTTGTCTTGTCTGTGGGCAGAGGGGTCTCCAAAGGCACCTCCCCGACTCTGAACCTTTGTGTTTGTTTTACCAGGAGCTTGAACCTGAACTCAACCCCACTGCTCCCTAAACACGAGTGGAATAGCCGAGCGGTGACATACCGTAGGTCCAGGAATAGAAACCACACAGTTAACTCACAAAGAACAAAATGTCACTCACGGCTTGCTCACATGCTAAGGACTATTCATCCTCTCTTCAGCTTTATTTTACGTCTTCAGAACACCTCTTCTGTTCAACTCTCAACATACCTCATGCAGTCATCATACCAGGTGCGGTCTCCCTGAGCAGCTACAGATGCCGTGAGGCACGAGCCCTGCTTCTGTCTGTACTTTCCCACAAGGCCTAGCAGAAGGTTTTGTAGCAGGTGGCCAATAAATATTAATTGGATACATTTTAGGAAGCGGGCCGAGGGACTGGCCAACTGTATAGCTCAAGCCACAGGTAAGAGTGTCCCATCCCCAGGATAAAGGATAGCCAGCCTTGGACCGTTCTGAAGTAAGTGATTATTCCCATAACTATCATTGATTTTGATTGGCATTTTCCGCGAAGATGTGTTTATCCCTGGAAATTTCTACTCACGGAAAAAGTTGCTTAAAAATCATGGGTTCGGGTATGTGCTGTTAAGTGCTGTGAAATGTGTAAGCCCGAGGATTCACAGACATGTACTCTGGGGCAAATAATACATATGTTAATTAAAAAAAAAAATCGTGGGTTCTTCAAACATCAGGTCACAATGCATCATGTGTGCAAAATGGTGATTCCCCCCCACCATTTCCTTTTCACTTTTGTTGAAGCCGTCCACTGAGGAATATTTTTTTAATATAATTTCCCAAAAGCCTTCCCTCTCTCTTGAATGAATGTTGTAATATAAATAGAGATTTGTAAAGTTTTTTAGAGAGGAATTTTTTTTTTTTTTTTTAATTTTATTTATTTGACAGAAACACAGTGAGAGAGGGAACACAAGCAGAGGGAATGGAAGTGGGAGAAGCAGGCTTCCTGTGAAGCAGGGAGCCCGATGCGGGGCTCGATCCCAGAACCCTGGGATCATGACCTGAGCCGAAGGCAGACGCTTAACGACTGAGCCACCCAGGCGCCCCGAGAGGAATGTTTTTATCAAGCTTTTAGGGCTAAGCTTGTCCTAAATCTGAAATCCTCACTTTTCCTAGCCATGTGCCCTGCAGGCATTTCTGCAAACTGGTTTGAATTTATATTAATGAATCCTGACTGTTTCAGCTGATTTGAGTTTTGTGGAATTCCAAGTTAATCTACTAGGTCATATCTGCAGACACTTTGGGGACCCTTTGTTAAACAGCATGGAAGTTTTAAATGATTTCTGTGAAAAGGCTGCCAGGAAAAGAAAAAAACTTAATAAAAAGGAGAATGAGTTAGTCTGAGAGTCTACTTGTAATAGAGCGAGGAAAAGAACAGGAAGTGGAGTAAAATGGGCTAACAGCTGGTGATGGAGGGCTGTGATGGCTTAGCTATTGAGGCCAGGATGAACTGTTTACTGCCAGATTTGGATACAAGGGGGCAATGCCAGAAAGGCGTGGTGGAGTTACAAGAAAGAAATCTGCCTGTGTGAAAGTGTCCCCCTTGGGGCAACGCTGAGTCACACAGAAAGGGTAGGGATAGTCCCTTGTGAAAAGCTAAGCGGTTTTCAACCAACTATATTTGGTCTTTAGAAAATCATGGGCTTGTACGTATCAAAGTTTCCAAAGAGATTTTTTTCCGCCAGGTGGGCAACCTACTATTCAAAGCCATACTACTTATTCAAAGATGGTTGAATTAATAAAAGAATTAAAAACGCGAACTCAGAACTCTATTTAAATGCAATGACGACTGCCTTTGGCAAGTGTATTGTTTCCTGTATGAGTCCTTTATCAAGTTGTTACCTGGGCATTTCCTGAGATGGGCTGGTTTCTTGGCTTGCTCACAGGACGGGAGGTTCAATGTGGAGCTTCAGCCAAAATGCTCAGGGTCAAGGCTCCTTTTTCTTCCCTTCCTCTGCCTTCCTCTCCCTTTGTTCTTGCTCTGCCCCTCTTTCAGCTCCTTACCAGAAGCTGACGTGGGGTCATTACCTGTCTGGTTCCTCAGAAGACTCTGAACAGCTGCCCATCAGTTGACTTCCGGTTCTCTCTTTTGTCTTTCTTCAACCCTTCACCATCACTGAGGCCGTAGCTGGAGGAACTAGGGAAAAGAGGAGGACTCAGTCCATTTTCCTGTTCATTTTAAGCCTAAACACAACTAGGAATTTTATCTGAGAATCAATGTATCCTACATAGAACCTGGTGGTGTGACTTCAGGCACCCTTGTGCCCTATCTGAATGTGGCTTCAGGCTGGTGGTTGAATAGGATACTGAATATCTTTTCTATTTCACTGAGGAACTCCATCCAAAGTCAAAAACAAGCCTACCCCTGAACGAGCACCTACCAGAGAATCCCATTACTATGCAAAGGCAAGCAGGTGTCATCAGGGTTCCCTCACTCCCTCTCTACCACCCTGGCGTAGCACTTAAGGTTCACACGTTCACCAGAACCTCCAAACTCCTCCCCTTGGGTTCCGGCTCTTTCTTCCCAGAAAATTCGTCTTTTAGACTCTTTAGTCACTATGCTTCAGTCGCCATTTTGAGTTCACAGAATTTACTGGTACCCACTCGATGCCAGGCTCTGGGAATACAAAAGTGAATAGGACACCACCTGGATCAAAATATTCTCTGCTTAGAAATGTTCACAGGAGTCCTATTTTCCGCTGGTTCCACCTTCCCATCCAGTTCCCACCTCCTCTAAGCTTTCCAGTCTTGCCAGTCTCCAAAGCACTAGGCCCAGGGCCTGGAATGGCCTCTTTTCTCCCCACTGAGTCTGTTCAAACCCAGTCTAAGCCTCCCATGCTTAGATGTTGGATGTCTCTCCAGGATAAAAGGCACAGGCAGATCTCCAGTCATTCTGACTGGCTCCGGGCGAGGCAGCCCTACTTGTGCAAGAGGCTGAGATGCCAGAGGACTTGCTTGGGAGTCAGCTCCTAGCAGGTGATGGAGTAGAGACTAGAAGCCACCCTCTGATCTCTCCTGGGGGGATGGCTCCCCTTCTCTTCTGCACTCGGCAGGCAGCACACAGGAGGCATCTGTTAATAGTTATCTCCTGCCTCAACCACACAGCTTGGCCCTTCACAAGCCATCCAGTGGCCTCCTCCTAGGTACTAACTCGCCCAGGAAACTGAGGTTCTGTGTGTACTTTTCATCTTACCCTGACCAGGGCTGGTCCCACCTGAAGGGAAAAGAGGAGGCACTTAGTAGAGGCTTCAAAAGTGATTCTTTGGTTCTCCTAATCACAAGAGAAAACCAAACCAACCAACCAAACCAAAGAACACCTCTCAATGAAGCAATGTGGAAAGCATAACCACAGAGATTCCCCTACCCTCCCCCATCATCCCACCATCCCACCACCCCAGAGATGATGACAAAGGCCCAGAAAGTGCAGGTTGGCTTCAGATCTGCCAGGGGTCCTAGACATCTGCTTCAAGGGGGTATCCTATACTCTTATGCAGTATATAAATCCCTCCTCACCAACTTTGAGGGAAGCATGCTCTCCCCGTCTTGAGGGCCGGAGACTCAAGGGAAGGAAGACCTGCCAGAGGGAAGAGGATGGAGAATCAGCCACCAGAAAGACTTTGGGGAGATCCACGGCAGGAAAAAGGGAGTGAGGAGAGAAGAGGGGCGGACAGGGAACGGGACGGGGGTGGGGCAGCGACGGGAGTATCTGTGGAGTGGCCGCCCCCTCCCCGCCCCGCCCCTCCTGCTGGCTCCGGGCCCTCCCCCTCCTCCCCCCTTCTCCGCCACCCCTCCCCCTCCTCCTCCCCTTTCACCACCCCCTCCTCCCTCCTCCTCCTCCCGCTCCTCCTCCGGTGTGGATGGCGGCGGCCAGAGTCGGAGCCCCAGCGGCGCTGCCCGTGAGTGACCAGCCCCAGGGGACAGTCAGGGAGGCCTGGGGATCCCCCTCTCCAGGGTGGGGCCACCCCTACTTGGCTGGGAAAGTTTGCGGGCGGGAAGCTCGGGCGCCCCCGGGTCGCGGGCATCTCCCGGGCTCGCTGGGCGCCCACAGCTGGCGCCCCATCTCCCTCCCTCCGCCGCTGTCGCCCCCAGAGGAGTCTCACGCGGGCCCCGGCCGGGCTTCCCCTCCGCACCTCGGCCCTGGGGCCGCTGGCACCTGGGTCCGGCTCTAAAGAGACAGAAAACTCTGAAACATCAAAGAAAAGAACCCAGACACGCTTCCGAGGGCGGGGGCCGGGGCTCGTACAAACCCGCGCGCGGTCCGGGCCTCCCCGACCTGAGTCACCCTCCCTCGGGGGCTCTGGGTCCCCCCACCCAGGGACTCTCACCTGCCTCCTTCCTGGCTTCGGCTCTCCGCGCGGCCCCTCCCCCGCCCCTTTCCCAGCGAGGCTCTGGTCCCCCAGCCTCCGGCCACAGCTGCTGTCTCCATCCCGGCTGTCCCCTCCAACTCTAGTGGGCGACGGCCCGGGACGTGGGGCCGCAGCCGCAGGGGCCTCCACACTCGCCCCAACACTTCCCGCAGGAGTGACGTTCACGGGGACTGGGTGTTGGATCCCGGGGACTCACAAACTCTACCTTGTGGGTTCCAGGGGAAATTAAAATCTATTCCTTCTTGGGATTTTACTGTTTCTGTCCGTTGAACAGTTTTGGGTTTTTTGTTTGTTTTTTAGCCTTTCCGACTCTTCCTTTCTTCCAATAATAATGTCACTTCATGTAATTAGCCTTCCTAATTACGAAAAAAAATTAAAACCCAGAAAAAGATAATAAAAAGAGGAGAGATTAAAAAAAAAACACAAACACCCAGAATGCTGGCTAAAAATAGTGAGCAGAACTGATCTTTGGAAAATAAGTGCTTCATTCCACACTTAAGTGTTGTGGGAGATGGGAGTTCAGTTGGGCATGTTTTCAGACTCCCCCAAACAGACTGTTAGCCTCCCCCAGGCCAGAAGTCGGATTGGCCTGACAGAGACCCGCAGTGTTTGTTGGCATTCCCCGGCCTGCCGTGGGTGCTTGGCTCGGCTCTCCATCTCTCTCCCACCTCCCCCACTCCCACCGCCTCGTAAACAGTTGCAAAGTCAAGGCAGTGGAAGAGGCTACAATGAGCGGGACCACAAAGGAAAAAAAAAAACAACAACCTCGCTTATTTTATTCCTGAGGCTGTTGCTTTAGCTTGCTTCTGACTGGGTGGAAGAATGTTTAGTTCACTTATGTGGTTTTATGTCGGTTCTCATTATGGTTGAATCAGTGTTTCCATGACAGGCTTAGTTCTCTGGGTGTTTAGAAGGAGCTCGTTAATTCTCAGATGGGTCTGGACAGATCAAGTCTGGAACCTGCAGGGTTTTTGTTTGGTTTTGTTTTAGGAATAGGTCTGGGTTGATATGGCAAGCCTCTGCCCACACCCTCAGAACTGGAGGGAGGTGGGAGGGAGTCCAATTGAGGTTTTTGTGTCCATATGACTAAGAAGTAAGAGCTTTCCTGAGAAGTGAGCTGTGTGAGTAGGATCACAAGGGGTGTTGAACTTTTACCGTTTTTAGGGAGAAAGCTCTCCTTAACACCTTCAGCCTTTCCTGTTTTCTGTATGAGCGCTAAATGTGGTTGTAACAAATGAGTTAGATCAGGTGCTGAGCAACCTGTCAAAACAGGGCAAGGTATTGAACTATTTGAAAACGAAGATTTCTTTTTTTTTTTTTAGATTTTTATTTATTTATTTGAAAGAGACAACATGAGCATGGGTGGGGGTGTGGAGGAGCAGAGGGAGAGGGAGAGGGCAAGCAGACTCCCTGCTGAGCTCCGAGCTCAACTAGGGGGTGGTCCATCCCAGGACCTGAGATCCTGACCTGAGCTGAAGCCCGCCGATTACTGATTCACCCAGGCACCCTGGAAATAAAGTTTTCTTTAAATTTTTTTTTAGGGGGGCGCCTGGGTGGCTCAGTGGGTTAAAGCCTCTGCCTTCAGCTCAGGTCATGATCTCAGGGTCCTGGGATGGAGCCCCACATTGGGCTCTCTGCTCAGCAGGGAGCCTGCTTCCCCCTCTCTCTCTGCCTGCCTCTCTGCCTACTTGTGATCTCTCTCTCTGTCAAATAAATAAAATCTTAAAATAAATAAATAAATACTTTTTAAAATTTTCACTGGAAATAAAGGAGTTTATTTTATAAAGGATGTAATTCCTTTTTCTCCAAACTGTCAGTTTGACAGTTCGCCCATTGGTATGAGTTAGTAAGGTTTTACAGTGGTCTCAAAATGTCATTGATAGGGAACTGTTGTTGACTTTAATTCTGGTAGAAAGCCTGTAAGTTTTGAACTGGTTTGGCCCTGTTGCTTAGAAAAACAATGCATTCAGATAAAAATCTTTTGTCCCTTCCTCTTCCTGAGATTTTTAAATAGTGTATTTAATGCTCTAAAAGTCAGCCTTATGCTGTGGGGAAAGAAATTGCCCTTCAGCCTCGTTTAGCCTTTGTGACGCTTCATGGAATCTTGTTGAACATGGTTTGCTGTGTAGCCCAATAGGCTGATCTGCATGAGGGCCACGATGCAGGACAGTAAGGGGGGAGGCCGAGGAGCAGGTGGTCAGCATGGTAAGAAGAAGCCGCATCCCCAGTTAGCCAGTGGAAAGCAGCCACTTGTCATCTGGAGGGGCAGATGAGTTGGAAATACATGAAGTGTGGGGTCTGCAGAGCGGAAGGAGGGCAGGGGTTAAGAAGTAAAATAATCCAAACGATGTGGCCTTTCAAAATCATACTGTACGAGAATACTGAATTACATAGAACATGCTTTGGGTATGGTGTTAAGTTTGGACAGCAGGTTATGAAATAGAAAGCACTGTAATCTCACTTTTTGCAAATGCATCCAGAAAATACTGGAATTAGACACATCCAAGTAGATGGTAGGATTAGAGGTGCTTTTGAGGGTTTTTTGTGCTTGCCAGTATTTGTCAGATTTTTTGCAGCAGGAATAGCTAACATTTATTGAGTAGAAAGCACTTGCGTATGGTGTTTCATTTTAAAACTCTGTGAGGTAAGTACTGTTCTTATTCTCATGAAATGATTGTTCTTATGCAGCTAAAATCAGAGGGGTAACACGCCAGGGTTGCATAGCCACTATGCTAGAATCAGATCTTGAATTCAGGACGGTGCCCAAAGACTGTACATCTCAATCACTCCTGTCTACTGTCTTCCAGCCATGTACTCTTATATGATTTTAATTATTTTAAAAAATATTTTATATATTTATTTGACAGAGAGAAAGATCACAAATAGGCGGAGAGGCAGGCAGAGAGAGAGGGGGAAGCAGGCTCCCCGCTGAGCAGAGAGCCTGATGCAGGGCTCCATCCCAGGACCCCGAGTTCATGACTCGAGCCGAAGGCAGAGGCTTTAACCCACTGAGCCACCCAGGCGCCCCATAATTTTAATTATAAGAAAAGAACATATAGGAAAGGGGAAGGCAAAGTATTTTGTACTTTAGTAAGAACTGATATTTTGGTTAATTGTAAAGTGTTTCTGTCTTCCCTCTCTTCTGTCCCTCATTATCACTTCTCTTTGGAAGTTCTTAGGAATTGCCCCACACTTAGCCAGAGTTAGCTCACCTGCCCTTGGGAGCCAACTATACCTGCAAAAAGCCACCCCGAATTCACTGGAAGCTTCCCAGGCAGCCTGGAGTTCCAGGAACCCTGTGGGATTCTAGGGCAGTCCTGGTAGAAGGCAGGATTTTTAAAGTAGATAGGCAAATTATGTCTTCAGAGCTCTGCCAGTATGGGCTTTCATTGTTCTTGGCATTGTCGGGAGTGTGATGGATAGAAAGACCCAAGGGAGGCTCCCAGCCTCCCGTTTGCCTCTGTGTTACATGAATGTCAGGGTGGATAGGTCAAGGATTTACCATGGAACAGGGAAGAAAGGGAACAGCGTATTACCTCTTGGTGCTTATTACTATAGAGCACAGTAAGTTTTGTTTTTTTTTGTTTTTTTTGTTTTTTTTTTTGAGATTTCATATATTTATTTGACACAGAGAGAGAGAGGGAGCTTAAGTAGGAGGAGCAGCACAGGGAGAGGGAGACGCAGGCTCTCCACTGAGCAGGGATCCTGACAGAGCCTGGGATCATGATCTGAGCAGAAGGCAGGTGGGTCATGAGCCCCGCAATAAACTACTTTTTGGAAGCTTGCCTATGTGGGTGATCTCATGCACTGGCAAAATGAATTGGTTTAGTGGAGGTGGAAATATTCGGTGTGAATGATTCTAGAGGTAGTTTGGGGAAAAATGCCCACATCCTGTACCAGCATGTACCCTCACAGCAGCCAGGCCCCCAGAGGTCATCTTATCCATCCTCCTGGAAAATACCTAAAGATCCCCAGAAGTGTGGCCTTTTTTTTTTTTTTTTTAAACACACGGTCATTCAAATAACACACCTTAAGTAGGAGGCTTTATCTCTTCTATAAGGAAGAAATTCTAGAAGACTGATGCTTCTAAATCACGTAGTTGAAAAAAAAAAAAAAAGAAAGAAAAAGACTCATGGACTTCTTTCCCAGATTATCATACTTGGACCAATGTCCTAGATCTTGTATCCACTTAACTACACGGGAAAGGTCTTTCTGGTCTCAGGGTCATGAATGGTTCTTGTGAACAACTTGGCTGTTTTGTCTTGATGCTGTGAGTCCTTTAATTGACCATTTCCCCTTTCTTATTTGGCCCAAAGGAAGCACATAGCCAAGTTAGTGGCCTGCTTCTAGCACGTATCTAGGGTGTAATTTGATACCTTGTATTTTCTGCCTGTGCTTTTCCTGTAGTCCCACTTTTCTTACCTACTTTATAGGCATCCCTCAGACATATTGTAGCTTTGGTTCTGGACCACTGCAACAAAGTGAATATTGCAGGAGCTCCTGGGTGGTTTACTCAGTTAAGCGACCGACTCTTGGTTTCAGCTCAGGTCATGAAGGTTTCAGCTCAGGTCATGATCTCAGGGTCCTGGGATTGAGCCCCGCATGGGGCTCTGCACTCAGCATGGAGTCTGCTTAAGATTCTCTTCTCCCTCTGCCCCTCTCTCCATGCTGTCTCTCAAAATAAATAATCTTCAAAAAGAAAGTGAATACTGCAGTAAAGGGAGTCAGATGAATTTTTTGGCTTTCCAGTGCATGAAAATGTTATGTTTACACTATACTGTACTTTATTAAGATGCAATACCATTACATCTAAAAAAAAAATGTACAAACCTTAATTAAGAAAATACTGTATTGCTAAAAATTGCTGACCATCATCTGAGCTTTCAATGAGTAGTAATCATTAATCACAGATCACCATAACAAATATAATAATAACAAAAAAGTTTGAGGGGCACCTAGGTGGCTCAGTTGGTTGAACAGTCAACTCTTGGTTTTGGGTCAGGTTATGATCTCATGGGTTTTGGGATTGAGTCCCATATCTGGTTCCCTGCTCAGTGGGGAGTCTGCTTGAAAATTCTCTCCTTCTGCCCCTCTCCTCACTCTCTCTCTGTGTCAAATAAATGAATAAATCTTTTTTTTTAAGATTTTATTTATTTATTTGACAGAGAGAGAGAGAGAGAGAGATCACAAGTAGGCAGAGAGGCAGGCAGAGAGAGAAGGGGAAGCAGGCTCCCCGCTGAACAGAGAGCCGATGTGGGGCTCGATCCCAGGACCCCGCGATCATGACTCGAGCTGAAGGCAGAGGCTTTAACCCACTGAGCCACCCAGGTGCCCCTAAATGAATTCATCTTAAAAAAATAATAATGAAAAAGTTTGAAATACTGTAAGAATTACCAAAATGTGACACAAGGACATGTGAGCAAATGCTGTTGCAAAAATGGTACCGATAGATTTGTTTTATGCAGGGTTGCTGCAAACCTTCAAATTGTAAAAATGCAGTATCTGCAAAGTGCAATAAAATGAGGTATGCCGTTACATTGTTTTGTTTTATTTATTCAGTGTAGTATGGAGACTGCTACTTTGGACATCCCACTGCTTCCTTCTGAGTTCATTTTTCTTCATGTGAATTTAAAAGTTTTTTCATAAAAGGGCTTTGGTAAACTTGAAAGTATTGATATTCCTGAAAAAGTCTTTATTTTGCTCTTACAAAGGAGAGTTTGAGTGTAGAATTTTTTAGACTCACAGCGATTTCCCCTGAGTACTTGGAAGATATTACACCATTGTCTTCTTGCATCTGTTGTTACTCCTACGGGTACCAAATAACCTTGGGCAAGTTACCTAATTTCTCTTAGTCTCCTTGTCTATTAAACAGATAATAGTATCCACTTCAAGGATAATTGTGAAGAGATGATGTATACAAAATGTGAGAATAGTGCCTTCCATACAAGGAAGCACACAGTAGTTACTAGCCCTGAAAATTACTTTTGTATTTTTTCATAATTTCTTGGCTTCCTTGGATTTTACTAGTTCATATAAACTTTAGTTTGTCTAGTTGTACACAAAGACAAAATCATGTTGCGATTTCTTTAATTGAAATTGCATTCACTTAGCAATAATCGCGCCTCGGATAAACCTCATTGGCTACGATTGAAATTGCATTCACATTATATTCCAGGGAACTGATATCTTTATAATATTAGGTCTTCCCATTTTCTCCTTTTATTGAGGTAGGTGGTGACTGGTGATTTTTCCCTATAAATGTCTTACACAACTTTTGATGCATTTGTTTCCTGTAGGTTTTGTTGGTATTTTAGATATTATCTTTTTTCTTACTATATTTTCAAATTGGCTATTTGCTGGCTCACAGAAACATTTCTGATTTTGGGATTTTGGTCTTATATCTAACATCCCAACTGACTTCTCTTATTAGTCCCAAGAGTCTATTTTTAGATATTACTGAGTTTTCTAGGTAGACAGTCACAAAATGATAGTAATTTGTCTTTTGCTTTTCATTCCTTATGATACCTTATAATCTTTTTCTTGTCTTACTGCCTTGGGTAGACCCTCCAGTACAATGTTCAATAGTAACATTGGTAGCTGACCAACCAGCATCTTAATTCACATCTGTGTTGAAAGAAAAGACTTTGTAGAGAGGTTCCTATTCCCTTTGATCATGGAGATGGTGTTCTCCCTCTGCTGGGCATATGTGTTTACTTGTGTCTCTAACAGTGCAGACAGATTTATACTGAATGACTGATTCTTTCTATGTGGATGGCAGCATCTCCTGGAATGTTATTTGATCTCAGCAGAGCCTGTTCTTAGAAAATATTTAAGGAAATCTATATAAGCATGTCTTTCCTGTGCCCTCCCAACAAAACCTATTCATTTAAAGAAACTAAATCCGCAAACATCCTTGGTCTTCTCCCCTGGTCCTCACATCAGCTCCGTGTGATAATGGAAAAGAAATGGACTTTAGAGTCAGGCAGATCTGGGTTTGAGTTGAAGCTTCGCCACTAAGTAGATGTGTGGCTATCTTAGTGTGTTTGGGCTGCTATGACAAAAGTTGATTTCTCATGGTTCTGGAGATTAGCGGTCCAAGGTGAGGGGGCCAGCATGGTTCTGGTGAAGACCCTCTTTTGGGATGCAGATCGCCATCTTCTTACTATGTGCTCACATGCTAGGAGGGAGAGAGAGCCCTCTGCAGCCACTTTTTTTTTTTATTAGGTAAATAGGAACTTTATTAGGTATAATTTTTTTAAATTAACATATAATGTATTATTTGCCCCAGGGGTACAGGTGTATGAATCATCAGGCTTACACATTTCACAGCACTCACCATAGCACAGACCCTCCCCAATATCCATAATTCAGCAGTCCTATCCCTACCCCCCCACCCCCAGCAACGCTCAGTTTGTTTCCTGAGATTAAGAGTATCTTATGTTTTGTCTCCCTCCCAATCCCATCTTGTATCACTTTTCCCTCTCTGTGCCCCATGACCCTCTGTCCTGCCTCTCAAATTCCTCATATCAGGGAGATCATATGATAATTGTCTTTCTCTGATTATTTTGCATGGCATAATACCCTCTAGTTCCATCTACGTCATTGTAAATGGCAAGATTTTGTTTCTTTTCTCTTGATGGCTGCATAGTATTCCATTGTATATATATACCACATCTTCTTTATCCATTCATCTGTTGATGGACATCTAGGGTCTTTGCATAGTTTGGCTATTGTGGACATTGCTGCTATAAACATTGGGGTGCATGTACCCCTTTAGATCACTACATTTGTATCTTTAGGGTACATACCCAGTAGTACGATTGCTGGGTCATAGGGTATTTTCAACTTTTTGAGGAACCTCCATACTGTTTTCCAGAGTGTGCAGCCTCTTCTTCTAAGGGCACTGATACCATTGCAGAGAACTCCATCCTCTTGACCCAATTACCTCCCAAAGGCCACATCTCCTGATCCCATTGCGTTGGGATCAAGATTTCAACATTTGAATTTTGGGAGGGAACACAAACTTTCAGACTGTAGCAGTGGCCTTAGGCAAGTTCCTTAACATCTCTGAGGCTGTTTCCTTCTCTATATAGAACAGTGATAACAGGAACTTCTTTAAAAAGTTGTTCTGAAAAATAAGTGAGATAACAGGAAATAATAGGGACCAAGTGGTTGCCATTTGTTGAAGCTCATGGGTGGTGGTCTCCTGTCATCTTCCCTCCCCTGCTGTTTCTTTCAAATCCAGATTGTGCTTCAGACTAATCAGAAAAGCTTCTGGGGAGAGGCCATCCATATACCTCCTGGTAACTTGTGTTTCCTTGGTAATCAATGTAGATTTCTCTTGGATAAATTTCCTTAATATTTTGAATCACCATTTGATTTTGCTTCTGTACCAACAGCTCTTAGTTATTCTCCCAGCTTGTTGATGGACCTTACTATTAGTGACTATCCATGTTCCTTATGAACTGTGCCCTCCTAACCACAAGTCTCTCTCTTTGCTTTATTACTTGGTGTTCCCGTCCTTCTGAAGATTAAAAAAAAAACCAAACAAACCTCTATTTCCTTATTGAAGATAACATTTTAAGTGCAAAACCCCCCAGAGAGAGTATAAAAGAAGTGAATAACAAAACGTCTTCTGGGACTAGGTTTTCCCAGGAGGGATCATGAAGTTCTTGAGCAATTAAAGAGTCGTTGGGGCTGGGGAATTGATAAAGAGGCAGCCATAGTGGGCAGAAGAATGGAAGTACCCCTTCAGAGTCTCACAAAACCTAAAATCTGCCTATTTTACAGCGTCATTTATCTGGGTCCTGTGGAATTTTTTACTTGGCCCAGAGCTTTTCTGCAAGTGTCTTATCAGGAATAATAATGACAGCAATGACTGTTCTTAAGTACAGGAAAAGAGCATCATGAAAACAAAACATAACTGGAATTATGGGGATGTGCCTCCATAGAACAATCTGGAGCACAAAAATAACTCTTCCATTGCAGACCTAAACCAAGCGTTTCATGGAAGCAACAGTGAGCATCTGATTTAAAAAAGCCATGGCCCAGAAACTC
>CM053610.1:56069718-56086980 GCA_028646535.1 Procyon lotor
GAATCCTGGAATTGTGTGTAAATGCGGACTTTGTCGTGTTTGCTGTGGCCCATGGCCTGCCTTTGCTGATCCATCATTTAGAAAAGTGGGGATAATTATTTCAGGGCTTCTCTCAGTATTGTGGGGGCTGTTAAACTCTGGGTACACCCAAGACAATGTGCCAGGCCCTGAATGCCACCTGTCATATGTGTTGAGGTAAAAGGTTGAAAACCCCTGTCGACCTGTATCCCCCTTATTCCAGTGTGAGTAGGCATGTGGGCTTACTTTTAATTTGTTCTTGAGTTCAGTGTACTCTGATGTTACTTTGAAAATAGGCAGCTCGAAAGGATGTCTGATAGTTTAAAGAGAAGCAAACATTGCTCTAGAAATCTTCAAAACCCAGACATTGATTTCTAGCAGCTTCCTCTGTAATACATTTTTCTTTTCTGTCCGTGCCTTGTTCAGTCTCGGTGTCTTGCCCCATCTCTAAATTTTGTTTGGCATTGTCTTCCAGGAGTTAGCAGGATAATCCGGATTGACTAAAAACAGACCTCTGGAAGGATTAGGGCATGTGGGGTGGGATGCAATACGCGGCTGAGCAAAGAGCTATGGAATCCAACCGGAGACACCTCTACTTTGGGGAACGGCCCCTGGGGTCCTGAATTCCCAGCTCTAAGTGGAACCTGGACTTTGGAGAAGGGGCCTGGGTGCTGGTAGTCTACCCTGGATCATTGTGAATTTAAATGGGAGCCTGTGAATTTAAATGAGCCTGTGACAGGGCTCTGTAAACTGTAGGACTTAGGGACCTCAAGGAGGCACAGACAGGTAGTGAGATCCTGCCCCATTTGCATTGCCGAAAAAATCCCGTGGCTAAATTGGTGATGCTGCTTGAATACTTTTTGTTTGAATGTCTTGAAGGAGGTGGGGTGAAGTTGCAGATGACCGAGGCAGGACACATTCCTGACCTCACTCTGGGCTTTCGCATCCCTCCCTGAGACCCTGGGCACCTGGGACAGACTGAGAAGCTCTGGAAAGGATGTGACCTTCTTTCTCTACTGAAGGAGGGAGTGAGTTAGGAGGGAAGGAAGGAGAGGAAAAACCTTAGATGGAATCGATTCTAGTTGTTGACTTTGGGAAAACTGATGGTGGGGGCTTTGAGACTAGAATAGAAAGATGAGGTCATAGGGGAGAGGCAGAAAAGGTGAGAGAGAAATGAGTGTGAGAAGGATTGATAAAGACAGCAAGAGGGATACAGGAGATGAGCAAGAAGAGAAGAGTGGGGGGGCACCTGGGTGGCTCAGTGGGTTAAAGCCTCTGCCTTTGCTTAGGTCATGATCTCAGGGTCCTGGGATCGAGCCCCGCATCCGGCTCTCTGCTCAGCGGGGAGCCTGCTTCCCCCTCTCTCTCTGCCTACTTGTGATCTCTCTCCCTCGGTCAAATAAATAAATAAAATCTTTAAAAAAAAAAAAGAAGAGAAGAGTGGGAAGCATACCAGCCCTTGACCTTGGGGAGCCAGAGTCCTAGCCCCTCATTGATTGCAGCAGCTGCCTTTTAAACACGGACAAAGATTTGGGCTCCTCTTAGGCATGATGCAGAATTCTGTTTGGTTGTATTAAACTCACGTTACATGTGCTGAGTGCCTCCAATGGAAGAGCCCTGCATAGGCCGAAAGAGTACACTCTGCATAGATTTTGTGTTTAACATGGGGGATTTTTTGCAAGGTGTGCTTTCTAAAGTTCAAGAGTGACTTAAAAAGTCATGAAATTGACTTCTTTATCTGGTTTATGGAAATTACTTTTTTTTTCGTAAGAAGCAAAAACTCTGTAGAAACCAGTATCAATCAGTGTTCGAAATTCTGAGGCTACCAGTGAAAAACAGATGAAGCAAAATGTTTGGTATAGGTCAGAATAGGATTCCATCCAAAGCAGGGGGATTTCTTCCCTTGATCTTCTCTTTTTCTTTCTTTTTAATGAAGCCAGGAACATAAATATTTACATGTGTCTCTCACCCCCTCTGAAGAGTGATTTTGGCTGGATTCCTTCTGAAGAGGGTAGGGTTGGATGGGTCAAGAAATCCTGCGGCTGATTTCCTGCCTCTGAGCCCCTGGGTGGTGTCCCCTGGAAATAGGGCTCTGCCTGCTTTGAAGGGAAAGTTCTCTGTGGCAGCTCCAGCCCAAGGACAGTGACAGTAAAATGCCCTCCAGAGAGAGCCCGCTGGCCTGGCCTGCCGCTCCGTGTGTTTGGTGCCCTCAGGAATGTGTGGATTTAGCAAATAACAACATGTCCCCAGTGGAGCCCCAGGCTTGCTCGCTCTATAGGGGCTGGCTCTTTTCCAAGCTTGAAGGATAGCACTGGTTGAGCCCTCATTATCCACAAGGGGAAGCGAGCGGGCTGGCTGGAGGGAGACAGATAGGCCTTCCTCAAGGGCTTTATTCCCGCAGGTTTTGAGTTTTTGTATCATGGAGTTTCACTCACCGAATTTTACTCTTTTAGTTCCGAGAGTTTGCTCAAAAATCCCAGTGGTAACATAATTACTGCTTTTGAAAAAAATGTCAGCTGGATGTCAGCCACCACAGAAGTATTTCCGAGTGGGAAATGACCTCAGAGATGATTCTGCTCTCATCACTGAATGTCCGGAGGCTTTGTGCACAGCTGGTGCGTGACAGACCAGCACCCAGCGTCCAGGGTGCCCGACTCCCAGCTCCCTACTGTGGCCCGTACAGCCCCCTGCCTCTCCTATCATTAGAATCAGCTCAAGAATTCAAGTTGTATTATTAGGTCACGATGAAGTGACCTGTGCTCTGGTTCTGGTTCTTTCCAAACTCAGGTCTATACCTGAGAAAAAGGATCACACAAAAACTTATATAAAAACTTATTATTCATAATAGCCAAAGATTAGAAATACACCAGATGTCCATCGACCGATGAATGATGGATAAACAAAATGTGGGCTGTCTTCACAATGAAATATTATTCAGTCACCCAAGGGAATGAAGTACTGATACAGGCTATAGTGTGCATGAACTTTGAATGTCCGGACCAGGCAAATTAAAAAAAAAGGAGATCAGTAGTTGTCAGGGGCTTGGGCGTGGTGGTGGGGAGAATGAGGAGTGACTGCTAATAGGTACAGGGTTTATTTTTGGGGTGATAACATTCTAGAAATGAGATGGCTGCACAGCTCTGAATATACTAAACAATACTGAATTGTCATTTTTTTTTTAAAAAAGGAAGAATTTTACATGTGTGAATTGTATCTTAATAAAGCTGCTATTAAAAAAAAATCCTAGTTCTTCTCTTACCAGTTGGGGAGCGTTAG
This sequence comes from Procyon lotor, assembly GCA_028646535.1. Classification (NCBI taxonomy): domain Eukaryota; kingdom Metazoa; phylum Chordata; class Mammalia; order Carnivora; family Procyonidae; genus Procyon; species Procyon lotor. The sequence goes on from CM053610.1 coordinate 56,073,013, forward strand.
ACAATGACTCTAAATCCAAGTCATCTCAGTTACAAGATACACATCCCAGAGTTGTTTTGATAAATTAGGTCATGAATTTGAAAATGCTTCTATTTTTTTTTAAAGATTTTATTTATTTGACAGAGACAGATATAGCAAGAGAGGGGAACACAGGGAAGGGAAGTGGGAGAGGGAGAAGCAGGCTTCCCGCTGAGCAGGGAGCCCGATGCAGGGCTTGATCCCAGGACCCTGGCTGGGATCATGACCTGAGCTGAAGGCAGACGCTTAATGACTGAGCCACCCAGGCACCCTTGAAAATGCTTCTAAACAATAAGCCTTATGTATTTGGGGAGCAATCAACAGGTTATAAGTTCATTATAAATTGGATTTTTATCCTCTGTATTTTCTACAACACTAACAAGTTCTCACTACATAGTCATTCAAATAGACTTTCTTAAATGATTAAAAAATGTTGCAGCTTTTTAATTTTTTTTTGCAATTTTTAAAATTACAGTAAAAAAATAACATTTTTTACAATTCTTTTTGCCCTCAACAAATTTTTAAGTGTATATAGTACAGTATTGTCAACTATATGCACACTGTTTTACAACAGTTTTCTAGAACTCTCATTTTGCACAATGAAAACTCTATATCCACTTAAAGCCACACCTCTTTTCCCTCCTTTTCCTCCCAACCCCAATATTCTCCTTTCTGGTTCTACGCATTTGACTACTGTAGATACTTCATGCAAGTGGAATCATATAGTACTTGTGTTTTGGTGACCGGCTTATTTCACTTAGCATGAGTGCCAGAATATCCTTCCTCTTTAAAGGCTGAATAAGATTCACCATACGTCCATGTACCACATTTTCTTGACTGTTTATCAGACGATGGACATTTGGGTTGTTTCCACCTTTTGTCTACGGCAAATAAAGCCGAAAGGAAGATGAGAGTGCAGATGTCTCTTTGAGATACTCTTTTACAATTCCGTAAGTGGGATTGCTAGATCATATACATGGTAGTACAAGTCTTACCTGGTGGAATTTTGCAAATGTATTATGAGAAAGGGTTAGAAAAGCCATTTAAGGAGTTATTTAAAAAATTTTTTTGAGGAAACTCTGTACTGTTTTTCATTTTACATACTCACCAATAGTGCACAAGGGTTCTGATTCCTCCACATCCTTGTCAACACTTGTTATTTTGTGGGGTTTTGGGGGTTTTTTGTTTTTTTTTTTGGTAATGACTGTCCTAACAGATATAAGGTGATATTGTGGTTTTGATTTACATTTCCTTGCTGATTAGTGATGAGCATTGTTTCATATACCTGTTGTCCATTTGTATGTCTTCTTTGGAGAAATGTCTATTCAAATCTGTTGCCCATTTTTAAATTGTTTTGTTGTTGTTTTGGTTTTTTGCTATTGAACAGGAGTTCCTTATGTATTTTGAATACTAAACTCTTATCAGATATATGGTTTGCAAATATTTTCTCCCATTCTGTAGGTCGCCTCATCACTGTTACTATTTCCTTTGCTGTGTAGATTTTGAGTCTGATATAGTCTGATTTATCTATTTTTGGTTTTGTTGCTTGTGCTTTGGTATCCTATCCAAGAAATCACTGCCAAGACCAATGTCATCAAGCTTTTCTCCTATGTTTTCTTATAGGAGTTTTATAGGTCCAGGTCTTAGGTTTAAGTCTTTAATCCATTTATAGTTGGATTTTTGTGTATGGTATAAGATAAGGGTCCAATGTCATTCTCTTTTTTTTGCATATGGATATCCAGTTTTCCCAACACAGCTTATTGAAGACACTATCCTTTCCCCATTGTATAATCTTGGTGTCCTTATCGAGGATCATTTGGCCATGTGTGGGGGTTTATGTCAGGGCTTAATATTCTGTTCCTTTGGTCTATATGTCTGCCTTTATGCCAGTACCATACTGTTTTGAGTGTCATAGCTTTGTAATATGTTTTAAAGTCAGAAAGTATGAGGCTTTGTTTATCTATCTCAAGATTATTTTGGCTATTCAAAGACCTTTGAGATTCCATGTGAATTTTTGGGTTGCTTTTTCTATTTCGGCAAAAATTGTCATTGGGACTTTGGTAGGGATTGCATTGAATCTGTAGATTACTTTGGGTAGTATGGACATTTAAACGATATTGTGTCTTCCAATCTATGAATGTGGGATATCTTTTTATTTGTGTCTTTTTAAATTTCTTCCAGCAATTACTTTTCAGTGTAAAAGTCTTTGTCCCTTTTGTTAAATTTATTTCTAAGTATTTTATTCATTTTGATGCTATTGTACATGGGATTGTTTTCTTAATTTCTTAATTTCCCTTTTGGATTGTTAATTGTTTATGTATAGATATGCAATTGATTTTTGTTTGTTGATTTTTGTATCCCATGACTTTGCTGAATTTGTGTATTACTTCTGTGTGTGTGTAAGTGTAATTTTTAGGGTTTTCTATGGATAAGGTAATATCATTTGTAAATAGACAAAATTAACTTCTTCCTTTCTGGTTTGGATGCCTTTTATTTCCCTTTCTTGCCTAATTGCTCATGTTAGGACTTCTAGGACTATGGTGAATAGAGGCAGTAAGAGGGAACATCCTTGCCTTGTTCCTGATCTTAGAGGATAAGCTTTTTTAGTTTTTCACCATTGAGTAGGATGTTAATTATGGGCTTCTCATAGAAGACCTGCTATTGTTTTGAGGTAATTTTCTTCTTCCTAGTTGGTTGGCTGATTTCTTATCATGAGAAGGTGTTGAGTTTTGTCAGGTGCTTTATCTGGGCCTATTAAGATGATCATGGGATATTTATCCTTTGTTCTGTGGTTGTGGTATATCACTTTGATTGATTTTCATCTGTTGAACTGTCCTTACATCCCAGGGATAGATGCCACTTGGTAATGTGTATGATCCTTTTAATCTGCTATTGAAGTTGATGTACTAGTATTTTATTGAGGATTTTTGCATTTGTATTCATCAGGGGCATAATATTTTTCTTTGCTTGTAGTATATTTGGCTTAGGTATTAGAGTAATACTGGGCTCATAAAATGAGTTTGGGAGTGTTCCCTCCTCTTCAGTTTTTTGGAAGAGCTTGAGAAGGATTGGTGTTAATTTTTCTTTACGTGTTTGGTAGTATTCTCCAGTGAAACCATCTGGGCCTAAGCTTTTATTTTTTGGGAGATTTTGACTACCAATTCAGTTTCCTTACTAATTATAGGTCTGTTCAGAGTTCCTGTTTCTTTATGATTCAGTCGTGGTAGATTGTATGTTTCTAGGATTGTCCATTTCGTCTAGCTTATCCAACTTGCTGGCACATAATTGTTCATAGTGGTCCCTTATAGTCACTATTTTATTTCTGTGACATAAGTTTAATGTCACATCTTGCATTTCTGATTTTGAGTATTTTCTCTTTTTTCTCAGTCTAGCTAAAGGCTTGTCAGTTTTCTTGATCTTTTACGACAAACCAACTCTTAGTTTCCCTTTTTTCCTACTTTATATTCTCTATTTCATTTATTTCTGCCCTAATGTTTATTCTTTCTTTCCTTCTCCTAGCTTTGGGCTTAGTTTGTTTTTCTTTCTCTAGTTCGTTGAGCTGTAAAGTTAGGTTGTTTATTTGAGATCTTTCTTCTTTTAAATGTAGGTGTTTACCACTATGAACTCTACTCTGTCTGCTGCTTTTGCTACATCCTTCAGTTTTGGTATGTTGTGTTTTCACTTTGCTTACCTCGAAATATTTTCTCATTTCCCTTCTGATTTCTTCTTTGGCTTATTGGTTGTTCAAGAGTATGTTGTTCAATTTCTACATTTGTGAATTTTCTGGTTTTCCTTCTGTTGATTTCCAGTTTCATTCGGTTGTGGTCAGAAAAGATACTTGGTATGATTTCAATCTTAAATTTGTTAAGACTTGTTTTGTGACCCAACATGTGATCTATCCTGGAGGGAGGATAGTCTTTTTTTTTTTTTTTAAAGATTTTATTCATTTATTTGACAGAGAGAGAGAGATCACAAGCAGGCAGAGAGGCAGGCAGAGAGAGAGGGGGAAGCAGGCTCCCTGCTAAGCAGAGAGCCCGATGGGGGGCTCGATCCCAGGACCCTGAGATCATGACCTGAGTTGAAGGCAGAGGCTTTAACCCACTGAGCCACCCAGGTGCCCCCTGGAGGGAGGATATTCTGTGTATGCTTGTGAGAATGTGTATTTTGCTGCTATTGTGTGGAATGTCCATTTGGTCTATCATGTTGTTCAAGTGTTCTGTTTCCTTATTGATCTTCTATCTGGATGTTCTATCCATTATTGAAGGTGGGGTATTGAAACTCTGATATTATTGTGTTGCTGTCTATTGCTCCCTTCAGTTTTTTAATATTTGCTTCATATATTTGGTTGATCTGATGTTCGCTTTCTAGACACTTGTAATTGTTATATCTTCCTGGTGAGCTGACCCTTTTATCATTATATAATGTCCTGCTTTGTCTCTTGTGACAGTTTTTGACATAAAATCTATTTTGCCTGATGTGGTATTGGCCACACCTGCCTGCTCTTGCTTCTGTTTGCATAGAATATCTTTTTATATCCTTTCACTTTTAGCCCAAGGGTGTCCTTAAATCTCAAATGAGTCTCTGGTACACAGCATATGGTTAGATCTTGTTTTGTTGTTGTTGTTGTTGTTGTTGTTAATCCACTTAATCATCAGAAGTGTTATAATTCTTAAGCATTGCTTTGAAATCAATCTGTACATCTGGTTGCTTTTCTTTTTATTATTATCTTTTTATTTCCAACTGTTTGTGACAACACTTTATTTTATTTTTATTTTTTTAAGTAAGCTCTATGCCCAACACGGGACTTGAACTCACAACTTCAAGATCAAGAGTTGCATGCTCTACCAGCTGAGCCGACCAGGCACCCCCTGGTTTCTTTTAAATCTAAGTATTTCTCAGAACTAAAGTAACCTGAATTTCCTCCCCCTCCTCATTTAATATTCTTCTTGTCTCTTTCTTCTTTAACAGACACAACATACCTGATTCATAGGCAAGACCACAGTCTGATTCCAAAGATGTGTTCCACAAACCCAGGCAACTGGGTCACATTTGATGATGACCCTGTCTTTCAGTCTTCTCAAAAGTCAAAGAATTTACCTCTGGAGACTCAAAGCATCTGTAGGCCCAATGGACTTATGCTGAACCTTTCTGGTGCTAAGGAATTTCCCAGTGGATCTTCCTCTGCCAACAGTACCCCCCTCTCCTCTCCCATCATAGACTTTTACTTTAGTCCAGGACCTCCAAGTAACTCTCCTCTTTCTACACCTACCAAGGACTTCCCAGGCTTTCCTGGCATCCCCAAAGCAGGGTCTCATATGCTTTATCCTATCCCAGAAGCAGCTTTAAACAGTCCACTTACAACACCAGGAGCAAGTTCTTCCTTGCTATCTACTAAACCGACCTGTTTATCCCATGCTTCCTTACCCAGCGACCACTCATGTACACATCCAGCTCCCAAAATGGGTCTTCCAGATGAAGTTGGCCCTCCCCAGGCTGAAAGCCTCGGGTTTCAAAGTGATGCCCCCCAGTTTCAGTATTTTCGGGAGGACTGTGCTTTTTCAAGTCCATTTTGGAAAGATGAAGGCAGTGCTTCCCAGGTTGCCTTTGACCCTTCAGGAAGCAGAAAGATGTACCCATCAAGAGACAAAGAGACGCCTCTCGATCAAAAAAGCTTAAATCAGGGTTCACTTAACTACATCTGTGAGAAGCTTGAACATCTCCAATCAGCTGAGGACCAAGACTCGTATGGAAATTTGTCTATGCAGTGTCTGTATGCCGAAGACACCACCTCTTCCTTTGTCCCTCACACGCTTTTCAGGAGTCAGCCAAAACCTGGATGGTCTTTCATGTTGAGGATTCCCGAGAAGAAGAACATGATGTCTTCCCGTCAGTGGGGACCAATTTTTCTAAAAGTCTTACCTGGTGGAATTTTGCAAATGTATTATGAGAAAGGGTTAGAAAAGCCATTTAAGGAGTTACAGCTCGATCCACATTGCCGGCTTTCTGAACCCAAACTTGAGAACTTTAGTGTGGCAGGAAAAATCCATACTGTGAAGATTGAACATGTGTCTTACACAGAAAAAAGGAAATACCACTCCAAGACAGAAGTAGTTCATGAACCAGACATCGACCAGATGCTGAAGTTAGGGTCCACAGAGTACCATGATTTCCTCGACTTCCTGACTACCGTGGAGGAGGAGCTAACAAAGCTGCCAGCTGTTTCAAAACCTAAAAAGAACTACGAGGAACAAGAAATTTTCCTGGAAATTGTGGACAACTTTTGGGGGAAAATCACTAAAGAAGAAGGAAAATTGGTTGAAAGTGCTGTCATAACTCAAATCGGTTGCCTCTGCTTTGTGAATGGGAACACAGAATGCTTCTTGACCTTGAATGACCTTGCACTGCAGAAGCGAAATGAACGCTATTTTGAAAAAGACCCAGAAAAGAAGGGGATTGATATTCTTGATCATCATTTTCATAAGTGTGTGAAAGCACAAGAATTCGAGCAATCACGAATCATTAAGTTTGTACCGCTGGACGCCTGCCGATTTGAGCTAATGCGTTTTAAGACTTTGTATAACGGGGAAGATCTTCCCTTTTCCCTCAAGTCCATGGTGGTTGTCCAGGGGGCCTATGTGGAGCTTCAGGCCTTTGTCAACATGGCCCCATTGGCTCAGAGACCATCCTGTGCCAGTGCCTTGAGGTCCTGTGACAACATCATGATACACTTTCCTGTCCCATCCCAGTGGATCAAGGCCCTCTGGACCATGAATCTCCAGAGGCAGAAGTCCCTGAAGGCCAAAATGAATCGCCGGGCATGTCTGGGGAATTCACACGAACCCGATTCTGAACCTGTTATACAGGTCACGGTGGGGTCAGCAAAATACGAGAGTGCCTACCGGGCTGTCATATGGAGGATAGACCGGCTTCCTGATAAAAATTCAAGTAAATATTCAACACCCCAAGTGAAGTAGCTTCAGTGTTCTCACACTGGTTGAAAGCAGGCTGACACACATGGTAACGTCAGTCCCCTGGGGCCCTGCTCGCACTGCCTGGTGAAAGGTCCATTTGGTCAAGCAGTGGATTTAGTGTGTCCTCTGTGCCTATTTCTAGCAGATACGTTTACTTAAAAATTTTTTTTTAATATCATAAAAAAATACCCTAAGCTAAAATTTTCTTGTGGATGGTGGCGCTGAGGGAAGATTGCTTGCTGGACTTTGTGACATCAGCCACCAACCTCAAATGTTAAAACTATTGCTCACAGAGCTTAGATGTCCCTAAGATCTCTCATGCATGAATATACCTGAACGTTATTGTATTCTCAGCCAGTACCACGTTCTCCATAGGTTTTGCTCCCTGCTCTTTGAGATAAGACTGCCCAAACTGATTTCTTTAGCTGGTTTAATCTGGCCATCTTGACTAGCTGTTTTAGAATTGAGTAGACACAACCCAAGCATTAAAAATTCAGTTAAATTTTAAAATGTTTGCAAAGAAAACAATGAATCTAGAAGTTCAGAACTTCATTTTTATCAATTTTTTGGAAGATTTTGTTTATTTATTTGACAGAGAGAGAGAGAAGACAAGCAGGGGGAGTGGCAGAGGGAGAAGGAGAAGCAGGATCCCCATTGAGCAGAGAGCCCGATGTGGGGCTTGATCCCAGCACCCTGAGATCATGACATGAGCTGAAGGTTGATGCTTAACTGACTGAGCTCTAGAAGTCCAGAACTTTAAAAACACAGTCCTGGCACCATGTTTATTTTAGGATAGTAGCTTAGTTGTGTCTATAATAGAGCAAAAAAGCAAATTTTGAAATTAAGGCTACTCCCTGTTTTAGTTCAGTTATTTCTAGTAGAACACTGGGTTATGGGGGGCAGATTTGGGGATCTGAGTTGATGCAGTCACTCATTCAATCAAACCTTTATTGAGCACTTATTGTAAACCAAGTACCCATCAGGTGCTGGAGCTAAAGATGAATAAGGTCCCATCCCTGCTTCTAAATAGTTCACAGCTAGTCCTGTCCTTCAGGGAAATTTGATTTCATCTGAGGAGCCTTCAGGCTGTGGACTTCAGAGGAAGCATTTTTATTGGGGTGGACCTATGGCAGTGTTTCTCAAACTTGGCAGTATGTATGATGGCTGTTAGATAATTTTGACGTTCAGGATCTATTCCACACCAGTTACATCAGAATATCTGGGGAAGGGCCTAAGCACCCGTATGTTTTTTTTTTTTTTTTTTAAGATTTTATTTATTTATTTGACAGAGATCACAAGTAGGCAGAGAGAGAGGGGAAAGCGGGCTCCCTGCTGAGTGGAGAGCCCGACGTGGGGCTCGATCCCAGGACCCTGAGATCATGACCTGAGCTGAAGGCAGAGGATTTAACCCACTGAGCCACCCAGGTGCTCCAACACCCATATGTTTTGAGAGCTCCCTAGATGAACCTAGTGTGTGCCAGGGTTGAGGGACACTGGTCTGTAGGCTTTGGAATGTTCTGGAGAAGGAAGAGCAAACCCTTCTAAGACTATACTAGACTTGAGGGGTAGCATGGATCATGCCCCTGGGTCCAGGACCACCTTGTCTGACTTGTAGTTTGCTAACTTAACATCTGTCTTGTGACTGTCGCCTGGGCAAAGGCCAGGGTCCGGCAGGTGAGGGACACAGCTGGGTGGCTGAGGGCTCCAAGGTCCTCCTGTAGCAGAGAAGCCACTGCACAGAAGTTCTCCTTGACACTGGTCCCGCTCCTCAGTTGGTGCCACATTCCGCTCTGCAGCGTTCTCATGACTCATATTAGTTAGGGTGCCACTTTCAAGGAATAGCAATGACAGCTCAGGCTCAAGGCAGGGCAGGGTGGTGGTGGGGTGGTATGGTCACACGGATGGCTTCTAATGGTGCCTTCTGGTCAACTCCAGCGTGATGGCAATTTCTAAGGTGATTCCACAGAGGTAATGTCTCCTGCCTTCTTTTATAACTTTGTTGGAGAAGCAGGTTAAAACCATTCTCGGCTTAGGGAAACAAGTTTTGAGGTCTTGAATGTGGGGTTCCAAACGATCTATTGTCAAAGTTATCTGTGCTACTTTTAGGTGAGAGGCATTGTGGAAGTCATATTATTGCCTTTGATTTTGCTGAACACGGAGGGAAAGAGAGGAAGGCAGGCTGAATGCCTACTGTAATCTCCTCTATCCATAGATGTCCCCTGATGTCCGGGTCACCACCCGAATCCTGCTTATGCCTCAGAGAGGAGCACAAGGGGCTCATCCTGCTGGCTTGTCCTGAGGGGGTCAAAGGGACAGGGGGCCAGGCTTGCGACGAGCCCATTCCAGTCGCTCTGCCTCAGAGCAGGCCCTCCTGTTAGAGACAGAGCAGACATGCTTATTTTTCAAACTGAGAGCCTACAAACCATTCTTTTCTAACTTTGGAAGGGGAGCAACATGTAAATGTTCTGTGAAAATGATCCTGTTTAGAACACTGTATTTTCCCAGAGCTAATGGTATAGTTCATTGATTGAGTCACCAAGAATTTATTGAGAAGAGGGCTCACTCATTCATTCCACAAACACCACTGAATTTCCCGTAGGTACAGGCTCTGCACTTGGTGCTGGGGGGACGCGGATGCAGACCTGCTCCTCGCCCTCCAGGAAGCAAGCAGCCTCTCGGGAGAGGCGGATCTGGCAGCGGGCACGTGAGCGCTCTGGGGCAGCGTGCTGTGTTGCAGGCAGGAGCAAACACACAGAGCTGGGATTCCAGAGGAAGGAGTGATGAACCACGGCGGGGGGAGGGGGTGGGGCACTGCGGAAGTCTTTGCCGAAGAGGTGATGGTTCAGTTGGGTGTGGACGAGTCCGCAGGATTCTAGCAGGGAGAGAAACAACAGAAATAGGCCTGTAGGTCGGGGGATCATAGTTACCTGTTGGGACTGAGGGAGTGGAAGGGGAGCAAACCAGCTCATGAAGGACCTTGTGAACCGAACCATTCTTTGGGGTATGGAGTGTGTCTGTCTACCCGGCTTCCGGAGCATGTGCAGGCACCGCTGTGACAGAATCATCCCTTGTTTTAGGAAGTGTTGCGGAGGAGAGATTCAGGAACATAGACACCGGGAGGCCTGCCTGAGAAGCAAGGCCGCTGGTCATGGGACCACCAAGAAGGGAGTGAAGGACGGTGAGGAAACTCAGAGGCACTCTCAAGACAAGGACAGTTTATCTGTGGGCACAGGGGACGGGAGGAGTGCAAGGAGGTCAGGGGGCTCTGGCTTTGGGGACTTGGTGGGCCATTTTGTCATGAGCTCAGATAGCTTGGGATCCTCTCACTACCGCTTTTGAAATCTGTTTCCCTGCCCAGGCAGGACGTTGGGAGTCCTTAGAATCATTAGAGCTTTAAAAACATCCCCATGTTTAGGGCCCATTCTGACCAGTCAGACTCTGTGGGGTGAGGCCCGTGTATAGGTGCTTGGAAGAGGCTCTCCCACACGGCCAGGGTTGAGAAGTGACCTGGGAGCGGTGCTGTGAAGCCCATTGTGGTCCCCTCGGCACAGGTCATTCCTCCCCACTCTGTGTACCCGCATCTCCTAGAGTTCTTACTGCCTCCCACCCGTATTTACTAGCAGCTGAGCTCACCAAGAGCAATTACAAGAGTGGATATTCCCAGTGGGGCTGGCCTTCAGGAATTCTTCTGGAAGACAGTCATAGCACCAGGCCTGCACAGAACAATGTTTTACAAGCATTCCAGTCAATTATACGGTGATAATGCATGGAATAAATTCTTTGGGATCAAAGATGCTTTGTTTGGAGCAGATCTGTGGGCCAAAAGGGGGCCGAGACAGAAGGCAGAGGGCTGTGTCAGGTGGAGTCTGGGGGACAGAGAGGGGCTGGGCTAGGGCACCTGGGCTCCTGTGGCCTGTCCTGTAGTTTCCTCAGTGTGTGTGTGGGGGGTAATGCAAAGAGGGAGAGGGTGCCTAGCAGTTTGCCTCTGGAGGAGAAGCATAGAAGGAGTAAGGTCGGGGCAGAGAGGACATCTTTATGCTAAGGCAGTGCTTCTTAAACTTGTTAAACTTCTTAAAGCCATTTGAACCACCTTTAAAAATGTAGACTGATTCAGCAGGTGATGCCCTGAACGGCTTCCCATGCTGCTCAGGGGGTGCCAGTGCTGCTGGCCCACGGACCATGCATGGACGGGCAGTTTCTTTGAATGCATCTCTTTGTCTATACAACTCTTCAATTGATTGAGTGTTTAAGGAACAAGATTTTTTTTTAAAAAAAAAAAGGTCTTGAAGACCTTGCCCATTTTGGAGGTGCCTGGGCGGCTCAGTCGGCTAAGCATCCAACTCTTGGTTTTGGCTCAGGTCATGATCTCAGGGTCCTGATACTGAGCCCTGAGGGGGGCTCCACACTCAGTGCAGAGTCTGCTAGAGATTCTCTTTTTCCCTCTCTCTCTGCACCCCACCCTCTAAGTAAGTAAGTAAATCAATAAATAAAGTGTTTAAAAAAAATTACCCTTTGCAAGCAAGTTTCTGAAAAACCAGTACCGTTAGAAAAAAATGTTTAAAAACTGGAAAATGAAAGAGATTATATGAACTAACTCTACTGGGCACATCATTAGAAAAAATGTTAGGCCTTTCCTCCTGTAGATTTTTTTTTTTAACTCACCACCCTGAGATAACACCTGAGCTTGAGAATTGGTTGCTTAGCTGACTGAGCCACCCACGCACCCTTCTCCTGTGGATTTTTGAGATCAGGATCGGCCTTTCTTTTTCACTTCCGTATGATTGCAAAGGAAGTGGGAAGGGCTATAGTCTCCTTCTAGTCTCTTTTACCAGCATACCAACGCTTACTATTTCTTTCACAGCGCGGGCAAGTCTTTCATTTTACAGCAAAGGTTGGCCTTGGGCAGGTAGCTCAGATGGCGCATTTGCACTCAAGTGTGAGTGACAACAGAGAAACAGGAAACTTTCTTGGGGGGGGGGGGTTGGGAGGGGAAGGACAGATGAGAACGCTGGTTAGCCACAGGAGGTGCAGACACAGCCTAGAATTAGAAAGGGGAGTGGGAGTGGTGGAGGGCCAATTAAGAAATATGTGTATCTCTACCTACCCATGTTACCAATTTTTTAGATAAAGCTTGCTTTTTTTTCATTGCTGTCATCAGCGCATTGGTGCCTCTCTCCCTGCTTGTGTCATCCTCCTACCATTCATTCCCTCCAACTCTCAAGAATTCACTTTGAGAGGTGCAATATTTTGGTGTAAGAAGGACCAGATGTCAACTCCACCAGAGAATTTGTGACTTGCTTTCCCAGTCCGAAAGTTGTGAGTGGCAATTACCAAAGCCCAAGAGTGCCCCCTGCTGGAAGGCACTGAGATTAAATAACGTGATTGACAAATACCATTGAGCCTTAAACGTGCCAAGACATTGTGCTAAAGACAGACTCAAGACCTCTTTGCAAGGAGGTCAAAATCTAAAGGGGAGTACGTGTTTAGACATTGTACAGTATTTGGAGTTTTTAAAAGCCAGGAAAAATAGGTCAGAAAACTTGAAGGGAAAAACGCTCTCCTTTTTACCAAGTTTTTAGAAAAGCAGATAGAAAAAATTTTGTTTCTAATGTTTCTGGAATATTACTACCTCTTCAACTTGAGTAAATTTGGTTGCAAAAGTTCCAAATGAATTCTTTCCTTTAAAATGGGAATATCAACTTAGACTGTCTCCGATACCATTTTCAGCTCTGAAAGTATAGATTTCACAGTTCATTATCAAAATTATAGTAATTAAATAATAATAATGGATTTATAATCGAATAACACTTTGCAAAGTAGTCCTATACAGTCTAGTATACCGTGGTCTAGTGCTCTCCGTGGGCCAGCTGGTTGGTTAAGTCCTCATCATGATCCTGTATGGTTCATGTTAGCATCGCCAACATCATCACTCCCATTTTCAGATGAGGAAACGGAGGCTCAGAGACATCAAGGAACTTGCCTAGGATCACATAGCCATTAAGTAGCAGAGTTGGGATTGGTCTCTGGGCCATCTGGGTGCTATGTCTGTGTTCTTAGCCACTGTGCCATAAAGGACCTAAGAGTGGCTGAATTAAGTTTAAATAAATTTACTGCCTCCTTGCTGCACACAGAAGACTAAGAAAAGGTAATAGATTGTGGACTCTCCCCTGGGTGTGTGTGTGTGTGTGTGTGTGTGTGTGTGTGTGAATAAAGTTATCACTTGCCTGCAGTGATCTGGGTAGCTTAGAGCACCTCAGAGGCCATTGCCGTGTTGCCCTCCGTGTAAGTGGTGGAGATGGCTAATGAGCATCTGTTGGATAATTTATTGATGGCTTCTCCAGGCCTTTTACAGCCTTAGGATTCTATTAGTCTCTCTACAAGGAACAGGTAAGGAGTGAAAGGCAATTTATCTTTTAAGAATTAAGTGAAATCCTTTAAACTCTTGTTTTTTGTGCCTCAAGCTATATTCTGATAGAAATGTTCTTTCTCAAGGTGTGGCAGTGGTAAAGTAATTTAATCTGGCTTTTCAAATAATTGTCATTCTCATACATTTATTTAAATAAAGATAGCTGCATTAGATATGTAGATGCTGTGGACCACACAACAGAATCATGGAACTTTGTAGACTTACTACAGTGATTGCATCAGAAACATTTTTTACTCCATTGTAACATGAGTGCATGTGTGCACACACAGGTTACAAGACCCTACTTAAAATCTTTGTGTATATCCGGGGCGCCTGGGTGGCTCAGTCGTTAAGCGTCTGCCTTCAGCTCAGGTCATGATCCCAGGGTCCTGGGATCGAGCCCCACATCAGGCTCTCTGCTCAGCGGGAAGCCTGCTTCTCCCACTACCATTCCCTCTGCTTGTGTTCCCTCTCTTGCTGTGTTTCTCTCTGTAAAATAAATAAAATCTTTAAAAAAAAAACAAACCTTTGTGTATATCCAATATCCCTGGGTCTGGAACCGAGCCTGGCCTA
>CM053610.1:56087480-56138646 GCA_028646535.1 Procyon lotor
GAATTGTATATTAAAGAGAGGGACGAGTGCTTAAATGTTTAAGAGAAATGTTCAATGGCCATTGAAATACCTTGACCATTTGATTTTTTTTCTTCAAGGTCCTGATCATCCCCATTGCTTGTCATACAAACTAGAACTTGGATCAGACCAAGAAATTCCCTCTGATTGGTATCCATTTGCTACTGTTCAGTTTGGAATGCTGGACACCTGTGCCTCGAGGACAGAGGTCAGGTCTCTGGGGGTGGAGAGTGATATCCAGCCACAGAAGCATGTTCATCAGCGAGCTTGCTACAACGTTCAGGTACATCCTCGTGCTTTGGTTCAATTGAGGCTTCTGGAGCTATCACCTGATTTGGCTTGAGATGTCTGTTTTGCCCTCGTCAATGACTATGTGTGTGTATATATGTATGCGTGTTTATTTGACATAGAAAAGAGCCCAGTCATGGAAACTTGATGGTTACCAGAGAGCCAAGTTTCTCTCAGTTCTAGAAATCAGGAGCCTGAGTACATGGTGCCACTTAATTCTGCTCTCAATGAAAAATAGGGCATATAAAACAAGTTTGCGTTTCATTTTTTTATTATTTTTTCTTTTAAAAAAATTTTTTTTTAATTTTTATTTTTTTCCCTCCTCAATACCCACTACGAGGCTCATCCAACCCCTCATTCCCTCCTCTCCAAAACCCTCAGTTTGTTGCTCAGAGTCCACAGGCTCTCACGGTTCATCGCCCCCTCCGATTTGCCCCCATTCACCCTTCCTTACTTTCTCATAATGCCCTCCATGTATTTCCTTATGCTCCACATGTGAGACCATAAGATAATTGACTCTCTCCTCCGCTTGACTTATTTCACTCTGCATAATCTCTTCCAGTCCTGTCCATGTGGTTACAAAAGTTGGGTAGTCATCCTTTCTAATAGAGGCATAATATTCCATTGTACGTATGGACCATATCTTCTTTATCCATTCATCTGTTGAAGGGCATCTTGGTTCTTTCCACAGTTTGGTGATTGTGGCCATTGCTGCTATGAACATTGGGGTACATGTGGCCCTTCTTTGTACTGCACCTGCTTCTTTGGGGTAAATACCCAGTAGTGCAATTGCAGGGTCATAGGGTAGCTCTATTTTTAGTTTCTTGAGGAATCTCCACGCTGTTTTCCAAAGTGGCTGCACTAACTTGCATTCCCACCAACAGTGGTAAGAGGGTTCCCCTTCCACCACATCCTCTCCAACATTTGTTGTTTGAGGGCATAGGGCAAATAAAAATAGGGCATATAAAACAAATTCACATTTGAGAAGCATCTTTGTCATAAAAATTATGTCAGCATAGCATTTCTCAAGCTGTGTTCTATGGAACACATATAATGATCCAAGAAAAAAATAAGTTGGGGAATGCCACACACTAAGTTAATGTTAAATAAAGGCTCTGAGAAATTCTGCAATAAAGAAACTTGTTAGACTTAACTTAGTTTCTCCCAACTCATTGATTATAGAATCTTGTCTCTATGGGCACATATATGTAGAACACCTATCAATATCTTCTGTGGCGCACCCTTTGGGAAATGCTGAGTTATTCTATTACAACAATTTTAAATGCTCACCATCGGCTCTTCTGCATTTTTATGTCAGATGAGTTAAAGAGTGACATAAACTTGCACCTATTACTAAACTTGCTTTTACTTCTCATTTTCAAAGTTAGTAGAGATAAAGATAACTGAAGTGCTGTGGTTATGTATGACATCATTAACACCAACTGGTGGTTTTATAATATAGTAATATAAGTCAGGGGTTTTTTTTCTTTATTTTGGACCATCTGTTTATAAGCCTATATATTTGGGTCCAGTGATTTTTTTAACTATTAATTTTAATTAATTAATTTAATCATTAATTAATATAATAATTTAATTACCAATTAACAATTAATTAATTAATTAATGGTGGATGAGTGCCCTTATTTGGAGCCCTTTGGGACCTAAGGACTTAACTCTTCCAGCAGCCGGGAATTGCCCTGCTGAAGAAAGCTGCCTTGCCTCAGGTCACACGCCCCCTTCGGTGGATGCAGGTGTATCAAGACCCTCTTGCCTCATCTCGGGGTAACTGCACCCCTCTTAGTTTGAGCTCACCCTGGGGGATCGTCTGAAGCCTCTATGGTGACTGCATTGCAGCCCCCCTTCCGTCTCCTTCCTTCCACACCCTTCCCTCCCCCACAGCTGTCAACCCCGACAGCACTCCCCGGTGTGCTTTCTGCACACCAGTCTCCATCTCAGAGACTGCTTCTTGGAGACCCTGACTGGTCACACTAGGTACATAAGTATTATGTGTAACTGAAATGCGGATCAAGTACAATGGAGAATTCACTTGCACCTATTTTTCTGTGCATGGGTTGTTCCAGTTTCCTGTTGTTTTAGAGGACAGCTCAAAATTACAGAACAAAGTCTCTGCTGCTTTAATAGCATTTACTAGTTGCTCGCCACTTGGTGACATTCAGTTTCAAAATGTTAACTTACCATTTCATAAGGATTTATTGAGCAATTTCAGAGTGCCAGGTACCACTCTGGATGCTGGAGACACAAGCGTGAACAAGAGACAGGTCCCTGTCCTCGCGATGCACACCTTCCAGCAGGGGAACAGAACATTATTTGTAAACAGATAAAGAGTTTCCGAGAAGGATGGAAGGCTTCCTCCAGCCACATGAAATACATGTGGTCCAGGAGGGCCTCTCTTATGAGGTAACATTTGAGGGGAGATGAAAAAGATGAAGGGCAGGTAGATGGTTCTATCCAGCTGGTTTACTAGCTTGGCATCTAGTTCATTTTAATGAGATGATTTGGGGTGGGTTGTAAATCTCAAGTGGGTGAAAGGCTGCAGATGTGATACTTGGGGTATAATTTTTATTTTATTTTATTAATTAATTAATTTATTTGACACAGAGAGAGAGAAATCAAAACTAGGCAGAGAGGCAGGCAGAGAGAGAGGGGGAAGCAGGCTCCCTGCTGAGCAGAGAGCCGGATGCAGGGCTCGATCCCAGGACCCTGAGATCATGATCTGAGCCAAAGGCAGAGGCCTCAACCCACTGAACCAACCAGGCGCCCCACTTGGGGGTATAATTGATCGCATGTCTAGCCAGGATTCTAAATGTCTTATCAATATGTGTATTCTGTGTATATTTTATAAACCCTCTGTCTGACTTTGAAGGGAGGAGAGTTTCAGTCCTCTTCAAGACTTGACCCTAGAGGAAGAGTTTGGGGCCTTTGTTGCCCAAGAGGAGAGCAGGCTGCCTGACTAGGAGCTGGCATGAGACCGTGGGGGTTCTGTCTGTGTCCAGAGGAGGAGGTGGCTTCAGTCCTTGCGTCACGTGCGAAGTAGGAGCGAGCAGTGTTGGTGCTGTGTTGGTTACTGCTGCCATGTTTTGCTTTTGTATACAGGTTGAAATAGAAAAGAAGAGGATTAAAATCAATGGAGAAGACCCAGACAAAGCTGGTGACTGTGTAACTCAGTAGGAATAGCAAGAGTAAAGGACGACCTGCTTTTCAAATTCGTCATTCACAGAAACCACACAAAGATCTGCTTCTGTGTACTGGAAATGACTTCTGAAGAGAGGGCTTAGGACAGGTCCAATGGCTGTGTTTCGAGAAGTGAAGACCTGAAACCAAACAATATTTTATGTTTTTGATAACATTTGTCTTCCAGGGGTTTCATCTAAAATGTGTCTATCATTTGTATGATGTTTTTGCTTCCCATTAAAACTCAAAGTTTTAATGTGCTACCAGACAGCCAGTTTGGCAAAAGGGTTTTGGGTTTTTAATTACTCAGTGGCTAAGTGTTTTGCACTCCGGGTCAGCTGGGGGCCATATTTATCAGTTTCCAGTCCCCATCTCTTCTTGCTCTGTTAGCACCTCTACTGGAGGGCGAGGCAGTCAAAGGAGACATAATGGAAATTCTCCATCCTTCCTCTTGCTCGTCTCTGGAATGTGGCTAGGTGTGGGATGAAACCCACAGGCTGTGCCAAAATCACAGGCTAAAATGGACGTGTGGAAGTATCTTTGATTTTGAGTAATTTATCTTCCTGTGCTTTTACTACATTGGTGAGTAATCATCGATTGTATTTGGTACTTGTCCTCCCCCATGGTGTTAGCATTTTCAAAATATATTTGTATTCTGGTGTGTGTTGCAAAGAATCTATTTCTGTGTATATGCATATTTTAGTACGAGTCACTAAGACATATTACCTTTTGCTTGGAGAGATTCCTTTCAGAATGGAATGGTATTGGACACTAGTTAAAATATTTATGTGTATTAGAGATGAATTTTTAAAGTTCATGAATATTGTCTTCCAAAAGTACAGACTCTAAGAATGTATTTTTGATAAAAAGTATTATTTGTAATTAACACAAACCTCTCTTGAATAGAAGTCTAAATCATATTATGATTATTTTATGTTGGTTCTGCTATTCTGCTATTTATGCTAATTCTGCTTACTTGAGAGTATTTCTTTTTAAAAGATAAAGAAAATGAAAGACACTAGATTATTTTACCTGGATTTTTACGAAGTGACATTTCTATTCTTCAAAATCCGGTAAATGCTTGGGGTTTCTAATAAAAAGCCAGTGGCATTAGCAATTATAATTCTGTTTATAATTTTCTTGGTAAGACTTAAAATGTATGGATTCTATATTCTACATATTTTTTAGTCTGGAAAAACAAAATCCTCCTTGGGGTATTACTATACCTTCAATTTGTATTAAATCTTAAATATGATTAGGAGGCATATTTCTCTATTTACTAGATTTGTTTTGAGTCAAAGCTGATGATATAATAATGTTCTTTCAAGCAGCATTTATTTGTTGGCCCACAGACTTGATGTCACATGTTTTATTTAATGTTGTGTTTACATTCACTTTAATCTGTTCAAGAACAGATTAAAACAAACACGATGGTCTGTGTCAATCAGTGGATTTTATTGCTGTTCATTATTATATTTTAAAGACAAGGGATGCAAAGGTTGGCTGTTGAAATGAATTGATCTTGTTCTTTTTAACTTCACTTGATGCATTGCTCGTAATGTCACATGTTTGAGACTCACTGTGGATGCATGGCAGCCCGAATGTGTGTGTGTGTGTGTGTGTGTCATTAAAAAAAAAAAAAATCCCACTATCTTTCCCCATCATCTGGTGTGGCACGTTCTGGTGTGACTTCAGTCATGCTCAGAACAAATATGGAGGCAGGCTAGACTTGATGCTGGTCCGTGATCCTAAGGAAGTCAGCTGGGTTAACTACTGCCATTCCCTTTAAATCTGTTCTATGGCATCCTGCCCATGAAGAACTCAGGGTCTGATTCAGATGAACTTAATGAATATTTACACCTCCAAATAATTTCAGCAAAGGGTTCAGTGAGTCACCCCTCATGTTCCACAGGTTGCCTAGTACCGATGGGTACCCCACTGCTGAGGTCATTTACCCAGCAGCCATCCAGCCTTCAGGAGCATCTCAGGATTCCGTGTTGAAAATATTAGTAACAAAAGGCCCAAATTGAGTTTCTGCAGCGATGCAAAGGTTGATAGCATGAACAGCGGGGTGCTACAGCATAATTGTTAATTTGCACATCTATTAGGATCCTTAAATATTCATTACTTAGCATTAAATTAACATTCTGTGAAGGGAGGAGAGGCTTTTTAATACAATTCTTCTGACCTCAGAAATGGCAGAAGGTCAAATGTGACCACGGTGCTCTAAGTGAAAAATCTGGTAAAATTCATTTAGACTTACAAATTAAGAAGTGAAATTGCCTTGGCCAGAAAGTAAATGATAATCTTCAAAACAATCACAAAAATCTGTGCTTTTAAGGTTGGGAAGGGAGGAAGGATGTGAATGAAGGACGAACGACTCCTTTCTAACCTTTTAATTTAAGTACTTGAGATGAACCCTTTATGAGTTTGACTGTTGGGGGTCAGTTGTTTGATGGACACGTTGGTGGCGTTCCAAGGAGTCGACCAGTCTGAGGCTGGTTGTTCTGCTCTCATTGTTCTGATCCGGTTGCCTTACTAGTCGAAGGGTCATATTAACTACATAAATGAATTCATGGCTTGATATCAGGTAACCTGATCAATGGTACAGGTCTGAGTTTAAGTACATTTCCTTTTGCTATGGGAATAAAAATAGTTGGTCGTTAAAAATGTATAAAAATAATTACTTTCCAGCGCATAAGTAAAGGCTGGAATTTTTGACCTGATTTATACATTAGACAGTTTTAGGGTTTTAGTTTCCTTCATTCTGGGGGGCGGTACTTCCGATATAGCCCTTTTTCTTACAAATTCAGTTAGAAGGACTTCCTTAATAATAAGTCAGCATTATTATGTCTTACTCAAAATATGATTTTTATTATCTTATCAATACAAATAGAAAACAGATTGAGCCTTAATAATCATGTAACAAAGTATTTTGTAGATTGCATATTGACTTTTTCTAAAATTAAAGATGTATTTCAAATGATTCTTGCTGTGCGATGGACTTTATATCTTTTTTTCCAAGGTCTGGGGCTACTTTTTTTTTTTTCTCTTTAAGGTATGAAATCCATTTCAAGGATCTTAAATAATTGACTCTCTGGCACTGCTTCATTATTAAGGAGTTCAGTGAACGTGACATCTTGGCACATCCTGGAAAAACAACACCATCCAACTATAATCTGTGATGTTAAAGGATGATTTTTAAAAGAGGGTCTGGTCATTATCTGATAAAGAAATAATACGAGTATGTGTCCAAGGTTTTAGTTAACTCATTAGCTAATGAGGGAACTGGTAAGATATTACAGCTGGTTTCAAGGACAGTTCAAAGAGCAGAGACAGTTATAGGCAATAAGGATTCTGAAATCAATTTATAAGTAGATGCAGAATGGATCTATCCATAGGGCAAAAATCAATAATCAATTTGCCCTACCCCCACACTATTTGCATTTGTATGGACAAAGATCATGTGCATTAATATCCATTTTCTAAAAGTTACAGAGTTGGGAAATACCTCAAAGGAAACAAAAGGTGTCGATAACCTGAATAAATGAGCTAATAGGGCACCTGCTGCGAAAGTCTTTGCCAGTTTTTCCTGACAACCAGACGCACTTTGTCCACAGGAGAATCCTAGGGAATTCTCAAACGTTGGCAACTGGTGTTACAGAAGTCATGTTCCTTTAGTGCAAATTTTTTTGGTTTAGAAAGCGATTTTTATGCAATTGTATAGAATATATTTCAGATAAGGTGTGTGTTGGGTGGGAGGGAGGCCATGAAAGTCAGGAAAGATGGATCAGCTAAAACCAACTGAACAACTTCTCTACCTGCCCTTTTTGTAAGAAAGCTGCCATGTGTTGAAATTCAATTTTTAGCCAGCTAGAGAAGTTAAACCTCCAAACGGCATCAGGAAATGAACTTCATGGTGGCCAGATCATTGAGCGCTGTGTTAGCCACTACCGGAATGAACAGGGTTTGGCTCTAGTTCTGCAGGAACAGCTAAAGAATCAGATGACATAAACTGATTATATTTTATATATTTAATTATCTTAAATAATGGTGGTGCTTGTGTTATGATAACCAAATTCCTCATATTCCCATCAGCCAATTCTCTACCGTTGATCTCAACTCCACCTACACTACCCTGTCTGTTGTGTGTGTAGACACATCCTGAGTCCACTAGGTTGTGCTGTGTGTCTCTCAGACCCTCTTAGTACTCCTTACCCAGGCTTCCAAAGCACAGGGGCCTGATGGAACCATTTAGAAGTGGCCAGTATTTAACCATTATTGATGGCAGTTTCATGGGGCTCAACCTCATTCCCTGCATATTTTCCTGGTTTACATGAAACAAAAAGATCTTTCTGATTATAGTTGTATTAATATATTCCTGCTTAGAGCTGGCATCTAAATATGAATTTGACTGTATTTTATTAATTTTTAAAGCAAGATAGGATTGCTAATCAGAAAGCAAATAGTTGAGTTACAAAGAGTACCTTACATAAAAGCTGTCGGTACCATTCTGCCTTTAAAATCATGTTCTGTCTATAAAGAAAAGGAAAGATGAGGATTAGAAAAGAAAAGAAAAGGATTAGACTAGTTAGTTGCTCCATGTTTTGAAAGATTAGAGTTCATTTCTCAGAGATTTGCCTGGGGATGAAATGCAAATCACCATTAACATCTGAGGTTGCAACTTTCCCATCATCTTCCTCTCCTCCCTGCTCCAGAACAGCCTGACAAACCTCTGGGGGGAGGACAGCATATTTAAATAATATGGTTGGGTGTGTTGACATTTCCCTGAAAAGCCCATGTTACACTATCCAGAATTGCTGTGGATTCCACGTAATGAAACTTGTGGTATACTTTTGAGACAGAAGAGGGCGCTCGCAGGCAAGCTGCTGCTACCCAGAGTTAGAAAAAACAGCATTTGAGTTTGGTGGTGCTTGTGTTATGATTAATAAAAGATCTTGGGGCCATTTTGTAAAGCATTTCAAAGCATTGTGAGTCCAGTGGAGTATAATTAAAATTAATGCAGTAGACAAACACTTTAAGTATTCTTAATGCCCTGTCTAAAAATGCTGTTGAATACAATTTTACACATCCCAGAGATTTAAATACCATGCTTATCTCGAAACATTTCTAAGTACTAAAGAGACAGAAAAATGGTGCCTTCCTTCTCAACAGATTTCAAACAATTTTTGCTTAATGAGAGTTAATAAACTCCAAATTTGCTTACTTTAAAATATTTATAAAATATTACAATGAATCTATACTGTTTGACTTCTGAGTTTTCAGTTGCTGCATATTAACTTGCATGTGGTCTGTAAAAAGTTCGAGCCCAGGATTGTACTTTCAGATTCTGAGGTAAGCAAATACTTGCTTTCGGGACAATATTCCATACCGCCTTGACTCAGGGACAAGCCTTCACCCTGTGTAGTCCTCAGAAACCAGTAATGAGCATTGTCTTTTTAAGATGGGCTCTGTCCTTCAAAAATCTTTCTGGATGGATGTTGTCATTGTCTTATAAAGCCTGTTAGAACAACATATTTCCAAAAATCTTACAGCATGAGTAAGTGCATGAATGTGGCTAAACCCTTCAGGCTTCCTCAAAGGTACCTTCCACACTCTGAGGTACAGAAGGCTTTGTTTGGCATTGGCTGCCTTAAGTGGTCACATTGAATCACCTCAAAATGCTATGTGACCATTGTTCCAACTCATTGTCTTGCTCACTCTAATGTTTATTGTGCTTACTGGGTACTTGCCTTTTTCTAGGCACTGGGGATAAGCAATCACAAAACAGCAAAATCGTGCTTCTGTCGAGGGTATTTAAGAGTGGGGAAAGTTGGACAATAAACAGATACTGTGCTGTGATCATTGCTGTGGGGGACGGGGAAAGCAACAGAGTGGCGGAAAATTGAAACCCATTTTAGTTTTCAGACGTCCTCTTTGAGGAGATGACATTCTAGCGGAGACCTGAAAGAAGTGAGGAAGCGAGTCACCAAGACCTCCCAGAGGAGGGTGTGTCCAGCAGAGGGAAATGCTAGGGCAGAGGCGCTGAAATCCGAGGAGGGCAGATGGCTGCTGGGTGGCAGGAGCAGATGGACGGGAGGATGGTTGGGAAGAGATCAGAGAGGTTGTGGGTGGGTGAGGGAAGCAGATCACGCAGGGCTCTGTGGTCTTGGGGAAGGACTTGGATTTTATTCTGAGGGAGACGGGAGCCACTAGAAGGTTTGCCGATGAGTGACAGGAGCTGAATTAACGTGTTAAAGATGATTGTGTGGATGTAGAAGGGGGTAGTGACAGAGGCAGCTCGTGGTTGGAAGGCTGTTGAAGTAACCCAGGTGAGAGGTGATGGTGACTGGGAGTGGTGATGGGCAATGACATATGGCTGGACATGTCTGAAATAGAGAGCCAGGAGTGTGTGCTGACCGATGGGATTGGGCTCCCAGCGCGGGAAGGGGAGGGAGTTCGGGGGGAGGGGGGAGAGGGAAACAAAACTGACTCCCAGACTTTTGGCCTGAGCAACTAAAAAAAGGGAGCTGTCTTTTATGGAGAAGGGGAAGAATGTTAAGGGAGAAAGTTTGGGGAGAAAAGATGGGAACTAGATGCAGGTTTGGCTGTGTTGACTTTGAGATGCCTATCAGAGAGCCAAGTGGATACACCGGGCAGGAAAGACGGTTGGCCCAGAGATGGGACATTTAGAGACACTAGTATTTAAAGCTGCGAGACTGGGTGAGACCAGCTAGGAGTGAGCACAAAGAGTAGAAGTGGTCTGAGCAATGGGCTTTCAGACTCTTCACGTTTAGAGGTCGGGAAAACAAGGATGATCCAGGAAAGGAGATGGAGGAAGACTTAGTATGGCTGTCTAGACTGAGTATAATCAGCTGCCTCAACTGCTGCTGATCTTATAAGCTGAAGTTTAAGAACTGGCCATTGAATTTAGTAACATGGAAATCATCGGTGACGTTGACAGTCAACTCAAGTAGGAGTGGAGATGGTGAGTAGATGGATTTTTTTGAGGAGCTCTGCTGTAAATAGGAACAATGGGATGTAAATAGGAACAATGGGATCGTAGCTGGTGAGGGGAGAGCTTTTTAACACCCCTCCCTCCTTAAGACCAAAGTCTTGGTCTTGGTTTTAGTAGTGTCTAAAGTCTCCATCTTTTTCGTCATTGTTTTCTTAAATCTGATTGATGTTGACTCTTGCTAAAATTTCCCTTCTCTTCCTCATTGCCAGTACCTCTTGAAAATAATTCCTTGTAAACTCTCGGTCCCGTGTCATCCGAATCTCACATTGTTTCTGTCGGGCGCTTTGGATGTGCCCGCTTGCGTTCTTCAGAATTTCCATTAACTGTGCATGTGGTGTTGAAGGCATTACAGATTTAAAAATAAATCCAGCCATTGCTTTAATCATCTCTTGTTTTGCTTTAAAATTTTTCTTGGTTGGGTTCCACTGGCCGATGTTACTTCATGTTGGTATGGAGATCACTTCAGATTTTGGTACAGAATTTAGAACAATTATGAATGAGATGCTGGTTTCACAATCTGGTGAACACTCACCAAATTCCTCCAAGTCCCTGCAGGGTGAAAACAACACAACTATGTATTCGGTACTTTTTATATTTACCCAATAGTTAGTACTTGGGCTCTGTGTTACAGTCTGTTGTAGTAACATTCTATGTAAATAGTTGTCCAGTAACTAATACATAAATTTTAATAATACAGAAATATCAAAAAAAAATACAGAAATATCTGCAGTAGGTACAATCTAAGCAACTGCTAATTTCATGTTTTTTTTTGCTTAATTCCTTCTTCAATTTTAAAATAATGAATGATTAAGATAGAAGAATAAACTTCAGTTGTAAAGGTCCTATTACTCACATGCAATAAATATTTCATATGTGAAGTAACCAAACAAAAACTTCCCAAGCAAAAATATCACATCTTGCCATACACACTCTGTTTCACCCTTGTATTTTTACTTATTTATTTTGTAAGTTTACTTCTTTGTTTTTAGGTAATCTCCACACCTTATGTGGGGCTCAAACTGACAACCCTGAGATCAAGAGTCACATACCTCTTCTGATGGTGGTGGTAGGGGGGGTGTCTCACTGTTTTGCTCTTTTAAATTTAAAGACACAAATAGCAATTCCAAATGTTCAAACAGGATGGCAAGAAATGAAGTAACTCAAGTTTTATGTCTTCATCTTTACGATCATTGTTGACTGTGAGTCGACGGTTTACACCCAGAAATCCGTAATACCAAAGGGAATGAAGACAGGAACTGCACCTGAAGCAAGTTTGAACGACTCTGGACCATTATGAATTCCCAAAGTGAACATGGGTATCTGAGTCCATAGGTGTCTTGGGTCCAACTGTGTAACTGGAGGGTTTTCGAATTAACTTCTATGTGGACTACAATGTTCATTAAATGCTAAGAAGTTAATATGAGCTGATTTGACATTTACATATATATTATTAAAACTCAACAGTAATTGCAGTAATTGTTAGAACACTATACCAATAAAGAGTGTGGGCGGGGCATTTTATTTCAGACATTGCTTAGGATTGCCAGCACATGGTGATAAGAGCAAGCAGACTGACTTTTAGTTGTTTTCATTCTTGTTTGTAAATTTTCTACAGACAATGCACACCCCATTACCTGCAGCCAGGACTGACTGCCCCTGCTCCCACCCTTGGTCTGCCCCTGGATGGTGGATGTCTGCACGTTGGCAGTGATCTGGGAGCAAAAGGAAAATGGATGATGCCGAAGAAAATTGCTAGTATCATATCCCAGAGTAGACAGAAGGGACGGGCTCTAAGATGCTAATAAGAGGTGCTGATTTGGATAAGGGCATGCACAGCTCACCCATTGCAATAGAAGGGAATGCAGAGTTTATGGGTACAGAGATGCAAGCAGGCCCCTTATTTTTTAGTTTCTTTTCCAAAAATGAAGTTGCATTCAGAAGCTTTCACCCTCTCACAGAGGGTGGGTGTCTGTGACTCCCTTTAAGGGCCCTTTAGGACTGACTTTAATTTTATTTTCTGAAGAGTTGGGTTGGACATTTTGATTTATGTGTTCTTTACTGGTAGTAATGCTTGGATACCAACTATACTGTCCCAAATGGGGAAATTCATGTGATTTGGGGATTGAAGATGATTAATCCCCCTAACAGAACAGATGTTGTGATTGGGGAAGCCCAGTTGTGGGTACTGTAGAATTTGTTCTTTTTCCGTTCCCTGTCTCTGAGAGAGATGCCGGAAGTCTGTGAGTGGATGCGTGGGGGGGGTGGGAGATGGCGCCTGCAGCCATGCTTGGCCTTTTGTGGTGCTTTATTTTGAGATTTTCACACCGTTCAGAGAGAATTCGAACCTGAAGGTCCTCAAGTGCCATGAAAAGGACAAGAAAAGAGCATCTTTGAACAGTGGCATTGTTAAATGCCAAGAGCCTGCCTCTCCAGTGGATGATTTTGAGACCTTCTGAAACACTTTTCAAAGGCTTTGCTAAGTACTCATTGTGGAAAAGGACAAATTCTATATTAAACTCACACTGGGGCCAGAAGTGGCCTTGGGTAAAACCGTGAATGAGATGACGTTTGTCGCCCTCTTTTTATTGCCCTTTTCCTGTCAGTGGATCTCTGCCCCCTTCCTGTAAACTTGCTCAAGTCTCTTGGGGTCTTCCTCCTCTCTTCCTCTTCCCCTCCTGTGATCTCCTCTCTTCCTCTTCACCTTCTGTGATTGAGCACCAGGAAAGGATACACATCAGTAACTTCAATCTCGTTCTTCCCACGGACATGGCCTCTGCTGCAGGCTTTTCTTTCTTTTTTAAAAAAGATTTTACTTATTTGACAGAGGGAGAGTGAGCAGAAGCAGAAGGAGCAGCAGAGGGAAATGGAAAAGCAGGGCCCCCACCGAGCAGGGAGCCCAAAGCAGGGCTCAGTCCCAGGACTCTGGGATCACGACCTGAGCCAAAGGCAGAGGCTTAACTGGCTGAGACACCCAGGTGCCCCAATTCTTTTGGGAAGAAGCCCCAGGATTGGTGGTAGGTGATAGTTGTATCAATGTCAATGCCATGGTGTTGATCCCTAGGCCAGAGTCTATGATCTTTATGTCGAATAAAAAATATTGAATGAATGAATGGAGATATCACTACTTCTCCTATGGATAGTTGCATTTTTGGTTCCTAATCTCCCCAGCCCCCTCAATAGGATAGAAATTCTGTTTTATAGCAGTTTAATGATAACATCAAATCAATAACACTTAATGAATGTTTTCTGCAGTGGAAGTATTATGTTAGGAGCTCAGGGGGCATATAAGGATAATAATACACAGCCTCAGTCCTCAAGAAATTTAAAATCTATCACACTCAGAAATACATTTTTTCATAATAAACACACATATATCTTCAAGGGATTGGAAAAAGTAAAGCGTTTGTTTTAAAATTTGATTTAATCTTATTTTTGAAAGCTACTGAAAACGAAGAGGAAGCACCTTTAGGCTTTTAGCACCTCCTCTGTGCCAGGGGTCATGTTTTCTCATTTAATACCCAACATCCAATAAGGTGGTATTTTGGGTTGTGAAATGAGTGTATCTGTCTTTTGTTAAACATATTTTGGAACCATTTGGTAGCTTCAGAAGGTTTTTGTCTTGCATTTGAAATAACACCAGGCACTTAATTTCCTAGACCTGCCTCATAAGGATAAAATGCAATTCTAAGTTAAAATGAAGAGTTACTCTTTAGTGGGTACAGACTTTTAGTTTTGCAGTCTGATAAGACAGAGATTGATGGTGGTGATGGTTGTACAACTATGTGGATGAACTTCATGCTACTGAACTGTGTACTTAAAAATGGTTATGATTGGGGGGAGGGCACCTGGGTGGCCCAGTGTCCGACTCTTGGTTTCCACTGAGGTCATGATCTCAGGGTCGTGTGATCGAGCCCCAGGCTGGGCTCTGTGCTCAGTGGGGAGTCTGCTTGATATTCTCTCCTTCTGCACCCCCCCCATCACCCATGCTCTCACCTTCTCTAAAATAAATAAATAAAATCTTTGAAAAAATGGTTAAGATGGCACATTTTATGTGGATTTACATTTACATTTACTGTAATTAAAAAAAATTAGGTCTGCCCTAGAGAAGGGAGATTCTGATTCCTCGATCCTTTTTTTTTTTTTTTTAAGATTTTATTTATTTGATACAGAGAGAGAGATCACAAGTAGGCAGAAACGCAGGCAGAGGGAGAGGAGGAAGCAGGTTCCCTGCTGAGCTCGGAGCCCAACTCGAGGCTCCATCCCAGGACCAAGAGATCATGACCTGAGCCCAAGGGAGACCCTTGACCAACAGCCGTCCCTTCAGCCACTGCCTATTTTCATCACAGCCCCAGGCAAACACTAATCTAATTTCTTTCTCTATATATTTGCTTCTTCTGGACATTTCACATAAATAGATTTAAACAGTATGTAAGTTTTTGTCTCTGGCTTCTTTAACTTAGTATCACATTTTTGAGGCTCATCAATATTGTGTACCTATGTTCCTCCAGGTTCATGCACATATTAGTGCTTCATTCCTTTTTATTGTCAAATAGTATTCCATTGTATGGCTATACTACATTTTATTTACCTATTTTTCATTTGATGGGCATTTGGGTTTTCCCTACTTTTTTGCTATTATTAACAGTGCTGCTATGAACATTCATGTATCAGTGTTTGTGTGGACATGTTTTCATTTCTCTGGGGTATGAATGGGATGGCTGGTCATTTGGTAAGTTTATTTTGTTTTTTTCCAGAAGCTGCTGAACTGTTTTCCAAAAGAGCTTCTTCACCATTTACATATTCTTGCCAATGCTGGTCTGTCCCTATCTTTTTCTGTTTCTTCCCTCTGTTTTTCCTCTTTTCTTTTCCTGCCTTCCTGTTGGTTACTTGTACGTTTTTTTTTTAGAATTCCATTTTGATTTATCTATAGTATTTTTTAATGTATTTCTTTGTGTAGCTTTTGTTAGTGGTTGCTCTGGGTATTACATTATACATACATAACTTATCCGTCAACATTTTTCCAGTTCCAGTGAATTGAAGAAATCTTATCTTCCTCTATCCTCCTCCACTGGTAATAGAATTTGAGAACTATATGAGGCAATGTTACAATTTTTGCCTTAACTATCAAACACACTCAGAAAACCAAGAAAAGTCTATTACATTTAACCATTTTTTACTTTTTTCTTTTCTTTCCTCCCTCCCTTCCTTCCTTATATTCTTCCTTTTGTTCTTTTCTTTTCTAAGATTTTATTTATTTATTTATTTATTTGACAGACAGCAAGAGAGGGAACACAAGCAGGGGAAGTGGGAGAGGGAGAAACAGGCTCCCTGCTGAGCAGAGGAGCTGATGACCTACCTGAACAGAAGGCAGACGCTTAATGATCGAGGCACCCAGGTGCCCCTGTATTCTTCCTAATATCATTTCCTTTCTATTTCGAGAACTTCCTTTAGCCATTCTTTTAGGGTAGTTTTGCTGGTGATAAATAATCTCAGTTTTTTTTCATTTGAGAATATTTTGATTTGCCCTGAATGTTATTATCACTGTGTCTGGAATAGTGAGTTAAAGTTCTTTCAGCCTACTTCCTTCGGGCCTTTACGATTCCTGACAAGAAAGACACTTACATTTCAATTGTCTGTTTTTCTCTTCTTGTTCAAATTGGGCTGTTGTTCTATTTTCGAGTTCACTGGTTCTTTCCTTTTTCCTCTCCATTCTGCTGCCGAGTCTTGTATTAGTTTCCTAGGACCGCCATAACAGACTACTGTGACCTGGGAAACTTGAAACGACAGGAACGAATTGCCTCAGTTTGAAGTTTGTTTAGAAGTTTGAATCAGGGTGTTGACATAGCCAAATTCCCTCTGAAACCTTAGGGGAGAATTTCTTCCTTGCTCTTCCTAGCTTCCCAGTGTTTGCTGACAGTCTGCGGTGTGCATAGCTTGTGGGTGCATCCCCCCCACTATCTGCCTCTGTTGTCACATGACTATTTTCTCTCTGTGTATCTTTGTCCTTCTCTTAAAAGGATATGTCTTAAAAAGATCTTAACTAATTCCATCTGCACTGATTCTGTTTCCAAATAAGGTCACATTCTGAGGCACTGGGGTTTGGACTTCCACATATCTTTTGGGAGATATAATTAACCCATAACAAACCCATCCATAGAATTTTTATTTTGGTTATTCTATTTTTTGGTCATAACATTTCCATTTAATTCTTTATATATTCTGTTTCTTTGTGGAGACTTTCTATGTTTTCATTTTGTGAAATTCACTTTATTTCAAAGTGGTCATTAAATTGCTTGCCTAACTGCTCATCAAAGCAGTTTTAGAAAGACTGCTTTAAAATCCTTGTCAGAAAATTCCAACACCTTAGTCATCTACGTTGGTGTCTACTGATTGTCTTTTCTTATTCAAGTTGAGATCTTTCTGGTTCTTGGTTTGACAGATGATTTTCAGTTGCTTGCTGGACATTTTGGTTATTATGAAATTGGATCTTTAAATCTGTTTTGACAAGTCTCCTGTGACACCGGGTCTGTGGGGGAAGGTGAGAGTGCCATCATGCTATTACCAGGTGGAGGCAAAGGGCCTGTTCTCCACTCAGTCTCTGTTGACACCCCGGGGATGGAAGGAGCTCTTATTACTGTTGGGTCAGGTAGAAAGAAGTTCGAGCTCCCCACCAGGCTTCCACTGACATCACCCTGGCTGAGACAGTGATCCCTTGTCTCTCCTTCTCAAGTGGCCTCCATTGGCACTGCAAGGGGCAGGTCCCACTATTGCCAGCAGGGCCTTCTGTGAAACAGCCCTGTGGGTGGTAGGGATGTCTCATCATAGCTGGGTGGAGTGCAAGTCCCTGCATCCTATGGGGTCTCCAGTGACATTGTGGGAATGGCTGCACCTTGTCACATGTGGGCAAGAGTGGAAGTCTAAACCCCCTACTTTGCCTTCACTGACAGGTGTGGGATGAAGCCAATCTTTTCTATGTGTTTGACTGCAGTGGAGCAGTATTGTTTAAGAATTTTCTCCCTTACTGCCCCTTTCCTGGCCCTTTGGCAAGAAAGAGAAGGATTTTGTGCTTTTTTTTTGTCTATGACAGTTGTTGTTTCTGGGTTGCCCACTTCACCTGCACCCAGTTTGGAATATATGAGGCAAAAAAAAAAAAAAAAAAACCCCAGGAAATTCACTGCTGTGCCATTCTATGGGTTGTAAAGTCCCTAACTGGTCTGGGCTCTTCTCTCTACCATTCAGGGTCTTATGTTTGTTTTATATATATAATATACAGCACTTTTTTTTTTTTTAGCTCTATTTAGCAGGAGTTATAGAAAGAAGTGTGTCTACTCCATGTCTTCCCCGCCTCTCCTGATATTTGAAGCACCTAAGGAAATAAAATAGAATATTCAAGATGCTGCCATTTACCTCTTATAAAATGAGACAAATTAGGTAAGAAGAAAAGTACAGTTATTGTGGGAACAAAGTTAGTTCGTTCTCTCCAAATCATAGCCTTAAGTTCAGTTTTATTCATCTCTACTTCTATCTTCTGTAAGTAGAAATTTATGTTGGAAAATTAACTGGAGACAACGGATATTTTCCTCGCTAATATTTCATGTTCATGTATGATTATACACATTGTGATTTAAAAAATTAAAATGGAATCATTTGTTAGCTAGGAAATTACTGAATCCTTATCAGACCCTGATGAGGATGTTGAAGAAGTAGCCAAGGGGAAAATTGTGTTTGAAGTCATCTTCCACACTTTCAGTGAGTTAATTATAGTCACTAATTTTATATGTACACAATGTATACATCTCTTTAATATTAAAACATTTTGAAAGAGGCAGCAGTGTGATCACTAAGAGTTCTACTGTGTGTTAAGGTTACCTGTTGGCTAGAGCCTAATGGCACAGTCATTTTAACTGAAACCCAGCTGGGGTGGGGAGGGGGAACTCATCATGGTGAAGCAATATCTGATGTTCGAATAATGTAAGGTGATTTTGGATTACAAAATGGAAAATGTTACAAAAGTACAGAATGTAAATAAATCAGAACTACCAACATTGTAACCATTTCAAAGTTACAAGGTGAGGCAGAGATTATCTGCATTTTCATTTCCTGGACGATGTGGAGGATGAAACAGTCAGAGAAACACAGTACTGCTGGGTTTAGTGCAGTGGTTGCAAAATGTTCAGAAACTAATTATGAATATTTGCTGCCTTAAGCCATATGTTTATAGACTAACTTGTATTTTTCATTACAGATTAAATATATTAGTTAGAATCTATACAGTTACTGAAATGCCCTGTATTTGACTGTAGAATTTAATATGTAAAAGATAGTGGTCTATCTCTAAAATACCTTTTGTAAAAAAACATTCTCATTCAGAGAAAGGACTTCATAGATCTGGCCTTTTCTCACAATAAGCAAAGTGAAATCATTTCTTTACTCTTGTAGTAGTATCACTGAGACCTCCAGGCAAAAATAATGAGAATATACAGAATACACAGAAATTAATCTGATTATTAGATTTGTTTAAATGTTGCAAAACTGGTGTATGTTATAAATGAAATATTATATATTACAGTCTGTAAACAAAGCAGGGGAAAATGAAAATTTGTTGCTCTGATTTATGATGGGAGTTAGGGAAAATCTTGTGCTTTGCCGTAAGTGTAATTTCAAAGAATTGAGTGCTCAAAGAAGGACCAAAGCTCAGCATTCTTTTTTTATCTTCTATTTACTAACATAAAAAATAGTCACTGAAGATTGCTTCACTGAAGCTTGGGGATCTTGAAATTTCAATTTTAGCATCAAAAGTGTTTTGTGTATGCAACACACTTCCCTGATGGGTTTGAAAAATTGACAAAAGAAATACGGCCATCACATAAATATAAGAGTTTGCTTGTTTGATGATAACCTGGGGTGAATGCCACCAAATATAAGTCTATAAAGATTCCTTTACATACTTTCTAAATGCTCTTATGATTGATGAGAGTATTCAAAAAACTTTAAATGCTGAGATTACAATGAGGAAAAACTAAACCTTCACTAGTCACAATCCAGTCAGATGGGTCCTGTATTAGTTATCTCATGCTGTGTAACAAATTATCCCCAAATTTAACTGCTTAAAATGGCATGTATTTATTATCTCACCCAGTCTCTCAGGATTGAGAATCATGAAATGCCTAGAGGGTGGTTCTAGTTCAAGGACTCTCAAAGGAATGCAGCCAAGCTGTCAGTTGGGGCTGTAGTAAATAATCTGACCACCCAAATGGGGAAGGATTGATTTCCAAGCTTACTCATGTGGTTGTCTACAGGCTTCTGATCTTTGCTGGCTATGGGCTGGAGTCTCAGTTCCTTGTCACCCAGGCTTCTCCATAGGCTACCTGACTGCCTGAGTGTCCTCACAACATGACCACTATTGTCTCCCAAAGTGAGAGATCCGAAGGAATTTCAAGGAGGGAAGCCACAGTCATTTTTAACCTCATCTCAGAAGTGATACAACATCACTTCAGCTTTATTCTATTGGCCATCCAGACAAACCATGGTAAAATGTGGGAGGGGACAACACAAGGTTGTGAATGCTAGGAGGTGAGGATCATTGCGGGTCATCTTGGATAGTGGCGACCACAGGTCCAGAGCAGACTTACGACTTGGATTCACCTAGAATTCACTAAGAGGTTAAAATATACTTCTGCTAAAAGCCATTGTTTATTATTGGGGAAAAATTGCATCTGACTCTACTAGTGACCACTCATACAGACCACAGGGGGCAAATGGAAAGCCGCTGACATTTCTCTGCCAAAGTCACATAACCTCTCTGTGACCTGAGTCTACTAAGTAAACTAAGCATTAACAATTCAGCTCTTAACCACACTTTTTATAGGGACTAACGGCCAAATTTAATTTCAAAAATGTCTATGATCTACAGTATAGCCTTGAGAAGGGTAAAATAAATAAGGAAGTAATATAAAACAATATGCTGTTAGGTGATTACCAATCATATGCATGTAAGAATAAGGTCTTAAAACTTGACTATGAAAAGTTGGAAAACAAGAGACCTTTCAGGTTTCTTCTTTCTCAGCTTGAATAATTTAATTGGATTTTATAATATCAGTAGGAATCAATGACTGCTTTTAGCTCTTCTATTTTGGGTGGCAGATAAGTCACTTTGAATACTTCTGGTAGTAAATTGCCAGGTAGAGATACAATCATTAAAAATTACTATATAAAATTCTCAGCTTTTTGTAAAAGAAATTTCAGATAGTTTTTAATTTAAGAAAGTCTTCTAAAGGGCTTCATATAAATCAGCTGCTTGAAACTCACAAATCATATGGTACAGACCCAGGCAAAGCAAATACAGAGCAGTGGGGCATAAATAGCTCTACTGAATTTATACATACAAATATACAGCCAATTTTAAACCTAATATGATTTTTAAATCATTAAATAACCTAGCCATCTGGTTAAGTCAGGACCTATCTGCAGACTAGAAAGTCTATTTAAAAGGCAGAGCAGTGGCGATAGATGACTTTTCCTTAAGACTCCACATTATCTGTGCTTAGATTTACTCTCGGTCCTAGTCAAGGTATGCTCTTGATGCTCTACCTTTCACGGGAGGGAGGGTATTATTGCAGGTCAAGAGATAGTGATTTCTACCTGAGGAGGAAAAGGAGACTGGGTAGTGCCTGGTGCGGACTTTATTTTAGCAGTCGTTCTCCACCTAAGCTGCATAATAGAATCAAGAGTCTCTGCGGTGAGACTCAGGTGCCAAATGTTTATTAAACTCTCCAGGTGATTTCACTGGGCAGCCGAAACTGAGAATTTTTGTCTTGGGACAATGAGTCTCATTTCGGCGACCATCAGAATCACCTGGAGAGCCTGTTGAAATTAAAGAATGGTAGGTCCCACCCCTAGAGTTTCTGGTTAGGTGGGTCTGGGGTGGGGGGGGCCCAATAATTTGCATTTTTAACAAGTTCCCAGATGATGCTGGTTTGCTGTCCTACATTTGAGAATCAATCTTACAAGAGTTTGGCTGTTGTTGTATTTTTACTGGAGTTCAGCCGTGCGCAGGGCGTAGGGGGAGGGGTGAAAATTGGTAGATGGAGAGGACAGAAGCCGCGAGTCTCCCTACTTTCCTGGTCCAACCCCCTTCCAAGCTGAAGGGGAACTGGAACCTACTACAGCATCGCATCTCTCCTAGCTTCTCAGTCTTTATTTCATAGAGTGAGTAAATAAAGGTTCTTCGGCAGTCAGCGGAACGGTCCAAAGCTGTTTAGACGGCAGTGAACCACCCGTCTCAGCTGGCTTCTTCCCTCCTGCACACCCTCCTCCCAGTGCACCCTGCTCAGCCCACGAGCCTTTCTCTCCTCCCTGCCCCGCCCCCAGCGTCCCTGCGTAGTTGCGCACGCGACGTGCACGGCGTTCAAAGCGAGCAGCGAGAGGGGTTCGGTGGGGCACCGCGTGCCGCGCAGGCGCGAGGGGAGAGGCGCCGGAGCCGCTGTCATGGCCTGCGTCAACCCCGTGGTAAGGAGGACCAGCTTGGTCTCTAGGCCCGTGTTCTGTGTGGAGGGAGGGCTCGTCCAGGGATCACAGCCGCCCAGCACTGCACACACGTTTTCCCCTCCTGGCCCTTCGTGGCCCTGGCTGTTCTCCGCGTTGGAGGAAGCCGACGAGGACCAGTAGTAGCTCAGCCGGAAGTTGGGATCCGCCCGCTGGAGGAACCACTGCCTCCTCCTCCCCTCGGTTCTCAGCGGCCCTGAGCCTCTCTGGAGGAGGTGGTTGGAGCTGGAGCTGGCGTTAACCCTCCCAGTTTCCTGTGTGTTGAGAAAATTCCCGAGTTCGGTTGTACTCTCATTCTAATTCTTACTTCCGGTGTGGCCATTGTTGATTCTGAGCTATAGTATTTACCTGAAGTAATAAGTGATGTGATACTTCTTGTTACCCCAGGCATATTTTTTGAGTTCTCTCCTACCCGCATTTCCCTATCCTGAGTGCTTAAGTACACAATTGGAATTAAACACAAACCTTGATCTCCTGCTCTTACAATGAGAATTGACAGGCTAAATGGCACTTGTAAAACGCTCTATCAATTTTTAAAAAGCTGAATTAAAGAGAAAAACAGATTCACCTTTATTTTTGGTTCACCTGAACAAACTTCGTATTTGGTGAAAGGCAATGTGCTTGTCCGGGTCTGTTGTTTTATGTGTTCCATGTACATATATGCAGCATAAAAGGGTCCATTTTTAGAGACACATTATTTCATTGTGAATCCATTTTTTATGTTAATGTATTTTAAGATATGTAAAATACTCAGGCTTGAATATAAGCTTACCATTTTATCTGATGGTGAACTCTATGGAGGGTGTGTGAATTTTCTTTTGAATAGAGAAGTTAAGATGGATTTCCTGGACTTTACACTGTTCTGATAAAGGTAACAGGGAAAGAATACAAAGTCTAATCTTAGTTCCAGAAGAGAAAGTATGTTTAATGCCTCTTTTGCTTTTTAAAAATTGTGTTCTAATGGTTTATTTTTGACAGCTGCTCTTATACTCTGAGGGTGGATCTTAGGAGAGTTTTTAACCCTAGGAGTTTTTTCTTCTTGCTGTAAATGTGATCAAACGAGCTGGGATGAACACTGACGTATCACTTTAGTATGCCTTTATCAGGGTAAACTGAGAAGAAGCAACTAATCTAAGGCACTTAATGGATATGCCTGTGAATAACGTGGTACTGATTGGCCTATTCATAAGCTTACCGGGGATCTTTAAAGGGATTAATTTTAAACCTAACTATTCTTGGTGTGAGCAGGAGTATTTAGACAGTATTTACTGGGTAGTATGAAAAAGCAGTCCTAGGATGCCACAGTTTTTATTGCTAAATCTTGTGGAAAGATATGGTTCATTTATGTCTTGGTTAGGTTCTGTTAGGAATTCATTTTGGTGCACTTGTACTTTTGCTTGATAGTGGCTCAGAATATTTTTTTGGACTACATGTATTTTGGAAGTGGAATAGTCTTGGGTTACTCTCTTGTAAGTGCTTGTCTCAATCTTATGGCTTGCAATTTATTCTCATATGTGAAAGTAATACAGTGAACTCTAAATCTCCTTTGGCCTCTGTGAGAAAATAAGTTGAAGACAGTAGGTTCATTTCCACCTGCCTTAAATGGATTTATGCTAAGTGAAATAAGTCAGAGAAAGAATTATCATATGATCTCACTCATGTGGAATTTAAGAAACAAAACAGTATCGTAGCAGAAGAGAGGAAAAAATAAAACAAGACGAAACCAGAAAGGGAGACAAACTGAGAGACTCTTAACTACAGGAAACAAAATGAGGGTTACTGTATGGGAGGGGTGGAGAATGGGGTAACTTGATTTTGGACATTAAGGAGATCATGTGATGTAACGAGTGCTAGGTATTATATAAGACTGATGAATCACTGACCTTTACCTCTGAAACTAATGATGCATTATATGTTAATTAATTGAATTTAAATAAATAAAAGGAAGGAGAAGGTAAAATTCTGACGGAAAAACCAAGTAACGTAATTGTAACCTACCATCGTGATGAATTATTTGATTGTAGTTCTGTATTTGATTGTAGTTCTGTAAGTCAGCCTTGTAGGTAGCTTGAGACTATGGTCAGAAGCTAACACAATTTATGGACAGCTAAGACTGAGCTAATTTACTTCTAGCTAAGTGGGAGTAGATTGCACTTAGTAAAAATCCTTATGGTGGTTTTCTTTAAACCATAAGAAAATACACTGCATGTACACTGAATACATTCTTGAGAATTTAAAATGTTAACAGTTGCTTTTTTGTAGCCTAAACTCTACAGATCTGTAATTGAAGATGTAATTGAAGGAGTGCGGGATCTATTTGCTGAAGAAGGTATAGAGGAACAAGTTCTAAAAGACTTGAAGCAGGTTTGTAGACAATGCAAGTTGCTCTTTTCTTTTTTCTTCTTAAATAACTTATATATTTTAGTTTTAACCCCTTATTTATAGTTTAATGCTTACCCATTCATTGTGCCATCAGCTGACATTAAAAAAGTTAAAGACAAAAAAATCCCAATTTTTTAAAAACATTTTTTTCTCTGCAGCTCTGGGAAACAAAGATTTTGCAGTCTAAAGCAACGGAAGACTTCTTCAGAAATAGTGTCCACTCACCTGTGTTCACCCTTCCGTTGCCAAACAGCTTGCACCAAACATTGCAGTCATCAACAGGTTAGAGACAGCTAGTAAATTAGTACTATTTTGGTCTTCAGTACACATTCTCATTTGGTGGTGGTTTTATATTAGGGTAATATTCTTAAGGTGAGAGAGCTTGGACCTCAAAACCATTACTATTAAGTGAACACAATAAACCATTATCCCATAATTATTGGCAACAAAATTAGATTATTCAAGCTAGCTTTTCTAAATATTAAAGTCCACAAAGATGACCAAGTGTTACTTCAGAGAAATAAGTTACATCATTTGTGGGCTATTGGGAATACCTGCTCGTTATTTCAGAGAATTTGATTGAGTCGTGTCAAGGAGTAACCCAGCCACCGTTACTGAAAAATCAGTGGGAGAGATGGGTGGTTGAATACTTGTACATTCTTTATTTTTCTCTTGCTTGTTGTATATATTATAAATCTGCTATTGTATGGGAGGCAAAATGGAGAGTTAACAAGAATATGGAGATTATTCAGGCTAGTTCACTGTTTTGGGTATTATATAATGATGTCTAGAAATTAACCCTGTCTACTTTTCTCCATTTCTTGGACTTTAAACTTCTGCTTTTGATGGAAATAATTTTCCATATTATGTGTATCAATTTAAAATGGAAAAAAGTGGCTAAGATAAATGATACTGTTTTATCTTTCTAGCTTTTATTCCTTCTGATTCTTATAATTTTTATACTATCCTAATGTGTGTGTGTGTGTGTGTGTGTGTGTGTCTGCATGCAATACACACACACACACCACACACACACATAGGTTTTATTTAGTTTAGTTTAATTAGATTGGTGTCTGCTGGAAGTGAGGGTGGATTTTGGATTAGATTTTGGATTGGATTGTCAGTAATAACTAGGTTGTTCATTAAACACATGGGAAAATTCAAAGGAAAATCACGTGGGCCAAGGTGAAGAGAAAATAGTAAGGAGGCTAGAAAATTTAAGTGTGGCAGCAATTATAACTTAAAAAGGAAATAAGTTAAAAATGAATATTGAATTACCAGACATAACTTTTATCTAATGTTATGCTTATAAAGTATTACTGCTCTGTTAACCACAGCAGTTTTAATTACTAAGTTGACACACTGAAACATTTTACCTCAGTTTCTATAGTTTTGGCTATGCTTTTGTTTTTAACTTAACTATTTTATTAGGTCATCCCTTTTATTTCTCTATTTAAGTAACATTTTTATCCTTTATTGAAGAACTTTAAAGATTTTATTTTTTTTTACCTAAGAGTGCCTTGGAGGATGGCCAGTGTGGAGGAATGAAAGACTAGACTGTTTTTTATCAAAAGCAGTTAACACTTTTCAGGTTCTTTGTCATTCAAAATTGCAATATTTGATTTTGCCACAAGATGGTAATATTACCAGTGATTTAAATCACAAAATAGTCTTGCAACTAATATGTCTAGCTGGCTTTCATTCCGCACTGTATTCCTATTCTCTTTCTTGGAAGTTAGAATAATAGAAATAATTACATTTAAACAAGACAGTTTTATTCTTTTCTACATCATTTATAATGAAAAGGTTCAGGAGGAAGTACATGTCCTTTAAAAATGCATTCCAGGCCTTGTTTTTATCCGTCTTCCTTTCTGGGTTCCCTACAATAAGATTCTTGAAGTAAATAGCCTCATAAAATTGAAGTACTTCTTAATTATATCTTCTCATTGTAGGCTTTTAAAAGCCTGATTAAAATAACCTAAACTAACTTACTTCGACAACCTTTTTATGTCTTGATAACAAGTTCAAATTAAATCTACAATGGAGTAAGTCATTTGCTTTTGTTCCATCTTTAAAGCTTTTTGCTCTATCATATTTTCTTTGACTCTGTTATCCATTTGCTTAGTAATGGATGAACATAATTGTTCAGTAACTGAACAATCTTCAGTTGTCAACTTTTTTTTTGGTCTCAGGACCCCTTTACACTCTTAAAAATTGAGGACCTCGAAGAGTTTTCTTTATGTGGGTTGTTAAGTATCTA
Source organism: Procyon lotor (assembly GCA_028646535.1). Taxonomy (NCBI): domain Eukaryota; kingdom Metazoa; phylum Chordata; class Mammalia; order Carnivora; family Procyonidae; genus Procyon; species Procyon lotor. The sequence goes on from CM053610.1 coordinate 56,114,183, forward strand.
TTTACCATATAAGAACTTAAAGCTGAAAAACTTAAAAAATGTTTTATCAATTCCCAAAATTGATAATATGTTAACATAATAACATATATTTGTTAAAAGTAACTATTTTTCCAGAACAAAAAGTATTTAATGAGAGGAGTGGTGTTATTTTACTTTTCTGCAAATTTCTTCAGTGTCTGGCTTAATACAATGCAGCTGGATTCTCATATCTATTTCTAAATTGAATCTGTTGTGATACGTAGTTTTGGCTAAAGTATATGAAGAAAATCTAGCCTTCCACAGATGTATAATTGGAAAAAGAGTGTTTTAATAGCAACATCAGTAACTTGATACTATACTAAAACTCAACAAGTGGTAGTTTGTGAGAGCTTAGCTGCAAGGTGGAATCTGGAAAAAAAAAAAATGAAGGCATCTTAGCATGAATTAAAGCAGTTATTACCAAAGCTGACTAGTTCTCTATCACCACTCACTAACAGTAAAAAAAAGATCACACACACACACACACACACACACACACACACACACACACACACACACACCGGCAACAATAAAACAGTTTCACTAAAGAAGCTCCTGAGTATAACCATAAAGAACGATTTTTATGAAATTTTAACTCTTGAGGATACTTCCTTGCCATCATTAGGTATTATCAGTGTTCTGGATTTTGTCCTTTTAATAGGGATATAGTGGTATCTCATTTTAATTTGCATTTTCTTGATGTCTTATGGAGCAACTTAAATGCTTATTTGCCATCTATATCTTCTTTTGCAAAGTGTCTTTTAAGATCTTTGGCCCATTATTGGGTTGTTATGGTTGAGTTTTAAGAGTTCTTTGGGTATTTTGGGTAATAGCCCATTATCATATATGTCTTTCACAACATTTTTTTCCAATCTGAGTCTTTTCATATTATCCTGATTTTTTTTTTTTTTTCAAAGGAGTTTTAAATTTTAACAAAATCTGGCTTATCAATTATTTCTTTCATGGATTGTGCCTTTGGTGTTGAATTTAAAAAGTCATTGACTCCTGGTCATCTAGATTTTCTTCTATCTTCTAGGCGTTCTGTAGTTTTGCATTTTACATTTAGTTCTGATCTATTTTTAGTCATTTTTTTTTTGAAGGGTGTAAAGTCTGTGTCTAGTTTCATGTTTTTTTACATTGGATAGCCAGTTCAAACATTTGTTGAAGAGACTATCTTTGTGCCATTGTATTGCCTTGGTTTTTGTGTTAAAGATCAGGTGACTGTTATGTGGGTCAGTTTCTTGGCTTTCTGTTCTGTTCCATTGATGTGTTTGTTCTTTCATCAGGTAACACTGTCTTGATTACTCCAGCTTTCTAGTAAAGCTTGAAGTGGGACAGTGTCAGTCCTCCAACTTTTTCTCCTTGAATATTGCATTGGCTCTTTGGGATCTTTTGCTTATAATCCACTTGTGAGAGAAATGGGATTGCATTAATAATAACCTTAGAATAATAGGTATAAATGAGGATTGTCCTGGGTTGAGACATGAGAGTCATTTTGTCCATGATTGCCCTATTTCCAGAGCAATTCAAATCTGTGCTATTTGGTCTTCATGTCACATAGTCTTTTTGATGAAACTATCAATCATGGTGGGAGCAAGAAGGGGAAGAATAGGAATTTTGAGAAGTTTGTGATGGCTTTCATCTTTGAGCATTCAAACTCCTTCAGGTACAAACTATATGTCCAATTGTTGTTGAATTTAGATCTGGTGAAAATTTCAGCAACGCTGTTGGTTCTTGATGTGACTTGAGGTAGAGTATTCAGTTTGGTTATCAGAGACATGCATATGCTAATGAGTAGTCAAAAAGAATATTGACCAGTCTTTGCACCTCTTGAGTCACGTGACTTGGATATTAAGATTGGGAATGGTTTAAAGCAGGACTAAGAGTTGTGAAGTTATTAGTTGCCTTAATGTATCAAAGACTTCTTGGTGTATAGGAAAGAAATACCATTGTAGATGTTACAATATAACATTATCTTTTCTTAATTTACCCTTCTTAAATTACATTTGTGGGATTGAATTTTTTCTATATTGTAAAACCTATTGTTTGTGAAATTTAATATTTCTAAACTATGTATATGAAGACCAAAATTCTAACACTTAGAGTTTAAGTAAAGACACATATTCAGTTAAAACTTAATTGGTTATTGAAACCATCTTGAATATTTTAAAAAGCGTGTTTCAGGCACATATAATGGTATATATATTTGTGAAAGTATGTAAATGGTGCATTTAGTATCAAAATTAAGTAGGAGCTGCATGAAACTTCACTATGAAACTGTTCAGTGCTTTTATTCTGATGACTATAAAGAAACTCTTAAACTCTCTTATAGCTCTGTTTGATTTATATAAGATTAGAGAATTATCCTTTAGGATTTATTGCAAGGTATTTAAAAGAGGGGGAATTGTTGCTATTTTTCCTCAAGAAATTCATTTAATTGCTTTAGACAGCGTGTTAACAGATTTTTGTTTCCTCTCAGGCAATGGCTTCAGCTGTACCAGCTTAAGCTTCGCTCACTTCAGCTAATTAAGACTAATACCCTTGTGTTCCTGCCACACCAATTCTTCCTAATTTAGCCTTTCTAAAAGAATGCCTGTTAATAAGCAAAGCCATAGATGAACAGAGGATAAAAATAATTTTCTGCATCATTAATCATCAATCTCTGTAGCTTCACTTGTTTTTCTAATGTGGGAAGAATGGTTAGTTAAAAAAAAATATTTGCTCTTCTCAGTGACTTGCTGTTTATGATGGAGCCATTCTAGTGTCAGAAGCAAATCTTTGGGACACTTTAATGTGGTATGTGAAAAAACACCAAGAAACATTACATTTAATATATATGTACTACATAAACATGCTGAAACATTCTCTTTTTTATTAAAAGGTGAAATGATAGTGTAACAGTCATGTTCACTAGGTAAAATGAACCTTGAGGTAAAGTTTAAGGTTACGTTGGTCTACTGAGGTCTTTCTACTGTAGTTACTATTTGTTTTTTACACTTATATTTTAATGCTTCCATTTCCAACCATTAGGCAAATGTTTTAGCTATATTAAAAACAAAGAGATAGCATAGAAAATTGGTAGATAATAAAGAAAAGATATGTGAGATTTCAACTTTAATGCAGGTTGGGGTGGTCTTCCCCGAGGAATTTGTTCTCTTGTATTTTTCTAAGTAGTCATACTTATTTCATGTAAAGACTTGTGGAGACATGTTACTCATTTACTCCTAAAACTGTGTAGTTGTGCTGGCTTAGCTGGCTAAGGTATTGTAAATAATTTTTCCTGAAATGAGTGAATTGGAAATTCTTTTGAGCCTGTAAAATTTAGAATGGTTTATGTTGGGTTACTTTTTTTTTTTTTTTCTCAATAATACAGTCTTTTGGAAATGTGCTACTTGAATAAATACTACCTTTTCTCCTCTGTTAAAAAGTTGTAATGGGGATTTAGTGCTACTTTGATTTAATAAAAATAACCCGGGTATTTTCTTGAGGATTTCTATACTACGGTATACTTGATAACAATTAAATATTTTCTTTTGGAACTTAAAGCAGGTTAGTTGTAAAGTCTTTATCTGAAGTTTTTTGGGAAAAAATATAATTAAATTCGTTTACCTCACTTGCAGTTAGGAAGTTTAGAATTCACCATGGTCAGACATGTTAGTGATGAAAAACATATTTTTAAAACAAGCTATACTTAGCATTTTTATTAAACTGGTAAATTGTAACAAATGTATAATGTTTATTTTGTTTTCTGTATAGCATCATTAGTTATTCCTGCTGGTAGACCTCTTCCCAGTTTTACTACAGCAGAACTGGTATGTAGCCTGTTTAGGATATATTTTTAAATATATGCCTCACTTTTAGTGAATGGTAGCAGGAGGCTGGGCACAGGTATAATTCATAATCCTCCATTTGAATGAGAAAAGATGTAGTAAGGGATGGGGAAATAGGAATAACTTCTAAAACATAGATGTTGCAAAAACTGAGAAGTTTCAGAATTGACATTTTCTTTACCAACTTTTCCTGTCTTCCAGAGCAGTTGTTAGCATCTGTCAGTAGTATATATAAATACTATTGTTAGTATCTACAAGGTCAGGAAATTTCTGAAGTTAAATTCTATGGAATTTTGATACACAGTATAATGTTATATACTAGACAGATCCTAAATAAATGATGTTGGTACTTTCTGATTTTTTTTTTTTTTTTTTACAAGTTGAGCCACATAGTATAGTTCTTCTTTTTATTTAAGTGGAGTATTTTGGTCATTTTTTATCTTTGTGTAGTAGAGATTTAGAGAATAGGTTCCCCCCTCCCCTGAAGATTTAGGGCAGAAAATAAAATTACAACTTGTATTTAGAAAATTGAGTAGTTTTTAGATGGGGGAAAAATAGCACTTTTTCTCTTTTACCTTTCTGCAGTGGTATATAATTCACTATTTTTCACCTTTTAGACTACTTTCTGGGCCAAAAGGGTTGGTAGGCTATTAATTTCGATTTCTTTATTAAATACAATACCACACTCCTTACTGGGATTTTTGGGAAGAATGGTGCTGCTTTTGATAGGAAACCAATAAAAAATATATCTGCCTTTGAGATTTTTAAAAAAATTTTATTTATTTATTTGACACAGAGAGAACGTGATCACAAGTAGGCAGGCAGAGAGAAAGGGAGAAGCAGGCTCCCCGATGCAGGGATGTGGGGCTTGATCCCAGGACCCTGAGATCATGACCCAAACCGAAGGCAGAGGCTTAACCTACTGAGCCACCAAGGTGCCCCTGTCTTTGAAATTCTTGAAACTACTTTTTCTCCTGTTAAAGAAATAATACACTAAATAGTAAAAACAAATTTATAAAATAAAAAGTGAAGGAGCCCTGTGGTATTGTTCCCCAAAGATAACTGTTTTAACTGTTTGGTGTATATCTATCTAGCATTCTTTCATGAAAGTTACATTAATTTTCAGGGTAAAAGTAGGCTAATTCTCTGTGCTGGTTCTGTGTTTTTACTTAGTAATATAGATGGATCCTTTTCACTGCCAGTTAAATATTGACTAATCTTAGTGGATGTATCATTTTCATTAACTGATACTTTATTAACGGACATTTATTTTTAGTTTTCTTCTAATGTAATTGATTATACTTGTAGATAAGTTTTTGTGTATCGGTGTGATATCAGGTAATGAGGATAAATCCCTAGAGATGGAATTTTTGGGTCAAAGATTATACATGTTTTCAGTTTGCTTATATATTGTGAAATTGCTCTCCAAAAAGGTGGTACATACATACTTATATAAGCAGTAGTCTGAGAAAACTGTTTTTTATCACATCCTTACCAACATTGGGTAATCAATCTTATAAATTTTTGTAGGTCTGGTAGGCAAAATTTTGTAGGTCTAGTTGGCAAAAACTTTTTGTCTTTTGACTTAGCATTTAAAAAAACTGAAAACCCTGAGGTTTAATGATTCTAAAATAAAAATTGTACACTATTGTATTAACTAAAGTACCATTAGTGATCAACCTACGGACTAGAGGACTCCTATAAACAGCTGTGGTTCTTGTATCTGACCATTTGAGGATCAGGGACTCACACAAAGCTGTGTAGTGGGGAAGTTATAGTAATCATCGTTCATACCGTTTACTAAGATTTTACTGGCTTCATTGCGAATAGCCATAGAGTGGAATTCTTTTTATCTTTAATGAGATGATCTAAATCAAATATTGAAAAGCTGTTTTGTTCAAAGAACTTAGCTCCAATGTTAAATGTCCAACCATTGTCCTGTTGTCCTGAATCAGATATTTTTTTTAATCCCCATGAGATCAGGAAAAAAGATAAAAGGAAAGCCTTTTTCTAACTTTCTAATTAAATTTCTCATATCTAGGGCACCTCAAACTCTAGTGCAAGCTTCAATTTTCCTGGTTATCCTATTCATGTACCAGCAGGTGTGACACTGCAGACTGCATCTGGTAAGGGAATAGTCCCCATTAAATTTCTTTTCTTTTTTTCTTTTTTAGCATTGGTACTGACTACTGGATGTTAATTTTCATGATTTTTAATAAACTGTATACCAGAAGTTACTGAAGTTACAAGAACTTTTTAAAATACAACTTATTTTATTTTATTTATTTATTTATTTATTACAACTTATTTTAAAAACAATAATAAATGGGGGTTATTCCTGTTGTGGAGGCAACTTGCCAAAAAAATATCTGTCCTGTAACTTATTCCCATTTCCCTTTCCTAGCATTGTAGAGGATGCTTTATATATGTTTCTTTAATTCAAATCAGTTATCTAAATTTTGACAAATACAAAGAAACATATCTGTGTCCCTGCTAGCTCTAATCAAGAAAAACTAAAGATGATATTGATCAACCTTTGTCTTCTTTCATACTGGAGATCTTGTAATAGAATATCCAAAAAGTTTGGAGAGTAACCAAACTTTGCTTTTTGAGAGTACTATATCTTGATTTGAAAGAGAATCATATCAATTCTTTAGGTTTTTGCAAAGCTTAAAGCACCTAACTCGTTGCTCAAAAGAATAAAGTCTTCCTCTTCCTTTTTAGTGTTATTTTAAAGGAAAAATGGGGGGAGGGGATTTGATAGCTTTTGAAATTACTAAACTCTTTTTGGATAGCATTATCTTATAGTAGTTACATGGTATCTTAGATCTTAAATATGTGAAATACATTCTCCATTATTATGTTTGTTAAAATCCCAATTTGGGTTGGTAACATAGTAATTTATCAAACAATGGGATAGGTCTATGGAGTAAATATCAGTGGCCTGTATGTATCTAAAAATGCGCCAAATAAGCAATAGTGAGAAGAGGCTAGAGTTCAATTGAGACAGCTTTAATTGTTAAAAATAGAGTAATGCATATTAATTGTAGAAAACACAATCTGAAGAATAAAATAAAAACTCGTAGAGATAACTATTAACATACTGATGTATTTTTGGACAGCCTGTTGTGCCCGAGGGTTTCTTTTTTATAGAGGAAATTAGGTTTCTATCATACTTACGGTACTATTTTCTCCTTTTTGAGGTCACCTTTATAAAGTCAATATACCAATTATGGTGACACAGACTTCTGGAAGAGCAAGTATTCTACATCCAATTCAGCAAGTGTTTCATCAGCTCGGGCAGCCTTCAGTAATCCAGACCAGTGTTCCACGACTGAACCCATGTTCTCTCCACGCGACTGCTGAAAAATCACAGAGAATAGAAACTGTGCTCCAGCAACCCACAGTTTTTCATTCTGGGACAGTGGATAGGAAACATTTAGAAAATGCCACCAGTGATATACTTGCACCTCCTGGAAATGAGCGTGAAATCATGTCTGAAGCTTTGTTGAGTCAGCCGGAAAGCTCTCAGTATATCCGTCTTCCAGGTGTTGTGTTTCCTTCACAGGTCTCTCAGACAGATGTGCATGGGGAGCCAGTGCTCGGTGTTTCAGGTGGCATGATTCAAAATCTGAATGATGGGCCCCTCTCCACTGGCCGACAGGGGGCCCAGCACCAGCGCATGTCTGATATTCAGCTTCATGCTCTTAAAAATAGGATGTTTGGATGTGATTCTGTAAAGCAGCCAAGAAATACAGAGGAGCCCAGCAGCCTACCTGTTTCAGAGAAGGTAGTTCTCAGTTGAAGCAGGTAGTATTAGGGGACAGACAGTGGCTGGTGATTTGACATCCTGAGGTTTTTTTTTTTTTTTTTAAGCTGTAAGGTACTCAGAAACATAACTGTTCTGTTTTTTCCTTTGGAAGATTATTTATTACTGTTTTTAATATAGCAGTCAATTCTTATATATGCCCAGCATTTCAAACTTTTAATTTCAGTTAATGAATTAGAGTAGTTGTTGAAGAAAGCAGATTTGTTTTAAAGTAATCCATTTTACTTCTCCTTTACATTTGTGAGAATGTTTGTATATAAATTTAAAAGACTCAGAAATCAGTCCTAATAATTAAGTGAAAGTAAATGAATATTTTGAGGTAATTATTTTTTTTAGAATTACTTTTTTTTTTAAATTTAATTTTATTTTTTCAGTGTTCCAAGATTCATTGTTGATGCACCACACCCAGTGCTCCATGCAATACGTGCCCTCCTCAATACTCACCACCAGGCTTACCCAACCTCCTAGCCCTCTCCCCTCCAAAACCCTTAGTTTGTTTCTCAGACTCCACAGTGTCTCATGGTTCATCTCCCCCTCTGATTTCCCCCAGTTCACCCTTTCTTTCCTTCTCCCAATGTCCTCCATGTTTTTCCTTATGCTCCATATTAAGTGAAACCATATGATAACTGACTCTCTCTGCTTGACTTATTTTAGTCAACATAATCTCTTTTAGTCCCATCCATGTTGATACAAAAGTTGGATATTCATTCTTTCTGATGGAGGTATAATATTCCATTGTATATATGGACCATATCTTCTTTATCCATTCATTTGTTGAAGGGCATCTTGGCTCTTTCCACAGTTCGATGATTGTGGCCATTGCTGCTATGATCATTGGGGTACATGTGGCCCTTCTTTGCACCGCGTCTGTATCTTTGGGGTAAATACCCAGTAGTGCAATTGCAGGGTCATAGGGTAGCTCTGTTTTTAATTTCTTGAGGAATCTCCACGCTGTTTTCCAAAGTGGCTGCACCAGCTTGCATTCCCACCAACAGTGTAAGAGGGTTCCCCTTTCTCCACACCCTCTCCAACATTTGTTGTTTACTGTCCTGTTGATTTTGGCCATTCTAACTGGTGTAAGGTGGTATCTCAGTGTGGTTTTGATTTGAATCTCCCTGATGGCTAATGATGATGAACATTTTTTCATGTGTCTGTTAGTCATTTGTATGTCTTCTTTGGAGAAGTGTCTGTTCATGTCTCTGCCCATTTTTTCATGTGATTATCTGTTTTTTGAGTGTTGCGTTTGAGGAGTTCTTTATAGATCTTAAATATTAGACCTTTGTCTGTAGTGTCACTTGTGAATATCTTCTCCCATTCTGTGGGTTGCCTGTTTTGTTGACTGTTTCCTTCACTGTGCAGAAGCTTTTTATCTTGATGAAGTCCCAAAAGTTCATTTTTGCTTTTGTTTCCTTAGCCTTTGGAGACATGTCCTGAAAGAAGTTGCTGTGGGTGATGTTGAAGAGGTTACTACCTATGTTCTCCTCTAGGATTTTGATAGATTCCTGCCTCACGTTGAGGTCTTTTGTCCATTTCAAGTTTATCTTTGTGTATGGTATAAGAGAATGGTCAAGTTTCATCCTTCTATCTATAGCTGTCTGATTTTCCCAGCACCATTTATTGAAGAGACTGCCTTTTCTCATTGGATATTTTTTCCTCCTTTGTCAAAGATTATTTGACCATAGAGTTGAGGGTCCATATCTGGGCTCTCTACTCTGTTCTACTGGTCTATGTGTCTGTTTTTGTGCCACTACCATGCTGTCTTGGTGACCACAGCTTTGTAGTAAAGCTTGAAATCAGGCAATGTGATGCCCCCAGCTTTGTTTTTCTTTTTCAACATTTCCTTAGCAATTCGGGGTCTTTTCTGGTTATCCGTGGGATGCAAGGGTGGTTCAACATTTGCAAATTAATCACTGTGATAGAAGAAATCAGTAAGAGAAGAGAGAAGAGCCACATGGTCCTCTCAATTGATGCAGAAAAAGCATTTGACAAAATACAGCATCCATTCCTGATTAAAACTCTTAAAAATATAGGGATAGAGGGAGCATTCCTCAACTTCATAAAATCTGTCTGTGAAAAGCCCACAGTGAATATCATTCTCAGTGGGGAAAAGCTGACAGCCTTCCCTTTGAGATCAGGAACACGACAAGGATGCCCACTCTCGCCACTGTTGTTCAACATAGTACTAGAAGTCCTAACAATACAATCAGACAACAAAAAGAAATATAAAATATTCAAATTGGCAAAGAAGAAATGAAACTTTCTCTCTTCGCAGATGACATGATACTTTATATGGAAAACCCGAAAGATTCCACCCCCAAACTACTAGAACTCATACAGCAATTCAGGATATGTGGCAGGATACAAAATCAATACACAGAAATCAGTTGCTTTCCTATATGCTAACAATGAAAATATGGAAAGGGAAATCAGAGAATCGATTCCATTTACTGTGGCACCAAGAACCATAAGATACCTGGGAATAAACCTAACCAAAGAAGTATAGGATCTGTACTTGAGGAACTACTGTTCCTGAGGAACTGTACATGAAAGAAATTGAAGAAGACACAGAAAGGTGGAAAAGCATTCTATGCTCATGGTTTGGAAGAATAAACATTGTTAAAATGTCTATACCGCCCAGAGCAATCTATACTTTCAATGTCATCCCAATCAAAATTTCACCAGCATTTTTCAAAGGGCTGGAGGTAATTCTTAATATGCAAAAGAGGTCCAAAGTAGTATTTTTTTTAAAGTTGCTCTGCCAAATTTTCCTGAACCCCATAAGAAAGTTTTCCCTTATCTTGCTAGTACTTTATTTCTCCCTGCTTGCTGAAATATGAGTTAATGTCTTTTGGAATTCAAACTACTAAAAAAAGATTCTAATTAACTTTGCATATTGAGAAAAGGTTCAAATTATTAATTTCCAAGGAATTCATGGTGAAGGCAGACAGATTCATGGAGAATTTTGGATGGTAAAATTAAAAAAAATCTTGCATACTTTTCACAAATGTGAACTACATCATACAGCTAACTCCATTCATATAGTTTCGTCACATGTGACAACTAATTAAAGGTCTGTGTGTCTAGCTAATGATTTGGTGGCCCTCTAGAACTACTGTACAAACCTGTAGCAGTGGATAGTAAAGTGCTACTTTAACCTTTTCCTAGACAGAAGGGAACAGTGAAGGGTAATGAATGAGGAAAATGAGTGTTGAAACTGTTGGACCTGTTTCAGAAAGTTTCTGATGTTTGATGAAGCCTGTTCAAAATCTTGTAGCAAGTTGAGGTTTGGTATAAAGATTAAAATATTATTTGAGTATTTTGTCATTGTATTTCCCACGTAATGTATAAAACTTAAGAAATGTAGGCTAAACTCATAGTTAGAAAACATTTGTTTTTGAGGTAAAAAAAATACCTGTGAATTTAAAATAAGGGTTTTTATCATTTAAGACTTTTGGAGACATTTTTCTCCTGAACTCTGAATGAATTTGGCAGAGTTTTGGTGTAACGATTCAAGGACTTACTCTACTGTTACTTATGAGATGTCACCTTGTACTTTGTTCTGAAATGGGAAAACAGATTAGTTAAGGGAGATGGATCAAGAATTGTTTAGAGGATGGTGGTCGAGACCTTAGATTGAAGCCACAATAGGTTCAAGTTCCAGATTCACCATTTGCAAACAAGCTTTATAATGTTACTTTCTGAAATTCAGTTATAGTCTGTAAACTGGGCTTGAAACCAACCTCATAATTTTTAAAATTATCAGATGATTTGTATAGAGTTTGTAATAGCTTCTGGGACCACAATAAGTTTTAGGTTAGTGCTATTATGCTTTATGGGCATGTGATAAATTGAGTAACTTTTCATATAATTCTTTGGTTAGTTTTAAAATAGAGCTATATTTAAAACAAAAATCTAAATAGCCAAAAGTATTTACTTCATAAAGTATTTTTAAATTAATATATAGTAGGGACTTTTTGAATAGTAGTAATCTGGTAAAGTTTATGCTGATAAAATTTTCAGAAGAATTATAAATAGGTTTTCTTTTTTTTTTTAAGTAGTTTTTCAGTGAATCTCATTCCTAAAGCAAGTTACAGTTAAGTATACATGTTTACTTGTCCCGTGTAGACTACCAGAGATCTAGTTTCTATGTCGGTTTAACAGTCTTACTGTTGCATAAAATGTATTCCCAACAATTTTTTATGGGCTCGTATTTAAAAATGCGTATGACTATGTTAAGTGATTCTTAAGTGTGGGGATTTTATTTTATAGTCTTAGGAGGCTACAGAGAACTAGAAACTCAGGTTTTCATTTGAACTCCAAAAAGTAGGAGTAGAAGAAGAGAAAGGGGTATGATAATGTATCTTCTTGAACTATTTTTATCTCTTGACTGCCCTCCCTATCATCGACATTGCCTCACCCCCAAATACTGTCATTTCTGCTGCCTCATCTGTTAATTCTTTACCTGTCTGACTGCAACCTGTTACCTTCTTTCTGAGCTCCTTTTATATCTCCCTCCTGTTTCCAAAGGTTCTGTCCTCAGACCATTCTCTTCTTACTTGAAGTTTTCTTTGGATAATCTCATGGATTATTACAGTTTTAACTACTGCCTATTTGTTGATGACTGTTTCTAATCATATTACTCCCTTGAGCTTCATTCTCCTGTCTATTTGCCTTCTAGACAGTGCTAGCTGAATGTCACAGCAATTCATTGGTCCTCATCAGAGGCACTGCATGGTACCACTGTGGAGTTGGTCTCCCACACTAAGGACTTAACAACTTTTTGGCTCTCCCCCCACCCGTTCTCCTTATATCATGTGCTTTTTAAAAATTATCTTTAAAATTGCTGTAGAGCCTATACAACGTGCAGTTTATCATTTTAACCATTTTTAGCTGTATAGTTTAGTGGCATTAAGTACGTTTATGGTTGCACAACCATCACTACTATCCATCTCTAGAACTTTTTCATCTTCCCAAACCAAATCTCTGTACTCATTATATGATAACTTCCTATCACCTCTCCATTCAGCTCCTGCTAACTTGTACTTTCTGTCTCTGTGAATTTGATACCTCATAACTGGAATCATAAAATATTTATCCTTCTGTGACTGGCTTATTTCACTTAGCAAAAGTAGTTATTTATCCTCACTAAGTATTACAATCATTGGGGAATTAGAGGTGCCTGGGTGGCTCAGTCAATTGGGTGTCTGTCTTTTTCTGCTCAGGTTGTGATCCTGCAGTCCTGTAATTAGCTGAGCCCTGCATTGGGCTCCCTGCTCAGCAGGGAGTCTGCTTCTCCTACTTCCTCTGCCCCTCCCCCTACTTGTGCTCTCCTTCTCACTCTCTTCTCTTTCAAATAAAATTTTAACAAAAAATCATTGGGGCATTAAAAAAGAATGTTCAGGTCTACTCCAAGGGATTTATATCTAATTAGTCTGGAATGGGGTCCACTCATGAGTGTTAAAGAGTTTTCTGAGGTGCTTGTAATAATGTAGGTGAGATTAGGAACCACTGACTTAGGTCAATGTATGAATGAAAAATGGAGGTGATAAGGGAGTAAGAGAATGTATAACTTCAAGAGCTTTAAGTTTTCTTTCAAATCCATTCTAATACTCCTCTAAAAATCTGTCATATCAATAGTTAGTTGAATTCAGAATTCAGTTAACTGAGCAAATTATTTTTGAGTCGCTGTGTGTCACTTCTAATATTTCTAAATCAAAGATTTTTAAACTAGATATATTTTTCTTTGTAGGAAAAAAGCCAATTTAACAAAAACACTTTTTTTTTTTTTTTAAAGATTTTATTTATTTGACAGAAACACAGCGAGAGGGAACACAAGCAGAGGGAATGGTAGCGGGAGAAGCAGGCTTCCCGCAGAGCAGGGAGCCCGATGTGGGGCTCCATCCCAAGTCCCTGGGATCATGACCTGAGCCGAAGGCAGACACTTAATAACTGAGCCGCCCAGGCGCCCCTAACAAAAACACTTTTTTTATGTTTGTCCCAATAAGGTATATTTCATATCATGTAAGAGTGGAGTGGCAAGGGATGCAATTGTACATGGTCAAGTAATACATAATCATTATTGCCACTCATTATGTTATGGTGAGTATCTAGTTTAAATTTCTTTTAGGAATTGTACGATGCCATTATGATTATAGGCAATTCAATTTTACATAATGTAGCTTGAAAATGTAAAAAGAAAGAGTGTTATAGCTTAGGTTTCTCTTATATTTATCCCCACATATAGGTGTGAAGTTCTGTTAGTCCTTACTAGCCATTGAAAAAACACTGTTCTTTAATTAACAGAAAGCTTAAATTGAAAGGATTGGAAGCTGGATTTGGCCAACAAAGCTTTATCTGAAGCCCCCTGTGCATTCGTTTATTGTATTACCCAGACACAGAAGCCACATACAATTGAAGAGACCTTGGTGAAGCTGAGAATCTTGGAAATTACTGAGCTGCCTTGTTTTAGAACAGAGAAAGAAAATCGAAGCAGTGTCTCTATCAGATGATGTCATCTGCACTGGAATTGTTGACATTTCTTCACATTCAGCTGGAATTCACAGAAGAATCAGCAGTAACTTTCCTTTAACATTCAACAGGATAAAAATATGAATGCCTCTCAGGGCAGCTAGCACTTGATTTTTTTTTTTTTTAAGATTTTATTTATTTATTTGACAGAGAGGGAGAGATCACAAGTAGGCAGAGAAGCAGGCAGAGAGAGAGGAGGAAGCAGGCTCCCCGCTGAGCAGAGAGCCCGATGCGGGGCTCGATCCCAGGACCCTGAGATCATGACCTGAGCCGAAGGCAGAGGCTTTAACCCGCTGAGCCACCCAGGCGCCCCTAGCATTTGATTTTAATCATTATTTGTATGTTGGCACCATCAAAATATTTTATGCTATGTTGTGAAACTTTTTATTATTTTTTCTTAGCTAAACTTGATACTGTCTGTCCTGATGGAGCTTCTGAGATGGTTGGCAACAAATGGTTTTGCCAGTTCAAGAAAGAGAGCATTGCTCTCTCTTTCAGCACTTGGCATACGTGAATGCTAAGACACAGCCAATAATTCTAAAGGAAGTCTCATTGGCTACCTTGAAACTTGGATACATTAGAGCAAAAGTATTGAATTACTGCCTTTTCCAAGACATTTGTGGGCAAAATATTAAGTTCTTCTTCATGCAGAATTTTTTTGCTTTTCAAAGGACAGTGGCTGAAGTTCTTAATTGATCCTTGGGGAGACCTTGATTATTTTTGAGAGAAAACGAAAACACCCTTGTAAGAATTTGACAGAGAGAAGTCCATTGATGATGTATGTAGTGGATGTTTGGCTATATGAAAGACTTAAATCTTCGTATTCATGATCCTGTGGTATCAGTTTCGGATTTTGCTGCAAACCTGCTGGCTATTTTGGTCAAATTACCACCTTAGAAGAGGAGATTGGAGTCAGATAAGCATATGAACTTTCCCGTGCTTGGTGGAAGTGCTTCTGACGTTGAGAACAATAAAACTCTTGAAATTACTGATATTAAATTTGTATTTGTAATCTTACTCCTCTCCCAAAGCAAAGAGGACCTTACTGATATAAGATGATGCTACATGAATTTAATCAGAAGAGTCCTAGAATCTCCAATATTCCTTAATCTTAAATTTTTTTTTGCAAAGTACTGTGGGAGTTCTGATTAATTTTGCAGCAAAACATCTTGTGGGTTGAGGTTTTCGGTACTTGTCACTATTACTTATTTTAAAAAAGATTTTATTTATTCGAGAGAGAGGAAGTGCAAGCACAAGCAGGGAGAGAGCAGGTAGAGGGAGAAGGAGGCATCCAGCAAGGACCCGGATGCAGAACTCCAATCCAGGACCCTGGGATCATGACCTGAGCTGAAGGCAGGTGCTTAACCGACTGAGCCATCCAGGTGTCCCTACTTGTCACTATTAAAACCGAGAGCAAATTCCAATATGTGATTTAGGCCTAGGACCAACCTAATCATAATTTACTCACATCAGATTTATTATTTATCCAGAGGTGGAATTTATATATGATAAAGTTCACACTTTTTTAGGTACACAATTTTTATGTGTACAATATGAATTTTTACACTCACTTCCCAACTATATAACTAGTACCAAGCTGAGCTTCAGAACATTTCTATTACCTCAAAGAGGTTCCTCATGCCCCTTTGTAGTCAATATCCTCCCTCTGCCTTCATTCCCTGTCAGTCAGTCACCGATCTGTTTTGGTATAGGCTTGCCTTTTCCAGAATGTCAAACAACTGGAATCCTACAACCTGTAACTTTAGCATAATACATTTGTGATTCATCCATGTTGTTGCATATATTGGTATTCTGTTGTACCACAGTTTGGATATATGGATTCTTTCCAGTTGTTGGCATTTGTGAATAAAGCTCCTAAAAACATTCACGTGCAGTTTTTGCTGTTTCCTGGTGTGGATGTGGATTTTCTTCTGAGTAAATCCCTAGGAATGGAATTTGTAGGCCATATGACACATGTATGCTTCTAAGAAACCAACACCCATTTCCAAAGTGATCATATTTCCACCAGCAATGTATGGTAGAATTTTTCATTTCTCCTAGCAATGTATAAGATTTGTAGCTACTTGACATCCTTGCTACTTTAATACTGTTTTCTGGCGAAGAGAAGGTTGTGGTTTTGATGAAATGTACTTATTTTTTCCTTTGATTTCTGTTTATATATCTTAGCTAACCAAAGGTTGCAAAGATCTCATGCATCTAAAACAATTTTATAGGTTTTATATTTGGGGCTGTGATCCATGTTGGTTAATTTTTGTATATAGTGCAAGGTTAGGTTCTTTGTTGTTTGCATGTGAATGTTCATTTGTTTTAGCATCACTTGTGGAAAAGACTAGTCTATCTCCATTGAGTTGTCTAAGGCTCATTGAGTGTCTGAAGCACTTCACCTTCAATGAAAATCAGTTACCATATGTGTGTTGGTTTATTTCTAGACTTTCATGATTTCATGAATTCATGTGTCTATCTTTTCAGTCACATCACAGTCTTAATTGTGCTAGCTTTATCATGTGCCTGGATATCAGAGAGTATAAGTCTCTCAACTTTGTTCTTTTTCAAAGTTGTTTTGATTATTCTAATTCGGCTTTTCCATATAAATGTGAGAATGAGTTTGTCGATTAAAAAAATCTAGTAGGACATTGATTTGTGTTGGATCTATAAATCAAGGCTAGAACTGACATCACAAGAGTTTTCCAATTCATAGATAGGACACATTTTCTGTTTAGATCTTTAACTTGTCTCATCAATGTCTTGTAGTTCTCAACATACACAGAATGCACATGTAATTTTTATCTAAGTATTTTATGGTTTTGGGTGCAATTATAAATAGTACTAAAAGACATTATAAGGAACAACCTAATTCATATTTTATGCTTCATTTGCATTATTTGTAAAAATATATTTTCAAAGGTAGGGTTATTGAAAAAAAAATTTCCATTGTTCTTTACATACATTGTAATAATAATTTCAAAAGGTTGTGCCAGTTTTCCTGCTACTAGCACTCTTAATCACTGTATTTTATTACATACTTGATGGTTCATTATCAACATTGGTTTTGTCCTATTTTTTCTATTGTAAAAATTTACCATTTTAACCATTTTTAACTGCACAGTTAGGTGGCAGTAAGTGCATTCACATTGTTGTGCAACGATCACCACCATCCATCTTCAGAACATTTTAGCTTTCCCAAATTGAAACTCTGTGCCTGTTAAATAACTTTCCATCCTTCCTTCACCCCATCCTGGGCAGCCACCATTCTATTTTCTATCTCTATGAATTTGACTGTTTCAGATACCTCATGGAAATAGAATCAGATGGCATTTCTTCTTTTGTATCCTTTGTCACTTAGTATGATGTCTTTAGTGTTTATTCATGTTGAGGCATGTGTCAGAACTTCCTCCTTTTTTAAGGTTAAATACTACTTTGTGTTAGGTATATACCATATTTTATTTATCCAGTCATCTGCGCATGGGCATTTGGGTTGCTTATACCCTTTGGCAATTTTGACTAATGCTATTGTAAATTTCGGTGTATAAATATTTCAAGTCTCTGCTTTCAGTTATTTGGGGGTATATAGACAAATGTGGAATTGCTGGATTATGTGGTAATTCTGTTTAAGGTTTTTAAGGAACTATCATACTATTTTCTATAGTAGCTGTACCATTTTACATTCTACCAGTGCACAAGGGTTCTGATTTCTCCACATGCTCACTAGCACTTGTTAGTTCCTGTTGTTTTACTCCTTTGATAATTGGCATCTTAATGGATATGAGGTGATATTTTACTGTGGTTTTAATTTGCATTTCCCTAATTATTAGTGATACTGAACGTCTTTTAATGTGTCTACTGGTTATTTATCTTCTTTGGAGAAATGTCTATTCAAGTCCTTTGTACATTTTTAAACCAAGTTGTTTTTTTTGTTATACGATTTCTTATAGATTTTGGATATAAGTCCTTATATATATGTCTTGCAAACATTTTCTTCCATTTTGTGGGTGCCTTTTCACATTGTTGATAATGTCCTTTGATACATAAAGATTTTTAATTTTTGGTGAAGGCCATTTTATCTATCCGCCCTCCTTTTTTTTTGCCTGTGCTTTTCGTATCCTCTTTGAGGAATAATTCCAAATTCAACATCGTGAAGATTTTTCTCTATGATTTTTTTCTAAAAGTTGTATAGTTTTAGTTCTTTGGTTTAAATCTTTGATCCATTTTGAGATAATTTTTGTATGTAGTGTAAGGTGAGGGTCCAACTTCTTTCTTTTGCATGTGGATACCCAATGTTCCCAGTGCCATTTGTTGAAAGGACTCTCCTTTCCTCATTGAATGGTCTTGTCATCTTGACAAAAATCATTTGACTATATAATGTGAGAATTTGTTTCTGGGCATTTTATGCTATTCCATTGGTTTGTTGTCTGTATGCCAACACCACACTGTTTTAACTACTTTGGTTTTGTAGTAAGTTTTAAAATCAGTATGTGTTAGACCTCCAACTTACATCTTCTTTTTCAAGATTGTTTTGGTTATTCAGGGTCTCTTAAGATTACATATGAATTTTAAGATTGATATTCTATTTCTACAAAAGAAATAGGGAGGGCGCCTGGTTGGCTCAGTTGGTTAAGTGTCTGGTCGTGGTCCTAGGATGGAGTACCACATTGGGTTCTTTGCTCAGCCTGCTTCTTCCTCTGCCTTTGCCCCTGTTTGTCCTCTGTCTCTTTCTCTCTCTCTCTCTCTCTGAAATAAACAAAATCTTAAAAAAGAAATAGGGATTTGGGTTTTGAGAGGGATTATAGTGAATGTGTAGATGGCTTTGGGTGGCATAAGCAATATTAACTCTTTTAAATTCATGAACACAGAATGGCTTCCCATTTATTTCTTGCTGCTTTAATTTTTTTCAGGAAAGTTTTATAGTTTTAAGTGAGCAAGTCTTTGGACTCCTTGATTATGTTTACTCCTAAGTATTTTATTCTACTCGATGGTATGTTAAATGGAGTTGTTTCCTGCATTTTTTTTCAGGTTGTTAATTATTCGTGTATAGAAATGCAATTGACAGTTGGTATGTTAATTCTTGCCTTTTACGATTTTGCTGAATTTGTTAATTATTTCTAACATTTTTAGGTGTGTGGAATCTTCTGGGTTTTGTACAGATATGAGATAGTATTACATGCAAATAGATAATATTACCTCTTTTCCAATTTGGATGCCATTTATTTATTTATTTATTTAGCCTAATATCCCTAGGTAGGACTTACAGTACATTGTTGAATAGGAGTGACAAGAGTGGTCACCTTGCCTTGTTCCTGATCTTAAAGGAAAAGCATTTGAGTTTTTCAACACTGAGTATGCTGTTAGCTCAGGGCTTCTCATAGATGGCCTTTATTATAGTGAAGCATTTTCCTTCTAGTCCTAGTTAGAGTGTTTTTTAAAAATCATGAAATGGTGTTGAATTGTGTCAAATGCTTTTTCTGCATCAATTCAGGTGATTGTGTGTACCGCCCTTCATTATGTTAATATGTTGTATTACATTGATTGATTTTTCATGTGTTTAATCATCCCAGCATCCCAGGAATAAATCCCACTTGGTCATGATGTGTGATCTTTTAGTGTGCTGTTGAATTCTGTTTGTGTTAGTATTTTGTTTAGGATTTTTGAGGGTTGGTGTTAATTCTTCTTTAAATGTTTGTTAGAATTCTCCAGTGGGGCCATCTGGTTCTGGGCATTTCTTTGTTGAGAGATTTTTGATGACTGATTCTATCTTCTTATAGATCTATTCAGATTTTCTATTCATGATTTTTCCTTGGTAAGTTGTGTGTTTTTAGAAATTTGTTTCATTTAGGTTATCCAACTTGTTGATATACAATTCATAGTATTCTCTCATAATTATTCTTATGTAAAATCAGTAGTAAAGTTTCATTTCAATTTTAGTTATTTGAGTCTTAATTTTTTCTTTATCAGTATAGCCAAAAGCTTATTTATTTTACAAAATTTTTTTGAAGAACCAACTCTTAGTTTTGTTGATTTTTCTCTATTGCTTTTTTTCTTCCTATTCTTTACTTGATCTCTGCCCTAATTGTTATTATTTTCTTCTTTATACTACTTTGGGCTTTGTTCTTTTTCTGGTTCCTTACAGTGTAAATTTAGGTTATTTGAGATCTTTTCTATGAACATTTATAGCTATAAATCTCATTCTTAGCACTGATTTTGCTGCATCCCATAAGTTTTGGTATGTTGTATTTTCATTTTTATTTGTCTTAAGATATTTCTTATCTTTTCATAAAAGATTTTTTTGGTTTTTTCTTTTCAGGTTTTTGTTTAAATTCCAGTTAACATAAAATATAATACTAGTTTCAGATGTAGAAGTTAAGTAATTCATCACTTACATACAACACACAGTGCTCATCACAGCAAGTGTCCTCCTTAATACCCTTCACACATTTAACCTCCCCCCCCCCAACCTCCCCTCCAGCAACCTTTAGTGTGTTTCCTATAATTAAGAATCTGTTTCCTGGTTTGCCTCTTTTTTTTCCTACCCCCCAACCAATATTCATCTGTTTTTTTCTTAAATTCCACATGTGAGTGAAATCATACGGTATTTGTCTTTCTCTGACTTATTTTGCTTAGCATAATACTCTCTAGTTATATTCATATCATTGAACATGGCAAGATTTCATTCTTTTAGATGGCTGAGTAATACTCCATTGTGTGTGTGTGTGTATATATATATACACATATGCATATGTATATATATATATGTATAAAGAAGGCCCATTCATCATGTGGTGGACATTTAGGCTCTTTCCATAATTTGGCTATTGTTGATAATTCTGTTACAAGCATCAAGGTGCATGTATCCCTTCAAATCAGTATTTTTGTATTCTTTGGGTAAATACCTAGTATTTGCTGGATCATAGGGTATTTTTATTTTTACCTTTTCAAGGAGTCTCCATACTGTTTTCCAATGGCTGCACCAGTTTGCATTCCCATTAACAGTGTAAGAGGGTTCCCATTTCTCTGCACCCTCACCAATACTTGTCATTTCCTGTGTTGTTGATTTTAGCCATTCTAACAGGTGTGAGTTTTGTATTGTAGTTTTTGATTTGTATTTCCCTGATGAATGATATTGAGTGTCTTTTCCTATGTCAGTTAGCTATCTGTATGTTTTCTTTGGAAAAATATCCATGTCTTCTGCCCATTTTTTAACTGGATTATTTGGTTTTTGGGTATTGAGTTTTATAAGTTCTTTAAAGATTTTGGGACACTGATTTGTTACCAGATATATCATTTGCAAGTATCTTCTTCCATTCCATGGGTTGCCTTTTAGTTTTGTTGATTGTTTCCTGCACTGGGCAGAAGTTTTTTATTTTGCTGAAGTCCAATATTTATTTTTGCTTTTGTTTCCCTTGCCTCAGGAGATTTATCTAATAAGTTGATATGGCTAATCCCAAGAGGTTACTGCCTGTATTCTCCTCTGGGATATTGATGGTTTCTTGTCTCACATTTAGGTCTTTCATCCATTTTGAATTTGTTTTTGTGTATGGTGTAGGGAAGTGGTCGAGTTTCATTCTTTTGCATGTTGCTGTGCAGTTTTCCAAATGCCATTTGTTGAAGAGACTGCCTTTTTTCCCCATTGTATATTCTTTCCTGCTTTGTTGAAAATTAGTTGACCACCACATTAATAAAAGAAAGGATAAGAACCATACGATCCTCTCAATATATGTCCAAAAAGCATTTGACAAATACAATATCCATTCATGGTAAAAACCCTCAACAAAGTAGGGATAGAGGGAACATACCTCAACATAATAAAGGGCATATATGAAAAACCCACAGCTAATATCATCCTCACTGGGGAAAAACTGAGAACTTTTCCTCTGTTGTCAGGGATAAGGCAGGGATGTCTACTCTCACCACTGTTATTTAGCATAGTACTGAAGTTTTGACCTCAGAAATCAGACAAAAAGAAAAGGAATCCAAATCAGCAAGGAAGTCAGTTTTACCATTTGTGGATGACATGATACTCTATGTAAAAACCTGAAAAGACTCCACCAAAAAATTGCTTAGAGCTGCTATATGAATTCAACAAAGTTGTAGGATACAAAATCAACATGCAGAAATCTGTTGGATTTTTCTTTTTCTTTTTTTTTTTAAATAACATATAATGTATTATTTGCCCCAGGGTACAAGTCTGTGAGTCATCAGGCTTAAACAATTCTCAGCACTCACCATAGCACATACCCTCCCCAATGTCCATAACCCAGCTGCTATATCCTTACCCCCTCTACTCCCCAGAAACCCTTAGTTTGTTTCCTGAGATTAAGAGTCTCTTATGGTTTGTCTCCCTCCCTATCCCATCTTGTTTCATTTTTCCCTCCCTGATCCTCACGACACCTTGCCTCTCAAATTCCTCCTATCAGAGAGATCATATGATAATCGTCTTTCTCAGATTGAGTTATTTCGCTTAGCATAATACCCTCTAGTTCCATCCATGTCGTTGCAAATGTCAAGATTTCAATTTTTGATGGCTTCATAGTATTCCATTGCATATATATATACCACTTCTTTACCCATTTATTTGTTGATGGACATCTAGGTTCTTTCCACAGTTTGGCTATTGTGGACATGCTGCTATAAACATTTGGTGCATGTGCCCCTTGAGATCACTACATTTGTATCTTTAGGGTAAATACCCAGTAGTGCGACTGTTGGGTTATAGGGTAGCTCTGTTTTCAATTTTTTGAGGAACCTCCATACTGTTTTCCAGAGTGGCTACACCAGCTTGCATTTCCACCAACAGTGTAGAAGGGTTTCCCTTTCTCTGCATCCTCGCCAACATCTGTCATTTCCTGATTTGTTAATTTTAGCCATTCTGACTGGTGTGAGGTGGTATCTCGCTGTGGTTTTGATTTGAATTTCCCTGATGGTGAGTGATGTTGAGCACTTTTTCATGTGTATGTTGGATGTCTTCTTTGCAGAAATGTCTGTTTATGTTTTCTTCCCATTTCTTGATTGGATTATTCTTTGGTTTTTGAGTTTGAGAAGTTCTTTATAGATTTTGGATACTAGTCTCTTATCTGTCATTTGCAAATATCTTCTCCCGTTCAGTGGGTTGCCTCTTAGTTTTGTTGACTGTTTCCTTTGCTGTGCAAAAGCTTTTGATCTTGATGAAGTCCCAATAGTTCATTTTTTTGCCCTTGTTTCCCTTGCCTTTGGCGATGTGTCTAGGAAGAAGTTGTTGAGATCAAAGACATTGCTGCCTGTGTTCTCCTCAAGGAGTTGGATGGATTCCTATCTCACATTGAGATGTTATCCATTTTGAGTCTATTTTTTGTGTGTGGTGTAAGAAATGGTCCAGTTTCATTCTACATGTGGCTGTCCAATTTTCCCAATATCATTTGTTGAAGACACTGTCTTTTATCCATTGGACATTGTTTCCTATTTTGTTAAAGATTAGTTGACCATAGATTTGAGGGTCCATTTCTGGGCTCTCTGTTCTCTTCCATTGATCTATGTGTCTGTTTTTGTGCCAGTACCATACTGTCTTGATGATTACAGCTTTGTAATAGAGCTTAAGTCTGGAATTGTGATGCTGCCAACTTTGGTTTCCTTTTTTTGCATCCCTCTGGCCATTCATGGTACTTGAGACCTGTCTTATTTCTTGAGAAAGGCTTGTATTGCTATATACTTTCCTCTCAGGACCGCCTTTGCTGTGTCCCAAATATTTTGAACCGTTGTGCTTTCATTTTCATTTGTTTCCATGAATTTTCTTAGTTCTTCTTTAATTTCCTGGTTAACTCATTCATTCTTTAGTAGGATGCTCTTTAGCCTCCATGTATTTGAGTTCTTTCCAACTTTCCTCTTGTGGTTGAGTTCTAGTTTCAAAGCATTGTAGTCTGAAAATATGTAGGGAATGATCCCAATCTTTTGGTACCAGTTGAGACCTGATTTGTGATCCAGGATGTGATCTATTCTGGAGAATGTTCCATGTGCACTAGAGGAGAATGTGTATTCAGTTGCTTTGGGATGGAATGTTCTGACTATATCTGTGATGTCCATCTGGTCCACTGTGTCACCTAAAGCCTTTATTTCCTTATTGATCTTTTGCTTAAATGATCTGTCCATTTCAATGACGGGAGTGTTAAAGTCCCCTACTATTATTGTATTATTATTGATGTGTTTCTTTGATTTTGTTATTAATTGGTTTCTATAATTGGCTGCTCCCATGTTGTGGGCATAGATATTTAAAA
>CM053610.1:56139146-56159044 GCA_028646535.1 Procyon lotor
CTTTGTTTAGAGGACCCCTTTCAATATTTCCTGTAGGGCTGGTTCGGTGTTTGAAATTTCTTTTAGTTTTTGTTTGTCCTGGAAGCTTTTTATCTCTTCTTCAGTGACAGCCTAGCTGGATATAGTATTCTTGGCTGCATATTTTCCTCATTTGGTGCTCTGAATATATCATGCCTGTTCTTTCTGGCCTGCTAGGTCTCTCTGGATAGGTCTGCTGCCAATCTAATATTACTACCATTGTATATTACAGAATTGTCCTGAATTGCTTTCAGGATTTTCTTTTTGTCACTGATACGTGTAGGTTTTACTCTTAGATGATGGGATGTAGACCTATTTTTATTGATTTTGAGGGGAGTTCTCTGTGCCTCCTGGATTTCGATGCTTGTTCCCTTTGCCCAAGTAGGGAAATTCTCTACTATAATTTTCTCCAATATACCTTCTGCCCCTGTCTTTCTTTCTTCTTCTTCTGGGATCCTAATTATTCTAATACTGTTTCATCTTATGATATCACTTATCTCTCGAATTCTCCCCTCGTGGTCCAGGAGTTGTTTGTTTCTCTTTTGCTCAGCTTCTTTATTCTCCATCATTTGGTCTTCTATATCACTAATTCTCTTTTCTGCCTCATTTACCCTGGCAGTAAGAGCTTCCATTTTTTAATTGCACCTCATTAATAGCTTTTTTGATTTCAACTTGGTTAGATTTTAGTTCTCTTACTTCTCCAAAAAGGGGTTCTCTAGTATCTTCCATGCTTTTTTTGAGCCCAGCTAGCACCTTGATAATCATCATTCTGAACTCTAGTTCTGACATATTATTAATGTCTGTATTGATTCAGTCCCTAGCTGTCAGTACTGCCTTTTATTCCTTTTTTAGGTGGTGAGTTTTTCCACCCTATCATTTTATCCAGATAAGAATAGATGAATGAGGGGCACCTGGGTGGCTCAGTCGTTGGATGTCTGCCTTTGGCTCAGGTCGTGATCCCGGAGTCCTGGGATCGAGCCCCACATTGGGCTCCCTGCTCAGCAGGAAGCCTGCTTCTCCCGCTGCCATTCCCTCTCTCTCTGTGTTTCTCTCTGTCAAATAAATAAAAAAAATCTTAAAAAAAAAAAAAAAAGAATAGATGAATGAGAGAACAAAATACTTAAAGTGTAATGATGACCCCACAAAAATATACACTAACCAAATCAGAAAATACCTGAAACTGGGAGGAGAAGAAAAGAGAAAAAAGAGAAAAAAAGAATAAAAATTTATGTATATTAGACTGGTGAATGGAACAGAGCCACAGACTTGATTTTGGGTATGTTTTGGTCTGTTAGAAGAAACTACCTCCCAAAATTTTAAAGAGAGAAAAACTTATATATACACACAAAAATAAGGGTAAACAGGATGAAGGACTGGAATATGAATGTAAAGTTGAGAAATAAAAAGGATTCTAAAAAACGAACTGATAAGAAGTTGGTTGAAAAAAGAAAAAAAAAAAGAGGAAGGGATGTGATCGGGCAGGAGACTAAAACAAAGCCATGCACTAGATTTAGGGTATATTTTGATCTTTTAGAAGAAACTTTCCCCCCAAATTTTATTTTTTAATTTATTATTATTTTTTAAAAGATTTTCTTTCTTTATTTGACAGAAAGAGAGATCACAAGTAGGCAGAGAGGCAGGCAGAGAGAGAGGGGGAAGCAGGCTCCCTGCTGAGCAGAGAGCCCAATGCGGGGCTCTATCCCAGAACCCTGAGATCATGAACTGAGCTGAAGGCTTTAACCCACTGAGCCACCCAGGCACCCCTAAGAACTTCTTTCTTTAGGTCTATTCATAAGTATCTACTGGTTTTGTTGCAATTAATAATGGAAGTGATTCCTTGATTTCTCTTTCTGCTGCTTCATTATTGGTGTATAGAAATGAGGGGGGAGGAGCAAAATGGCAGAGTAGGAGTAGATATCATCAGATCCCAGGAATTCAGCTAGAACTGAACACCATTCTCAACACCTACAAACTCAACAAGAGATCGAAGAGAAGAAGAGCAGCAATTCTAGGAACAGAAATTCTAGGAACAGAAAATTGACCACTTTCTGGAAGGCAGGATGTGTGAAGAAGTGAATCTGAACCAATATATAGGAAGAGAGACCACGGGGAGAGGGGCTGGCTCCCAGCAAGTGGTAGAGCAGCAGAGTACAAAATCAGAACTTTTAGAGGTCTACTCCACTGAGGGACGTCGCTCCAGAGGCTAAGTAGCAGGTGGAGCCTTTGTGAGGACAGTGTGGTCCCAGGACCCGTGGGGTCACAGAAAGACCAGGGATGTCTGAATGTGGCAGAGGTTCCCAGGTATCGGGGTGGGGAAGCTGACTGCAGAGATGGAGCCAAGCAGTGGGCTCTCACTCCAGGTTACATTAAACCATGATCTGAGGCACAGTCGCACCACTGATCTTCAGGCAGGGACCCAACAAGCAGCAGATCTAGGGAAACTCACCTTCCTTCTCTGAGAGGAGTGGCGCAGGAGTGCACTGCAGGAAATTACTAGGTTTAGAGACTCTAAAAGGGGCTGTGTACCAGAAACATAAACACTCGGTCACAGGCCAGGTGAGTATGGAGTGCGGCCAGAGACTGGGGAGATGGGAGTGATTAACTGCTTTTCTCACAAGGGGCACTGAGGAGTGGGGCCCTGAGCTCTCGGGTCCTATGGGGCTGGAGACTGGGAGGCCGCCATTTTCATTCTCCTCCTCCAAAGCTGTAAGGAAAGCGTTCAGGGAACAAAAGCTCCAAGAGCAAACCCAAGTGGATTACTTATCCTGGCCTCTGGCAAGGGCAATGCAATTCTGCCTTGGGCAAAGACATTTGAGAATCATGGCAAAGGCCCCTCCCCCATCAGTGCAGCAAGAACATCCAGCCAAGACCAAGTGCCCTGATCAATGAGAACTGCTGAACTCCAGAGCTAAAAGAAAGCAACACATAGAATTCATGGTTTTTTCTCCATGATTCTTTAGTCTTTCAAAGTTAAATTTTATAAATTTTACTTTTTTATTCTATTTATTTTATTTTTCCTCTTTTCTTTTTAGTGTTTTTTTTTAACTATTTTATATTATCAATATATTTTTAAAAATCTTTTTAAATTTTCATTGTTATACTCATCTTCTATCCCTTCATTGTATTTAACCTTATTTTTTGTAACAGATACAAGTTTTTCTTTCTTTAAAATTTTTGGGGAGGGGTGCCTGGGTGGCTCAGTGGGTTAAAGCCTTCAGCTCAGTTCATGATCTCAGTGGGTTAAGCCTCTGCCTTCTGCTTGGGTCATGGTCTCAGGGTCCTGGGAATGAGCCCACTTGGGCCCTCTACTCAGCAGGGAGCCTGCTTCCCCATCTCCCTCTGCCTGCCCCTCTGCCTACTTGTGATCTCTTTCTCTCTGTCAAATAAATAAAATCTTTTTTTTTTTTTTTAAAGGAAGTTCTGAAAAATCTAAAGACACTTATAAAAGAAATTGAAGATGACACAAAGAAATGGAAACACATTCCAAGTAATGAATTGGAAGAACAAATATTGTTAAAATGTGTATACTACCCAGGGCAATCTACACATTTAATGTAATTCCTATCAAAATGCCAACAGCATTTTTCAGAGTGAGAACAAACCATGCTAAAATTTGCATGGGTCCTCCAAAAACCCTGAATAGCCAAAACAGTCTTGAAAAAGAAAAGCAAAACTGGAAGCATCACAATTCCTGACTTCAAGTTATATTAGAAAGCTGTGGTGATCACGACAGTATGGTGCTGGCACAAAAACAGACACATAGGTCAATGGAACAGAACAGAAAACCTAGAAGTAAACCCCTAGATCAAACAACTATATGATCAAGATTGATTTTTTTGGATTTCTTTTTTATTTCTTCTTTGACCCATTGATTTTTTGAAGCTGTAGTTTAATTTCCTTATCTTGTGTGTTTTCCTTCTATCCACTATGACCAGAAGAGATACCTTGTGTGATTTCAGTCTTTTTAAATATTAAGATTTGTTTTGTGGCTTAAAATACGGTCTTTCCTAGAGAATATTCTGTGTGTATTTGAGAATGAGAATAATGTGTATCCTTCTATTGTGGGTGGCATGTTTTGTATATGTCTTTTAGGTCCAGCTGGCCTATAATACTCAAGTTCTTTATTTCCTTATTGCTATTTTGTCTGGTTCTCTTCATTATAGAAAGTAGGGTATTGAAGTTTCATACTATTATCATAAAGCTATCTATTTGTCTATTTTTGTCAATGTTACATGTATTTAGGAGCCATAATGTTTGGTACTGCTATGTTTATAATTGTTAAATCTTCTTGGTGAATTGATTCTTTTTTTGATTGTATGATGTTTTCCTTTGTTTCTTCTAATAGTGTTTGACTTAAAGTCTCTTTTGTCTGATAATAGTGTATCCCAATTCTTTTGGTTGGCATTTGCATGAAGTAATGCAAATAGTAATGCTTTTTCCATCCTTTTACTTTCAACCAATGTGTGTCCTTAGCTTTAAAGTAAGTCTCTTGTAGACAACATATAGTTAGATCCTGTTTTTTTCTATCCATTCTGCCAATGTGCGTCTTTTGACAAGGAGCTTAATCCCTTTACATTTGAAGTAATTACTGATAGAGTACGACTTTTGCCATTTTGTTATTTGTTTTCTCCGTGTGTTTTAGCTTTTTTGTGCCACATTTCCTCCCTTACTGTCTTCCTTTGTGTTTAGTTGATTTTCTTGTAGTGACACATTTCGATTCTCTTTTCATATCCATTTGTGTATATTCTATAGATATTTTCCTTTTGGTTACCATGGGGATTACTTGTGGTATCTTAAAATTATTACAGTCTTGAAGTGATACCAACCCAACTTCAGTCTCTTACAAAAATTCTACTCCTCTTTAGCTCTGCCCTCCCTTACTTTGTTAATGATATCCCAAATTACATGTTTATATATTATGTTCCCCTTAATATAGATTTATAATAACAAATGTTTTTCTGCTTTTGTCTTTTAAATCTTGTACAGGAACAAGAAGTAGAAATACAAACAAAATTATAGTATTGGTTTTTGAATTTCTTTATGTATTTTTACCAGAAAATTTTTTATTTTTGTATGGCTTCGAGTTATTGTCTGGTTTCCTTTCATTTTAATTTAAAGGGCTCCCTTTAGGGAATCTTGTGGGGCAGGTCCAGTGGTAAACTCCTTCAGCCTTTATCTTAGAATTCTTTAATTTTTCACTCATTTTTACAGGATAGTTTTTCCAGATATAGAATTCCCAATTGACATTCTTTTCTTTGAGAACTTTAAATATATATCATCCCACTGCCTTCTGGCCTTCAAAGTTTCTGCTGAGAAATCTGCTTGTTACCTTATTGAGGATCTCTTGTATGTGATGCGTTTCTTTTCTGTTGCTGCTTTAATTAGTGCTTTTTTTATTTTTATTTTTAAAAATTTTAAAATTTATTATTATTTGTTTTGCATCAATGACCATTTATTGAGTGCTTCTGTAAAGTAGGTACTGTGCTAGATAATTCGCATAGACACAGAACACTCAAAACTGTATGAACTAGGTCTGATTTTAATGGATCACCACCCCCAACCTCACCTCTGCATTTTACTTTTGGGACAGTCTTGTGCTTATTCTTAAGCAGCATTTTTGCAACTTGTGCCTGGAGTCACAGGCAAGTGTAGAATATTCCCTTGTTGGTTTCATGGTGTTAGCTGTAAGACACCTCTTCTCATATATAACCCAGAAATCACACCCCTAACTCTAAGCGAGTCTGTCTTTACAGATTTTGTGGGGAAAAAGTCCGCTATTTCCACACTCACCTGATTCTGTTTTCCTTATCACACTTCCCTGCATTTCCTAGTGTCAATTAGGACTGAAAGCAATGCACCACAGCTGCATGAGCATAGCTTCTCAGTGCTTTCCTCTCCACAGAGGAGGCAGCCTTCATCTCTCCAAGGAGGTCAAGTGCTCATTAGACTTCTTCCCACTTAGTAAATGTACAGACTCTTAAAAACTGGGCATTTTTTTTTTTTTTATGTTGAGCACTGGGTATTATAAGTAAGTGATGGATCACTAAAGTCTACTCCTGAAACCAACAGTACACTAAATGCTGAGTACAATTTAAATAAAAACTTAAAAACCCACAAAACTTAAATCCAATGTGGCAAGTTTTGGAAACTTCCCTAAAATTTGAAGTAAAGCTACTCCCTGAAGCCTTTAACCAAATGGGAGTGGGTATAGGACACCTTCTCATGGCATATAAATGAGGCCCTTTTCATTACAAAAAAAAAAAAAAAATTGAAGTAAATATTTAAATTAATTAGTGCTGTTTTTAAATTTCAATTTCCAATCATTTATTGCTAGTATACAATTAATTTTTTAGGGGCACCTGGGTGGCTTAGTGGGTTAAAGCCTCTGGCCTTTGGCTCAGGTCATGATCTCAGAGTCCTGGGATCAAGTCCCACGTAGGGCTCTGCTTAGCAGAGAGCCTACTTCCCTTTTTCTCTCTGCCTGCCTCTCTACCTACTTGTCTTTCTCTCTGACAAATAAATAAATAAAATCTTAAAAAAACACAATTTTTTAAACTGACTTATATCAGTCTGAATGTTGGTGTTCCTCTTCTCTTCAATTCATATGTTGAAATCCTAACCTCCAGAGATGATGGTAATTAGGAGGTTGGGTCTTTTGGCAGTGATTAGGTCAGAGTGGAGCCCTTATTAGTGGGACAAATTGCCTTATAAAAGAGACCCTATACAGAACTCTCTAGCTTCTCTGCCATGTGAAGACACAGTGAGAAGACACTGCCTATGAACCAGAAAGTGGGCTCTCATCAGATATTAGTCTATTAGTGCCTTGATCTTGAACTTCCCAGCCTCTTAAACTGTGAGAAATTAACTCCCATTGTTTATAAGCTACGTAGTCTATGATATGTTACAGCAGCTCAGATGGCTGAAGACAATTTCCTTATCCTTTTAATAGCTTCAGAATCTATGGCAAAACCCCTTCTTTAATCCCTGATAGTGTTTATGCCTTTTTTCTTTCACTTTCTCTTTCCTGTCAGTCTGGCTAGAAGCTTATCAATTTTATCAATCTTTTTTTTTTATCAATCTTTTTAAAGAATGAACTTTTAGTCTAACTTTCTCAAATTTTTCCTGTTCTCAATTTTATTTATCTCTTTTTATTCCTTTCTCTCTTGCCAGGAGCTTAATTCAGTCTTCTCTTTTTACTTTATTATGGTAGAATTTTAGGCCTTTGATTTGAAACTTGATTCTTTTTGAATATAATCATGTAATGCTGTAAATTTCCCTTTAGGCATGGCTATACCTACATTTCATAAGTTTTGAAATGCTATGTTTTTGTTTACAGTCAATTAAAATTATGTTCGCTTTTCCCTCATGACTTTACTCTTTGGTCCATGGGTATTTAGAAATGTGTTAATTTTTAAATATTAGAGGATTTTCCGGATCTGTTACTGATTTCAGGTTTAATTCTTTTGTGCTTAGAGGACATATTTTATGTGTGTTAAATTCATTAGGATTTATTTTAGAGACCAGAATACAGTCCATTTTGGTGACCATTATGTGTGTTCCTTAAAAAAGTGTGCTTTTTGCTATTTTGGGATGGAGTAGTCTATAAATGTCAATTAGGCTAAATTGTTTGATTGTGTTTTTCATGTCTTTTACATCCTTACTAAATTTCAGTCTACTTTTTCTATTGTTCACTGTGAGAAGAATGTTGAATTCTCCAACTATAATTATAGATTTGTCTGTTTCTCTTTTCACTTCTGTCAGTTTTGATTTCTTTTTGTTCTTTTCTGCTTGGCTTATTTCAGCTAGTATAATCCTTTATGTTTTTTATTTATCCATTGAGCATGATATCGTTTTACTTTCTACTTCATTGAATTATTGTTAAAAATAAAATGAAAGAATTAAAACCTAACAAGTACTATATAAATTTAAGGTGGTATATATAAAAGCCAGCAGTTACTACCTGGAACTAGTAAACTCATTTGTTGTCTATGTATGAATATGAGTGGGTTTATTTTACTTATGATTTAAAACTTATCCCCATGTTGCATAGAAATGCTGGGATTGTTCTAAAGTAAAAAATTAGGGAACATATGTAGGAAAGGAAAGAAATATAGAAAAGAAATATATTTTAAGATTACTTGTGAAATATTTAATTTATATTTTGGGTGATAAAATGTTTTATACACCATTTTGACTTGAAAAACTTTACTGCATTTATTTCTCTTTCTAGGATTCTAATTCTCAGATGGATTTAAGCATTCAGGTAACTGATGATGATATTAATGAAATAATTCAAATAGATGGAACCGGTGATACATCTTCCAACGATGAAATAGGCTGTACAAGAGATGTAGATGAGAATGAATTTCTAGGGATTATTGATGCAGGAGACCTGAAGGTACTTGAAGAAGAAGCTGACAGTGTATCAAATGAAGATTCAACTGCCAACAGTAGTGATAATGAAGGTCCTCAAATAGATGTTGTAGAAGAGGTGAGGACCACTTTAGAGCTGGAACTTTTTTTAAAATTAAGTTTATAGCATTTATACTTTAGTATACTCTTAATATACTTTATTTTTTAATATACTTTAATCAAGAGGAATTGCAATTAAGATTAACCCTGTCTTTAGTCTTTTAAAATGAGACTTATTTGTACCCTAGTATTTAAACTTTTTATCTTAAACTATAATTCAAACTAGTATTAAGTATTTGGGAATTGGCTATGTAGCTCTTGGTCTTAACTGGAGATAGTGGGAGGTTTAGAGGACAGGAGTGAAGGTACAGAAGGCAGCCAGGTTAGAAGCATACAGTATCTGCTCTGATTCTAATGCAGTAAATTTTTGTGGAATTTGGTAAGTAATACTATCATTTATGGTGGCCTTACAGATGTGCCCGGTACCACACTAAGTCTTATCTGCTTTATGTTATTTAACATTCCCATTGCCTTATGAGTCTTATTACTATCCTCATTTAACAGATGAGAAAACTGAGATATGAAGAGTTTTAGTAAATCGACGAAGGTCAGTCTTATAGTTACCAAGTGTCCAAGCTGGGATTCAAACTCAGGCTATTTGACTTTTTAAGTACAGTACTATTTTTTTTCCAAGTTCCGTTCCTTCCCTCCCTCCCTCCCTCCCTCCCTTCCTTCCTTCCCTTTCTTTCTTTCTTTCTTTCTTTCTTTCTTTCTCTCTCTCTCTCTCTCTCTCTCTCTCTCTCTTACTTCACTCCTTCCTTCCTTCCTTTCTTAAGGTTTTATTTATTTCTTTGAGAGATAGAGAGAGAGAGAGAGAGAGAGAGAGCCCACAAAATAGAGCACAAGCAGGGTGGAGAGGGAGAAGTGGGTTCCCTGTGAACAGGGAGCCTAGCGTGGGGCTCGATCCCAGGATCATGACCTGAGAACATGACCTGAGCTGAAGGCAGATGTTTAATCGACTGAGCCACCCAGGTGCCCCACCAAGTTCCTTTGTATCTATATGTATCTCTGTATTTAAAAAATTCAGAGCATCATAAAAGTCCTTACTGTGACCATCTTTTATATTTAGGACCCTTTAAATTCTGGAGATGACGTTAGTGAGCAGGATGTGCCAGACCTGTTTGACACGGATAATGTAATCGTCTGCCAGTATGACAAGGTGCCGTATTCACCTTTTGAACTGTGGGTTTTGTTAATTGCATTTATGGTACAAAGATATGTAAAATGATGGACAATATGATGGTGAATTACAGTCCATAGTTAATCTTGAAAAAGCTAATTATATATATTTTGTGTCTAACACCGTGCTGTGTGGTGATAGTTCTTATCTTAAGGAGGTGACAATCTTATTGAAACAAGATGTTTCTATATGTAATAGAAGAATGGCATACAGTAAGACAGTAGGTAAATCAGAAGTTAAAATCTGTGAAAGGCAAATCAAATGCTAAAATACATGGGATATAAATCAAATGCTGAGATGAGTGGCACAGGCAGTAGGTCCAAAAAGTAGCTAGGAAACATAAGAAATCATTTGTAGTTGGATTTCTCCACAAATCCTTCATGGGTGATGTGGAGCTTTGAAATAGGTCTTAAATGATTTGTAAGATATAGGTAAGTGTGGAGAGTAGACATTCTGAGGAGAACAGCTTAATACAAGTAGGACAGTGAAATGAATGTATGTAGAATGTACAAGGGGACAATGAAGAGACAGCTTTGCCTTAAATGTTCTTTTGGATTTATCAGGAAATGAGGCTGGGCTGGGGACAGAGTTGGCAGCAGACTGGAAAATCCAGAAGTCTGATAGGAGAAATTCAGACTTGATTTGATGGATTTAGTGTTCTGAAAATGTTACTGAGAAAATTATAATTGGGCTTAAAACTGGCTGTATTTGCTGATTAGGCAGAGGAAAATGGTTAGAACAGTGATAGTGCAGACATGAAGTAACCAGAGCCTGGACTAGGGATGGCAGTGTGGGACATGAAGGAATCAGAGGTGGAAGAATCAATGGGACTTGATTATTTGGACATTAGAGAATGATAAACAAAGAGAGTTGAGGGCACTGGGGTGGCTCAGTCTGTTAGGTGTCCAACACTTGATCTCAGCTCAGGTCATGAGTTTAAGATCTTAGGGTCATGAGTGTCAGTTTCCAAACCTAGAGATTAAGTTAGAAGCAATTTAATTTTAGCAACTAAAAGAGAATGCTGCTTTTTCTTCTTTTTAAATACAATATGTGTGACGATGTGGTAGAAGAGTCAGCTTTTGTCTTTAATTCCTGCATATTTGCTTCTTTGTTTTTAGCAGATTTGAGGTATAATTCACATAGTATGCAACTCATGTTTAAAGTGTACAATTTAGTGGTTTTGTATATTCATGGATATGTAGAGCCGTTAACATAGTCCGTTTTAGAACATTTAATCGTCTCAAAAAAACCCACTATTTTTCTTTAGTTCTCACTCCCATATCTCCCCATTTCCTCCCATCCTCACCTCAGAAACCACTAATTTACTTTCTGTTTCTTTAGATTTCTCTATTCTGGAGTTTCATATGAAAGGAATCATATAATAAGTGGGTTTTGTTTTGTTTTTTTTGTTTTTGGTGCCTGCCTTTTACTTTGCAGTGTTTCAGAATGCATCCATGTCATAGCATGTAACAGTTACTCATTGTTTTTTATGGTTGAATACTAGTCCATTGAATACCACATTTTGTTTATCCAATCATCTGTTGATGGACAGATGTTGCCATTTTTTGGCCATTTTTTGCCTATTACAAAGAATGCTGCTTTAAAAAACTTTCATGTACAGGTTTTTGGGTGAACATATGTTTTCATTTCTCTTGGTATATACCAAGAAGTAAAATTCCAGGGTTGTATGGTAATAGTTTGAGGAAGTACCAGACTGTTTACCAAAGTGGCTCTACCATTTTCCATTCCTACCAGCAGTGAATGAGGGTTTATATTGCTCCATGTTCTCACTAACCCTTGTTATCTAATTCTTTGATTCTAGCCATTTTAATGGAGTGGTATCTCACTGTAATTTTGATTTGCATTTCCCTGATGACTAATGCATATTTACATTTTTGCCTTTTTTTCAGTAACAATTCCAATATACTTGGGAGAAACAGAGAATGGTGTTTTGAATTGCTATAAAAATAAATCCTTTTCTCTAAAAATAAGATCGTTTTCTCTCCTATAACATTTTATATAGATAGAAAATGGCAATTTAGATTCAGGTAAACATAAGCATAAGAAGGAATAGGAAATAGAAAAGAGACTATTCTTAGTTTGAAACTTATTTTAGTTTCGTATAAACAGTATATGGCCTTCTAAGAAGAAAACACTATAAGGCACTAAGTTATGTATGCATTCCATAGAGTCACAGAGGATATTCTAGACCATTATGGATATAGTATCTTTTTTTTTGTATTGCATTGTGGGAAATAGCTTGTAATTAATTACATTGTGCTTTGTATTTTTCAAAGTGTGTGTTTTTATACATTGTCTTTGCTTCTTATAGAGGGTAGAAGAAGTGATATTAGTTGTATAGTGTTGACAAATCTAGTTGTCTGAGAGTCCTCTCTAATTGATGAGTATTTTAAAAACAGTACTAAACATTTTAAACCAGGGCATTGCAGAGCCACTGAGTCATTTTTAAGAGGGACTGATGAAATTAGAAATAGCTAGCAAAGAAAAATGTATCTATAAGGTCAAAGTGGGAAGCAAGGGACCACTGCCAACCGTGGATTTTTATAAGAAAATAACTTCCCAGTTCTGGGCATTGGTTGGCTCATTTCAGGTAGCACTTAATATAACCAAACTCAAGTAAATTTTCAAGAATTTTCAGTAGTCTTTTAAGAGCTCTACTAGTTAGTGTGTTTTGAAGGCCAATATCATCAGTTTACCTGTGAGAGTGTTACAAATGTAGACTTTTGAGACTTACCCAGAGTATGGAATCAGAATGTGCATTTTAACAAGATCCTGGGGTTATTTGCACGCTTATTAAATTTTGAGAAGTATTGTTTTTGGTTTGTTTGCTTGTGTTTTATTTGTTTTTTTTTTTTTTTTTTTTTTGGTATATTTTATCTGACTTTGATTACCATATGGAATTTATCTTTAAAATTTGTAAGTTAATAATTGGAGAAAAACTTCGAAAATATTAAGATGTGCCATGAAAAAAGGTTAAATGAAAGTGATTGATCACCACGCTGAATTAAAAGATATAATCATGTTATAGAATGTCTTAGAGAATGTCTTAAATTAATATAAAGATTAAAGTAATAATGATATTACAGGGGAGATTAATGGGGAAATGCAACCTTTTACTATGGATGGGAGTGTTCTATACCATGATTGGACACTGTAGTGGAATGTAAGACTATTTGAATAGTAACATGTAACAGGTTAGCAAACTTTAGCTTATTCATAATTGGCTTTGTCTGGTAGATGCTGGTACAAGGAGTAATTGCTAGATGTGTAACAGTATCTTTCCATTTATAAGTATATACTTTGTTTTATAAATAGATACTGTATACATGCCTGATAAAAAGTCAAAACGCTATAAAATATACACCATGAAAAGTCTGGTTCTTATTCTTTCACCCTTTGTGCTTTCTACCAGTAGCTTCCTGTCCCTTCCTTTAGTGTAAAAATGTAACCAGTTATAATAGTTTCTTAATATATATACAAGGGCTTTTTACTCAAGTAGAAACTTAAAAGGTAGCATAGTCAACCCTGTATTCTGCACCTTGTCTTTTAAAACAATATATCTTGGAGATCTTTGTTCTAATATTTTTATAATTGTGTAGTTTTCCATTGCAGAATTATTTCTGATGAATGTTTGAGTTATTTTTCAGTCATTTGCTATTGAATGACCACATCCATAAGACATTTCATAAGTGTGCAGTTGTATCTATTTAAAAAAATCCCCAGCAGGACTCCTGGTTGGCTCAGTCATTAGAGCCTGCCTCTCTTGATCTCGGGGTAATTGTAAATTCAAGCCCCACATTGGGTGTGGAGATTACTTTAAAAAAAAATCCTCAGAAGTGGGATTATTGGGTATTGCTCTCCTAGACTATATTCCAGTATATACTTCCATTACAACATTTGAGAGTGCTGCTTTTCTTACAACTTTGCCAATGGAGTGTAATAAAATATTCGAATCTCTGCTATTATAAAAAGTGGAAAATGCTGTCTTGGTAAAATTTTTAGTTTTTCATGTGTTTAAGGACTAATTTTTAGGTGAACTGCTTGTTCATATTATTTGTCTATTTTTTTTTTTTTTAGAGTTGGGTTATTGTGGTATTTACTGATTTCTAAGAGCTCTATATTGTTTGGGTGGAGATTAGTCCTTATATGCAGAAATAGTTTTCCTCTGTTGTTTGATTTCAGTGCTTTTTCTTTCTTTCATGCAGATGTTGTATTTGTCAATCTTAATTTTTATGGCTTCTGACTTTGAGTCATAAATAGAAAGCTCTTTCTTAAGATTTTAAAGGGGATTCGCTCATGTTTTCCTATAGTATTTCTTTGGCTTCTTTCATTTTTATTTTCAGGTGGTTACCCAATTTTCCTAACTTTACTTATTGAAAAGTCTATTTTGTCCATACTAATAAGAGAATGATTCCTTTATCATCTACTACATTTCCCTCTACATTTGGGTCTATTTGATTTTCTTTTTGTCCCATTGGTTTATCCATTGGCCTATAATACATTGATATAATTAAAGTTTTTAATATCTGGTAAATTTAGTACTTCTTCATGAAGCCAAGTGAGGAAAATATCTCAAAGAGGAGAGAGTGTTAAAGGGTACCAGCAGATAAAGTATTTAACAATTTACTGCTAGCTATTTTATCATTTTTTGTTGTTGTTGTTGTGATAAAAGGGCTTTTTCTCTTTTGCTGTGATTAAAGGGCTTTTTCATTGTATCTTCTAACCACTGCTTATATACATGAAGGGTATGAATTTGTGGACATAAATTTTGTATCAATACTGAATTATTATTAGGTAATATTTTTAAAAGATTTATTTGAGAGTGAATATGAGTGCACATGAATGAGTGTGGGAAGGGGCAAAGGGAATCTCAAGCAGACTCCATGCTAGTGTGGAGCCTCAGGTGGGGCTTGATCCCACAACCTATGAGATCACAACCTGAGCCAAAACCAAGAGTTGGATGCTCAAACGAGTCACCCAAGTGTCTCATTATTTAGTAATTTTTTACTTGATTATTTCAGACAATCATTGCATCTACAAATATTTATCCTTTCTGACTTCTATACCTCTACTTCTTTCTTCTTATTTTCTTGCATTATCCAGTACAAGTTGTACTTTCCTCTTACCTAGTTGTACTGATTAGGATCTGTAGAATAAAAACTTGAATAATCCTTGTCTATGTCTTGATTGTAGTGAGAATACACTTTCCCCCCTAACCACTTACCACTTAGGGTTCCCCATTAACCACTTAGACAGCTTTTAGGCTGAGTTAGGTGCGTGTGTGTGTGTGTGTGTGTGTGTGTGCATGTGATGCAGTCTTTGATTCTTACTGAGTTAAAAAAGTGTGTAAAATTCTTTAATGCTTTCTCAACATCATTAGAGATTATTATATGATTTGTCTCCGTAGGTCTAGTAATACAGTTTTTCTATTAATAAATTCCTAATATTGAACCATTGTTGCATTTCTAGAATTCATGCTCTATTTCTAGAATAAAGTTACTAGGATGAGTTGCTGCTACTACTGTTGT
Source organism: Procyon lotor (assembly GCA_028646535.1). Classification (NCBI taxonomy): domain Eukaryota; kingdom Metazoa; phylum Chordata; class Mammalia; order Carnivora; family Procyonidae; genus Procyon; species Procyon lotor. The sequence goes on from CM053610.1 coordinate 56,154,366, forward strand.
TCTCCTAGTTATGGTCAGATTCTTTTTTTTTTTTTTTTTTAATAATTTATTTATTTATTTGATAGAGAGATCACAAGTAGGCAGTGAGTTAGGCAGGCAGAGAGAGGGGGAAGCAGGCTCCCTGCTTGAGCAGAGAGCCTGATGCGGGGCTCGATTCCAGGACCCTGAGATCATGACCCGAGCTGAAGGCAGAGGCTTAACCCACTGAGCCATCCAGGCATCCCATTATGGTCAGATTCTATCATCAATGCTGAATTCAGGATTCTGAATATTCTCAAAGACTTTTTTTTTTTTAAGTATATATGTATGTATGTATATATGTATTTATTTTCCTCAAGAAATTTTAAAGATATGTCCAAGTGTAAATTTGGAAGTCAAACTCAGAAGAAATTTTCCATTATTAGGACTTCTTTCCCTCTATACAAATAGGGGTTTATCATTTGTGTTTTCTTATGCTTCACAAAATGTATATGAATATTGGTCACAGGTTTTCCTTCTTTGATTTGACTGTTTGCAGTAAACATCTGGTTTAATTTTTACCCTTGATTTCCGATCATACATATCTAAGGTTTTTAAATAGTCACTTGTAGTTTACCCAAAGGTAACAATGATTTTATGATTTCTTACTTTTTGAAGTAGAAGGTTTTCTAGTTTTTATTTTGTCTGTATTTAGACTGATTTATTAAGTCCAAGGAACCCAGTAGAATCTAATAGATGATAAGCTGTATCTTCTGACCTTGCTCAGTACTTTACTGTAACTTTCTCATTCAAAATGAAATTCCACTTTTTTCCATGCCTGGTAATATTAACTACATCCTCTCCGTTTATTCCTTTGTAGACATACTTAACCCTTTGCTGTTCTTGAGCAATCCAGGTATCCCCCCTCCTCAGGACTCTGGTGCTTCTGTTCCCTTTGCCAGGATTGCTCTCTCTGGTTAATATCTTCCTGGCTTTATCCTTTACCTTCTTTAGTCTTTGCTCAAATGTTACCTCATAAGTCAGGCCCACCCTGACTTTCTTATTTAAAATTGTAACTCACCTCTGTATTTGTGATCTTCCTTTTCCTGCTCTAGTTTTCATAGCACTTGGCACCTTTTAATATTCTTTATAATTTATTAGGTTTCTATTCCCCTCATCCTTACTAAAATGTGAACTATTCAAAGTCAGGAATTTTTCCAGGCTTTACAAAGTAATATATATTTTAAACATATATATTTTAAACATATATATATATGTACTTATATATATATATATATATGTGTATGTGTATACACACACACACACACACACACACATATATATATATATATACACACACACACACATACAGTGCTTAAAACAATACCTGACACAGAGGAACTCAAATATTTGCTGGGCGAGTGAATAAACTCTGTTGAGGAGGTTTTATTTTGAAAGAACTCCCATTTAGGGGCAGAATAATCCCACGTGACATGCAAAGAATTATAAATGATCCTTTAATTTGTAAAATTAATTAATTTAGACTATTTTTCTTCCTCCAGATTCATCGAAGCAAGAACAAATGGAAATTCTATTTGAAAGATGGTGTTATGTGTTTTGGAGGGAGAGACTATGTATTTGCAAAAGCCATTGGTGATGCAGAGTGGTAAAACTTAAGAGCTTGATGCACCATAAACATCAGTGGGACTATATAACATATTGTGAAGCTTATTTTTATTTTATATATAGTCCAGTACAGAGCTGCTCAAATTTTTTAGTTCACTGTGTGGAATTTAATAAAACTATAATTCAGATGCAGATACAAATACACAATTTTATATTTCTTTCATTTGTTGTTTTAATGGGGTTTCTTTTTAAAAAAAAAACCCTCATTATCTATAGCATTATGAAGCATAAATGAATCAGATGTGATGAAGCATGAAGAAATGTCACATTTCTTTAATCTTGAAGTAAAATTGAAATTAAACTCCAATTCCCCTTCATGGTAAAGTCAGTATCAGTTATTAGATTGGAGCTGGTGTCCTTCCATCTCTCCCCAAACCATGTTACAACAGATCCTGGCGAGTTTTTTAATTAGAGGGATATTCAAGAAGCCTTCTCTAGATCTTCAGTCTACACTAATCACTAATGATATGCTGACTGTGCAAGCCCAAGTGGTCCCTTGGAAGCAGATGTCTGTTGAAAACATGCTATACTTGAACAAGGAAATCTGTGCCGAGCCCAGGATCCTGGAGCTAAGGATCAGCCTCTCTAGGCTTAGCATGTAACTGGGCCATTCTTCTTCATATTCTGCTTTCTCCCTGAGAATTGTGAGGAAGTGGTTAGGTTCCCATTCTGCTTCTTGAAACTTCAGACTTCTGTCTTCTTAGTCGTGGTGGGTTTTTCCTCCATCTGTAATTTTTTCCTGTTTTTCCTAACAGTGGAAGATCCCTTTGCAGACTCCTTTCCCCTGAAAGATACTATCTCTTTTCATTTGGCCTCACAGGGAATCCCTTTACTGAATTTAGGTTTTCTGAAGCAAAAGTTAAGAAGAGATGTTCTTTTCAGGAACCTTCCATTTTGGCCAGGCAATCTCATTTGACACAGGAAGACCTAGGTAACTGTCTTAAAATCAGGGAGAGAAAAAGTGCAAAACACAAATAGCTCTCATTTCCCTGCAGCAATAAAAAACAAATGAATATCCCAGTGAGCTATTCTGTAATACCCTTCCCTTAGTAGATTCAAATTCACGAAGGGAACATTTTCCCCATCATCCTGCTTTTCTTAACAGGTAGAGTATACATGGTCTCTAACATTGTACTTTCAGCCCTGAATGGTGTTCTCTAGGATGGTAACTCTCATAGAAAAACCAGTGCCGAAATGAGTGGGTTATGGTCTCAGAAAGCTCCCAAGGATTAGATACCTCGGTTTGACTGGTCACAGGGAAAATTCCTCATTTCTTTCTTTCTTTTTTTTTTTTTAATAGTTTCTTTCTATACTTTTTTTTTTTTTTTTTTTTTGAAGTAGGCTCCATACCCAATGTGAGGCTTGAACTCATGACCCTGAGATCAGTAGTTGCATCCTCTACTGACTGAGCCAGCTAGGTGCCCCAAATTCCCCATTTCTTTTTCAGAGGCAACCCCATTTGGGGAATTTAATTTATTCCAGTACTTGTCCTGTCCTACCCAAGGGACTCAGCTACTGGTAGATCTTTTCAAAATCAGGATTAATCTTTTCTGGGCCTTGGACAACACTTGTGGGGTACTGTCTTTGGCCTAACGTCGGCAGCTGAAAAAGGATTCAGTTAGTACTAGTGAATGTGCTGCTCTCTGAACCAGATTCTCTAGCTATACCTGCTTCATCCTCAGAGTAATTATTCTTTTCCTTATGACCCCTGCTGTCCCAGATCCTTGTCTGGTTTTTGAGAACTTCCGAAACTCCCCTTTAATGAATGTTGTCCTTCATGAAATGCCCATCTTTTCTAAACAGAAGGCAAAAAGACAGCACTTACTTGTTGTGTTCATTCCTAAAATGTATCCCATCCAGGACTGAAGAGTATACTTTCTAGTGTTGTTCTTGCTTTCTTCCTCCCAGTGTTGTCTAATCATTCTGCATTTTTTCTAAGGAGACCTTACTGCAAATTAAGGGCTGAATTTATTGAGAAGGTGCATTCACTTGGGAGTTGGGGTTTAATGTATTGATTGAAATGTTTGGGAGAGGTAGTGACAGTTTCTAAAATTCCTTTACTCTTCTCCATTGTGGATTTTAAAATCTCAGTTTACTTTAGTGATTTTTAAAATGTTATATCACAAATATTATTATATTGGTCATCTTTATGTATGTGGTCCTCCTTATTTTTATCATTAGAGAAAAAAGTCACACTTGTCCTATTTGTGTGTCTGCATGCCTTCATGCCCTTCATCTTTTAAAATTGCAAAAAAGCAATTTAAAAATTAAGCTTACCACAAAATAAAACAAAGCCAACAATAATCTTGGCATGCTAATATAAATGATAGTTTTGGCGATGCCTACAGAGAGAATTAAGAGATTCTCCAAATTATTTTGGACCTCGTGCCCTTTTATTAGTTTCAAATAATGCCAGAAAAAATTCTATTCCTGCAAAGTTGTCAAAACCTGTGGTTTTGAAATTTTTTTGGCTACAATTTACACTATGATATTAACAACCAGTATATGTTTGCATGTGCATAGATACCCATAACACAAGTTATATGAAAATTTTAGAAAATCACGCTTAACTCTAGCACATTATCACCTCCTATATTTCCTATTTGATTCTGTTCTGTTGTGTTAAAAATTGATAGTCTTGACCCCCTAAATTGATTTCACTACCTACTGATGGGTCATGACTCGTAGTTAAAGTATTTTTATCTCATGCTAAAGAGAGCAAGACAAATCTTACTAGTGTATTTTAAAAGAAAAAATTATTCTCTAAATCCTATAAGTGGTGTTTGAGACTTGCCTTTGATATGGTATTACTTTTATTTTCAGAAACCCTTCATTACATCCAAGCTGAACATTTCTTATTGTATATTATACCAAAATTCCATAAGGGAGGTTGTAAATACAGTACCTGGGCAAATGTCATCCTGTTCCCTTTTACAGGTAGAGATAGTGTCTCTATTATAGAGGTTACAATTTGCTGTGTTAAATGAAATTTGTGAAAGTCTCATGTATCCTTATTCCTATTTCAAACTTTTTCT
>CM053610.1:56159544-56175774 GCA_028646535.1 Procyon lotor
AAAAAGTAAATCTTTAAAAAAAAAAAAGCAACACCTTAAATATTATTAGAAATATTGCAAATTGGGGCACCTGGGTGGCTCAGTGGGTTAAGCCTCTGCCTTCGGCTCGGGTCATGATCTCAGGGTCCTGGGATCGAGCCCCACATCGGGCTCTCTGCTCAGCAGGGAGCCTGCTTCCCCCTCTCTCTGCCTGCCTCTCTGCCTACTTGTGATCTCTCTCTCTCTCTCTGTCAAATAAATAAATAAAATCTTAAAAAAAAATATTGCAAATTACTTGCAATAAGCCTTATGAAAAAGCAGCACTACATGGAAAAATTATCTCACCAAAAAGAACTGGGGATGAAAACCATCAAGTTGTTGTAGGGAAAATTCATATGTTTTTTGAGAGTCAGCATGAAGCTTTTTCAGAGAGGGATTAGGTCTCATTTGTTAGGGCATTTTCCACATTGTCTATAAATGTCTGACATCACCAGGCAGTTCAATGCATGTTTGATGAGTAATTTTAAATAGTCTTTTCAGTTTCCCATAAAGGAAATCTCTATACTGCCCTCTTCGGTTTAAAGAACCACTGCATTTCAGAGTTAGGCAGAAACTGGAGGTATTCTGCTCAATTAACCACACCAACAAACATCAAATACTTGCTATGTGCTCTCGGTATGCTAAGGGCTATTGTGCGCATTTCATCCTCACAAACCCGTTAGGTAATAATATCATTTTATTATAAGGCTCAGAGAGGTTAAGCTACTTGCCTGAAGTCACCCAGCCTAACAGAGACAGATCTGATCCCGGAGCCCATGCTCCATTCCACCCACCACCCAAGAGGTCCCAGGAGATCCAGCGACCTGCTGGTGTTGGTGTCCTAATTCTCATTTCCGAATACGTCCCACCACTCTGACTTTCACTAAGGAGGGTTCCTGGAGGCAGGAACTCTCTAAGCTGAAAAGATGCCATTCTCACCTGAAAAGAGCCTATTTCTCCACAAAGCCCGCCACACATGTCTGCCACTGGGACATCAGGCTGTGGGAAAGACAAACTCGGAGACAGTTTTCCCCATGATTGCTCAAGAACAACAACAGCTCAGCAGCAATTTGGGCCAATTCTGAGACTGGCTTTCATAACTCAGCCTGTCCTAGTTCCTGTCCCTTCTCAACTGCATCAACCAGCCAGCCCACCCTGAGCGGTGAAGGGTTTCTTAGCCTCGTAGCCCAACAAACACCCTCAGGTGCCACCCTCTCTCCCAGTACTAGGGCCATCTTGGTGTACACTGCTGAATCCCCCAAATGTCACGTAACCCCCACATCGTCCTTCCACGCCACCCCACCCGCTCTACTCTGCAGGGTCTACTTCTGCTGTTCTTTGCAGATTTCTTTCGCTTCTCTTCAGAAGCATAGATAGAAGCATAGATATGAAGCTCTACCTTTTCCTGCAGATGATCAAAATCAAACTAGATGCATCTGGTGGTCGAATCAGCATTCCTCTTCGTCTGCAGCTGAAGACCGTCCCCACTTGGGGAGAACAACACCCTCTCAGAGGGTCCCTGGGCTCTGGCTTCTCTGTAGCCGCCAGATGCTGGGGGAGGATGGACGTGGAAGGGGTGTTTGGCTCAGGAAAGCATCACAGGCACCTAGCAGTCACGTCCTGCTATTAGCTCCACCAGACTATCATTGTCAGACTGACTCCTACTCGAGCCTCATGAACAGATCTGGAGCCTCAGCAACGCCCCTGCCTTTGCAAAGGGCTGGACTCAGTCCTTTTATGCCTGTGCCTTTTTGGCTCCACACAACAATGCCGCATAATCTAGAGAAAGAATGTCTTCATGCCAGTATCTGTGTTGTTTCATTGGCTGTCCCCCAGAGAAGGAATTCTCTGACTCTCCCGGGGCTGGACTCCTCCACCGCACCACTGGAGCCAGACGGGGGCTGTGTTTGCAAAACCTCCCTGTGGTTCTTGTTTGGTCAGAGGTCTGCGATCTGGTTACCCTCCTTGCCATCCTGGGACGTACGTCCCAGAAACAAAGCCAAAGTCAGGGACGGCCCTGGGCACAGAAAGTATCCACGAAGGTTTGCTATGCAAGGGTTTAAAATATCCTTCCCATAGAATTTTTCCCTTTAAAGGGGCATCCAAACTTTTGAAACCGAAAGGATCCGAAGTTGACGCAAAACCCTACATGCGGAGAAAACCCTTGCAGAGCGCACCCTCACCTTAGGTCACAGAAGCCCCCGCCATGTGAGTGCCTGCCTGGTTACCACAGACGGTCCGCAGCCCGTCCTACTTAATCACAAACATGTGTGCTGTGTAGTTCAGCTCAGCGACAGGAAATACCATTTGTAAAATACTGAAGCACAGCCCAACCTATCCGTGCCTTCACATACTATCTGGTTCCAGCTCAGCGCCTGACCCGACAGCTCCCCTATGGATTTAACCTCCAGTTCTCCAGGATGAATTTGGGTCCTAGCTCTTTTGTTAACCTTCTTTTAATAATCTGCTCCATTTCCTAAATTTAGAGAGTAGTATCAACAGACACCACCCCAAACGGACTCGTCCCAGGAGATGGTCTCCTCCTGAAGAAAGAAAAGATTTGGGGCTGGGGGCGGGGCCACGCTGATTCCCGAATGTTACTCTTCTCACCATGCCACGGTTACGGGGTCGGCACACCATATTCCTATCAGTGTTATAAATGCTATGGAAACCTGCTAAGCAGAGGTCTCTGAGCCTCAGTTTCTTCATCTATAAAATGGTTACACTTGCCTCACATATAAATTGCCACATAACGGGCACTCGGTGTATCTACTCTCTTTCTCTCCCTCCTTTGCTTTCCCTTGTCTCCCCATCCTAACCTTCCTTTCTCTAGTCAGTTAAAAAGGAAAATGCTCACTCTGCAGTTTGCTTTAGCATCAGGTCAACTTGCTGCAAACCCCTTTCTAGAACTGGGTGTCCATTCTGCTGGCACCTGACCCTGCCTCCATCTACCCTGCCCTCCCCACTCCAGAGGGCCAGGGAGGGCACCGTGTGGGGCTACGGGGCTGGGCTCAGCCTCTCATCTGCCACTTCAGTGAGTGGCACTGAACTCTCGGGCTATTTTCTTAGGGAAGAGTGAACACCCAGCACATTCCATAGCCAAGTCGTGTCCAAGGTGTGAAGGAAGGAAACCACCTCAATCAGAGTCTTCCTGGTGCTGGACACAGGGCTGGGACCCGGTCTCAAGCAGCCATCTGCCTGGCCTAACTGTCTGCTCTCCATCCTGAGGACCCGAAGGTGGCGAGATGGGAGCCTCTTGAGCCACAGTTAAGAGGAGCTCCTCCTTCATGGGCTCCTGTCCTTTAATCACAGCAAAGGCTCAACCCACAAAGGCAGAAGAGCACAGAGGTCTAGCGCATAGGCTCTTGGGCCCAAGTCACCTGGCCTCTCAACTCACTTCCTCTGCTTATTAGTCCTGAGGCGTGTTACTTAGCATCCTCGGTGTCCTCATCTATAAAGTGAAAACGAATGACACCCACTTCCTAAGGTCCAAATAAGTTAATGCTAAGTTAATAAGTAAAATGCTACTTCATAGGCACTCAAAAAGATGGTACCACAGTGCTTACAAGAGAGGGGTTCTTGAGTCAGCACTGACCATTGCCAGCAGCCCCCGGCCGAACAGCACACTGTGCCAGGCCTGCAGGGGACATCAGCGAGGGCCCCGGGCTTCCTGTCTATCCCAGAACAGTCTCCCCTTCTCCGGCAAGAGAGAACCAAGGTGCTGAACTGAGTTGTGAAGTGAAAAGCACTGCTTAAGCGAGTCGGCACAGCACCTGGAGATGTTGAAAGTAATCAGGGAAAAGACTGCTCAGAAATGACACGGTCCTTCTCTATGTGGGACTGACCAGCGTAGGGCAAAAACTTGGGACCTCGCTCGTCACGCATATCCAAGACTCCGAACGGCTCTGTCCGCATGGCTCCCCACAGGCATGACTTTACACCCCAGGGGAGCACTTGGCAGTGTCTGCAGACATGCTCAGTTGTCAAGCCTGGACCCTAGTGGGGGAGGGGGCAGGGGTGCTGCTAAACATCCTCCATGCACAGCAGAGCCCCCACAATGAAAAGCTATCCGGCCCCAAAGATCAGTAGCACCAGGGTTGAGAGACTCTGCTCTTTGTTGAGAAGGTCAGTGAGCGGAATATGCCACAAAAGGCGTCCCATCCTTCTGCGTGTGTCTGCTTTGTAGACAATGAATTGCACGCTTAAGTCGGGCGATGTGCCTGAGATGGCACAACCGGAAAAAGGTGCTATCAGAATCAAACCCTGTTTAACGGGTCCCAAATCCCACGCTCCTTCCAGAGCACTGCACCGATACCAGGGCAGGAAGCGCAACAGGAAAGAAGTCTTCTTGACAGGACTTTGACATGATCTAGAAAACACAGGAAAAGGGGGGAGTCTGGCACTGAGAAACGAGAGGCCACTGGAGAAGCAGGAAGAAGGGCAGGGCCACACACATCAGTCCGGTCTGAGGTGCATCCAAGTGGAAAGATCTAGCACGGAGCTAGAAACAGAAGACAGCACTTGGAGAGAACACCAGGGGCTACCATGAAGAACTGGGCGTCTTCCTAGGCTACGTGAGAGCTGAAGGCAGGAGAGAACAGGAGAGGCCAAATGGCATCCAAAGCTGGTCACTTTGTAGAGGGTGAAAAAGAAAGGGAGAAAGTGAGACACATCCAAGAGGCCAAGGTAAAACGAGGAGGTACCAGGACCCCCAAGGCAGGAAAGAATGTCCTCCCGGGGCCTGGGAGCAGCAGAGGGCAGGGACAGCCAAGATGAGAGACCTCGGGGTTTACTGACCAGGTCGGCAGTGCTGGGGTGGGTGCGACTTCAGCAGGGGTTGGGGGCGAGGCCAGGCCGGCCGTGTGAAAGCAAAGGGAACACAGATGCTGGGGCCCACAGGCTCACTGGTCCCTGTCTCGGCCACTTTGACCCCCAGCCCCCAGTTCCTGGGTTTCTGCAGCTCTGGAGTGGCGTTGTCTCCCAGGTGGACTGGTTCCTGGCAGCCCTAGTAACGGGCCCCCTCTTTGAACCTGCTCTCCATTCTGGTCTCTGGAGCACTAAAGGGCCCCAGGACTTCCCACTCTCCAAAATATCCAGCCCACCCCCAGCCAGGGGAAGGAGGCAGACAAGCCAGCCTTCTTGCGGGCGAGGGCCTGCAAACAAGGCCTGCTTTCAGGGCTGCCTTCTGGTATTTATATGCCTGTGGGCTCTCCAGTGGGAAGAGCAAGGCTCTGAAGAGTAGGAAATGAGAAAGGGCATTATCTCCTCAGGGGCCCTTGGGGCTGGCCAGGGGTGCAGGGCGCTGTGGAAACCCTGAAAAAGATGTGGGATAAAGTTGGCTGAAGGGGCCCTGGTTCAGATCACACATCTTAAACATGCAAATCTCCTCCTTCCCCTCTTCTCTGCAGGCCCAGGGGCCCTCCGGAAGAAAAGCAGAAAGTCCTGGAAGTTTAAAGGACTCTAAAGAGGAGCCTTCTCTGATTTAAATATTTAAAAGGGGCGGGGGCGGGGGGCAGACCAGTAACAACCACTCTATGAAAATTGGTCAAGCAATTTATCTTAATTACCATGTAATTACTTTTAGCGTTTTCAGAAGAAGCTGTAGCTAAATGGCCCAGAAAGGATATTTAATGCTTTAGAATGTGAGTCCCTCCCACACGACCATCATGCCCCACGACTGGAATGGTCTGACAAGTTAAGGACCATCACCTGCTGGGAGAGACCCAGGACCTTGATCCTTGGCTGCTGGGCTCTGGGACCCTACTGTCCAATGTGTGGACCCCAGCCCCCAACGCATTCACTCAGCAAATAGTTGCCGTGTCTTCTAAGGGCTGGGTCCTGGGTGAAACACCAGGCGCGTAGTGGGGAAAGAAGGATGTGGAAGTTAGAGAGATGGTGAGGGACTCCCAGCCCCGACACTGACCAGTGTGCGAGGGAGGAAGGGGGTGGCAGATGGTGTGAATTCCCTGAGCTTCCGTTTCCTCAGGTGTGAATAAAAGAACAATAATAGTAACTTTTAGTGTTTGCATGGGCTGGCCTGTGCCCTCCCCCAAATTCAGCCCTAACCCCCCATACTTCAGAATGGGACTATAGTTGAGGGAGGGCCTCTGAAGAGTTGATTCTGTGGAAATGAGGGTGTTAGGGTAGGCCCTGAGCCAGCCTGACCGCTGTCCTCACGAGAAGTTAGCACCCGGAGAGACACGGGAGAGGCAGACACACAGAGAAAAGGCCACGTGAGGACACAGCCAAGGAGAGAGGCCTCGGAAGCAACCAAACCTGCCAACACCTTGCTCTTGGATTTCCAGCCTCCAGACCGGCGAGAAACACATTTCTGTTGCTTAAGCCCCAGAGCTGTGGTTTCCCGACAAGGCAGCCCGAGCAAACTGAGCCAGGCCTCCAGTGACACTAAATAAAGCCACACCTGTGGGATGGCAGGTGCCTAAAGAGAGGCGGTTATCACTAGATTCCTGCTCCTAAGTTATAACCTGGTACAAAATACCAGAGGAAACAACAAATGAAAGACAAATGTGCTCACCCCTGCTGAGCCAAAGTGCCCTGGGGCTTTGGGAGAGGCCGGCCCTGGCCCCAGGCAGGGAGGTGCCCTGGGGAGGGGACATCTGCTAGGGCAGAGGCATGGGGACCACACCCGCTGCCCATGTTTCTGTGCACTGGGGTCACGCGCCGGTTAACACCAGCTAAGGGAGAGCCTCGCGCCCGGCTTCATCCATGCCACTGAGCAGACAGAAACCCAGTGAGGCACCGGTCTCTTCTCTGGCTGCCCAAACTGGACATAAGCCAGAGGGGGCGTCAGAGGTGATCCGGGCTGTGTGCAAGCCTCAGATCAAATGCGTTTTGGTTTATCCGTGGTCTATCCTGGGCTGCTGCTGACCAGCAAAGCTCACCTGGAAACGTTCACATCACTGCAAATCTACAGAACCAGTGACTTACACGGAACCAAAGCGAGTCTGCTCAACTCTCACCACTCCCAGGAATTCCACAAATGTTCATGTGTATACATATGTAACAACTCAAGCAATTTTTTCTTTTTTTAAGAGAAAGAGAGAGCATGACCGGAAGGCGGGGAGCAGAGGCAAAGGGAGAAGCAGATTCCCCACTGAGCAGGGAGCCGGACATAGGACTCGATCCTAGGACCCTGGGTCATGACCTGAGCCAAAGACAGACACTTAACTGATGGAGCCACCCAGGCACCCTGGAGCAATTCTAAGATTTTAAAAATCACTTACAAAAGTCCTATTTATATAACAAGTACAGAAGCTCAACATTTACTCGGGCTCTTAGTGTCATGCAGACGTCACACTCAAAAATAATATTTGTGTCTCTCAGTCTGCAGGGAGTGCGTGCAAAATATTTGTGAACTTTATTGCATTTCAAAGGCCACTAAATGCTTTCACAAAGAATTCTGCACTTACAGCAAAGTCTAATTAGAAACATGTAAGTAGGAGTAAATGAACGGATTTATTCACTGACATTCTCAACGATGGGCATTAAATTATATTTAAACTTACAGACCATGGGGGCGTCTTGGTGGCTCAGTGGGTTAAAGCCTCTGCCTTCGGCTCAGGTCATGGTCCCAGGGTCCTGGGATGGAGCCCCACATCGAGCCCCACATCGGGCTCTCTGCTCAGCAGGGAGCCTGCTTCCCCCTCTCTCTCTCTACCTGCCTCTCTGCCTACTTGTGATCTCTGTCAAATAAATAAATAAAGTCTTTAAAAAAAAAACAACAAAAAAAACTTTAAACTTACAGACCATGGGGTACCTGACCAGCTCAATGAGAAGAGCAGGAGACTCTTGATCTCACGGTCATGAGTTCAAGCCCTATGTTGGGTGTAGAGATTACTTTAATAAAGAAACTTAAAAAAAAATTTTTTTCCTATCTCTACATATCAGCCTGGGTGCTTGATCCTGTCACAGAATGGCCTCCTTCATCTCAACTCTGAGTCTCCATTAAAATGACTAACTCCGGGGCACCTGGGTGGCTCAGTGGGTTAAAGCCTCTGCCTTCAGCTCAGGTCATGATCTCAGGGTCCTGGGATCGAGCCCCACATCGGGCTCTCTGCTCAGCAGGGAGCTTGCTTCCCCCTCTCTCTCTGCCTGCCTCTCTGCCTGCTTATGATCTCTCTCTCTCTCTCTCTGTGTCAAATAAATAAAATCTTTAAATAAATAAATAAAATGACTAACTCCCCGTGTCCTCACAGAGCACCCAGGTGCCTCTGCATACTGCTGCCCAGTGAGGCCCATGCGCTTCTGACAGGTTCAGACCAGCACAGGGGGCTCACCCAGCTCGAAGATGCAGGCAGGCCTCCACTGGACACCCCCAGGGCCTCTCTCGCCACACCCGTCTCTCCACCAGCCCCCCTCCTACTACTGCTCGCAGCAAGAAACATCCTTCTAGGTGAGGTCCCTAGAGCTGTTTGCTTGGCCTGGAAGCCAGGAGGCCAGTGCTTGGGAGATTTTGTGCCCGTTACACTTCATTCCGGCTGGGTAAGTTAAAACAAGTCATTGTTAGCACGTGGTTTCTGAAAGTCCTAACCATTGATGAAGATTCAAACTCTAACAATCTATGCAGATGAATTCTCCTACGGGCCTCCCTGAAGACCCCTTCCTATCCAAACTCTTTAGGACTCCTGCAACCATGCTTCAGGATAGAAGTTTTCCAAGATGGCCCCAAAAATATCCTCCATCTAATGCTTTTCTGGAATGCCATGGAGCAGGGAAGCTCTATTTTGCCTTCCCTTGGATTTGGGTGGGCCTGTCCCTGCTCAGACCAATACAGTGTGGTACAAGTAATGCCGTGACGATTCTAGCCACAGGCCCAAAATGACCCAGAAGCTGCCCTTCCTGCTTTGTGGAAGCCCAGGCTAGGTGGGGGAGTCACACTGAGAGGCCATGTTGGACATCCGGCCACTTGAGTTTTCAGTGATTCCGAATTTCAGCGATTCGGTCGCCATCTGACTACAACTACATGAGAAACTTTAAGTAAGAACCACCCAGCTGAGCCCAGTCAACCCACAGAACCAGGAGAGACAACATGAAATTGTGATTCTAAGCCTCCACACTTTTTTGCATGGTAAAACGTACATTCACACAAAAGCAACCCTTTTAACCATTTTGAAGAGCAGAGTTCTGTGGTATTAAGTCTAATCAACTAGGTTGTGCAACAATCTGACCATCCATCCCCAGACCTTTCCATCTTCCCAGATTGAGACTCTGTCCCCCTTAAACACAACCTGTGGATACCCCACCCCAACCCCTGGCAACCACCATTCGGCTTTTCGTCTCTGTGAACCTGACTACTCTAAGGACCTCCTATAAAGGGAATCATACAATATTTGTCCTGTTTGTGACTGGTTTATTTCACTTTCCATAATGTCTTCAAGGTTCATCCATGTTGAAATATACGCCAGAATTTCCGTCCTCCTTAAGACTGAAAACCGTACACCCCAGTCTGTGTATCCATTCATCCATCAGTAGATGGATCCGGAGTGCTGCTTCTACAGCAGTACGTACGTGGGGCAGCGGGCAGTGCAGCCATGGCCCAGCAGAGCAAGGCTCCGAAGGCAGACGTCGAGAGCTAGCAAGTCAAGATCAAACACACAGCACCAGGGCACTAACCTCCGGAGTAGGTGACCGGCCAGGAATCTGGGCTGGAATTCCCAGTAGCACTCGTCACAGCAGGTTGGGTATCTCCTGGGGTCTCCAGTCTAGGCCGGGCACGCCCCCTGGACAGGGACTGGCAGGACCTTATTCATGCAGGGGTGCCTTGCCCCGGCACAAGCTGATAGGCCTGATAAACATTTGGTAGGTGAGTGAAAAATGTCCCTGACACTGAAGCCAGGTTCTGGGCCATGCCGGAATTTCTTACACACTCCCTGTAGGGCAAAAACGGAGGCAGAGAAAGTGCAGAAAGGCTGCTTCTGGCTGGAAAGGGAAAGGGGAGGTAGCAGCCAGAGGATGATCCGACAGGGAAAATTCCACAGCCAGGCCCTGGCTTCCCGGGAAGATCAGGATCTCCACTGAAGCCCCACCCTGGCCCAGGCAGCACAGCGGGACTTCTACCTGGGGGAGGGAGGATGAGCTGGGAGCCAATGGGATGAGGTATCTCAGGGATCAGCCCTGCTCAGCTCCTCGGGCTCAGTTCCCAGGGCTCAGGGCAGCAGGCCTCGTGTGCCCAATATAGGAGCAGGAGGGGCTGGAGGGGCTCAGGCCTGCGCCCTAAAAGGTGGGGACTGAGAAAGGAGCTGAGTCACAGATATGAGCCTTTAGGACAGCGACCCTCCTTCACTAGAGGAGAAGCCAGGCTGGCTGAACCATGACCCTTGCCCTCTCACTCAAAGCCACTCTGCCAAGGAAACCCAATGTTCCCTATGCTGGGCTGCTCCACTGGGCCACAGGCCAGGATGCACCAGAGCAGGGACGTTAATTCCAAATCTAAGAAGAGGACTTGTTTCCGGTTGACTTAAAGAGTGAATAACAGCCACACCAATGCCCACCTGGATTGAAACCAAGTGGGCCCACATTATGGTTCGACTATGCATTTAGGTTCACCAGCCTTCAAGGATAAAGCAAAACCCTGAGTATTAATTACAAAGGTGTTTTTCCCTATTTCTCTTCAAAGCTTACACCTTGAAGGTTAGACGCTGCTTACCATGGGGAAAGTAGTTATAAGCCCCAATAAAAGAGTTCAAGAAACATGCATTTTAAACTTGGCTCAGCTTCTAAGTAATTGTGGGGCTTTAAGCAAACTAATTAACCTCTTTGGGTCTCGGTTTCATAATGATAAATGAAAGGAAATACTTTGCACTCCCCTGGTTTGCTTATGTGCTTAACAAGAATGACTATATGTGAGATGATATAAATAATGATACATAGATATAGACAGATATATGTACACACTTATATATAGGAAGTCCTCATAAGAAAAACTAAACTATATGTTAGAGATTTTCTTATGTTCAGTAGGTGCTTGCTGGTATGGGCTGAATAAATGGCCAAATACCCCCAAGATTACAAGACTCACGTTTGGAGAAAGCAATACCTATCAGCATGGCAGAATCCCCACTGGTGTATCCAGCAGGTCTCAGGAGGCCGTCTCTCTCCATAGCCCACCTCACCGGTATCATAACAACCAACCCTTCC
The DNA here is from genome assembly GCA_028646535.1 of Procyon lotor. NCBI lineage: Eukaryota > Metazoa > Chordata > Mammalia > Carnivora > Procyonidae > Procyon > Procyon lotor. The sequence goes on from CM053610.1 coordinate 56,170,720, forward strand.
AGCCTGCACGCTTCCTTCCCCTTGGGCCTTATGTTCCAGTCTGCTGGAGCCAGCCTGATTTCCAGGGTCACAGTCTGCCCCACTGCCCCTACCCTAGCCCCATGGCCCAGCTCCCACCTCCAATCATGGCCGGAGGCTGCTTTTTGGGCCAACTGCCAAGCCCAGAACCGTGGGCCTGTACCCTAGGTCTCCACTGCCTTGATACCAGAGGGAAACAACTCATTCCCTTTTCCTGATTTTCGTGGAGCAAGACCACGGGGAAAATTTGCAGACCAGGAGCCAGTGTCTGCCCAGGGCCTCCTCCCCCTAACTTCATGCCTGGACCCCACCCAAGACCCTCCCCTGCACAGTGAGGTTCATCTGAGCTCTTCTACCTCAAAGGGCTTTGGGGAGCCTCACATAAGGTGAAGGACTCAGAAGTGTCTTTGAAAAATATGAAGCATTCTGTAAATTCTTCTACTCTCTTTGCTCTTGTTCCTTTACTTCAGTGTGGTCTCCAATTAAGAGTCTCTAGAGGCCTGGGATTGTTCCCCGGGTAAATTCTTTTGGGTAAATTCTTTTGGTACAATGACCACACACAGAGCAAAGCTCGACGCTCTTTGGGACTCTAGTGCCCTGAGCAAATGCAGCAGGAGCTCCAGGAGGGGGGCTGGGCTGGAAGTCAGGAAACCAGGTTCCTGCCCCTCTGGCCCTGCCAGGAAATTAAGCGCATCACTTAACCTCGCTGGGCATTTGTCTTCATATGCACAATGGAAGTGACAAGCCATCCACATTCCTATTGACCAGGATGCCAAGAAGGCAAAGAATTTGAAAAGAAAAACACTGCACAAGTTGAAATGCAGTAGTATTCAGCAGGCACGGGGAGCTGAGAGGGGAGAGATGGGAAAGGAACAGGAAGCAGGGACCAGGAACAAAGAATAGAGCAAGAAGACATTCGGGGTGCAATGGGAGGCATTTGAGAAGGCCCAGATGGATGCCACGGAAGTTCCCAGTACAGAAAGTATCCCCCAAGACTGAGCGTCTGTGTTGGGCTGAGAAGATCCATCACAGAGCCACGTGACACGGACAGAAGGAAATGAAGTCCATCTACCACCAGTGGCATGAGACCTACCAGAAGCCGAGGCTCACTGCTGTTTGCTTTCACAGCTCACCTCCGGGTGAGGAGAGAGATGAGGAATTAATAGGCCCACTACCCTCAAAAATTGTGTAATGCCCCAGAGAGGCTCTGGCCAGGCCACATCTTGGCCCGTGACGTCCAACCCAGAGTGCTCCACGTTAAGGGGGACATTCAAAGACTGCAGAGTTCCCAAAGGCTGGTCACCAGGACAGCAGGGTGGGCAGAGAGCACGTCACAGAAGGATGGGCTATGAAATCTTAAAGTGTGTCCCCAAACAAGATTCGGGGAGGATATGAGAAACAAAGGCTCTCTCAGAATCAAAAAATACTCTGAACATCTCCCGGTCCAACCCTCACAAGCGAGGAATCTCTAACACAACATCTCTGCTGAGGAATCATCCAGCTGCTGCGTGAACTCTCTCAGTAATGGAGACCACATCACTTTCCAAGTGAGTTCATCTCATTATCATTGGATAGGTTTAAACTCTTCTCCCTCCTATTAACCCCAAATTAACCTCTTCCTAGCTTCCCTCTATGCTCTGCAGGGACGCCGCCTAAGTCTAAATACTTTTTCAGCGCCCCACCCTCAGAGAACTGGAGTCAGCTGGTCTCAATGACCTGCACGGGGTCTTCCCATGGACTTGCCTAAGAGGGGGATGCATGTTCCACACACCCCTGAAAGCATATTCTTGAGCCCCCTTCAAGGCTTCATTCCTGGTGATCTCTGGCCAGCTTTGACCGCAGAATACTGTGGGACGTGACTGCTGCCCCTGCCTTGCTCGGAATATCTCATCCTGACCGTGACTCCCTAGCTATGTTTGCTTTCCAACTAGGGGTTGGCCTTCCCCAATTTGGGCAAACTCTGGTCTAAGAGGGTCTCAGCTCTGCTGCTCCGCCCACTGCTAAGGGCTTGTCATGAACATTCTCCACAATGAGACCCAAAAAATGAGAGTCCCAAATTCATGCCACTTCATAGAAAGCAGTTGGTTGTTGACTTTAGGCTTTCTAAAGAAAACTGGATCTAGAATGTTCGATAGGCATTAAATATATGTTCAAGGGGCTTGCTAGTGGCTCAGTTGGTTAAGTGTTTGCCTTTGGCTCAGGTCATGATCCCAGGGTCCTGGGATCGAGCCTCCTCGAATCAGGCTCCCTGCTCAGCGGAAAGTCTGCTTCTCCCTCTCCCACTGCTTGTATTTCCTCTTTCACTGTCTCTCTCTCTCTTGAATAAATAAATAAAATCTTTAAATAAATATATATTTATATATATTTATTATATTTTTTTATTCATTCATTCATTCATTCATTCATTCATTCAAACACCTCATTTGACTGGGGAGGAAACAGAGGGCCAAAGGGTTTGTAAAAGGACTCACTCTGGTAACACAACCAGGAAGAGAAGGTCTAATCTTTGATCATTCAATCCCACATTCCTTCCACAGCAGTCAGGAGGAAGTCAAGTTATCTTGTGGCTCTCTTCTCAGTACATTTTGGGGTAGATTTTCCATAGTTTGTGTGTATGTGCATTCATTCTTTCTTTGACTCAAGAGACATTCACTAAGCACTAAGTGCTTTGCAAATGCTCTCAGTGAGATTTGGATTAAGCTTCCCATAGGGACCGACTTCTCGATGTGTGTGAACATGCAGTGTGTGTATGGATTAATTAATCCTTTCATGCATGCACACATTCACTCCACAGTGAGCATCCTTAACACCAGGCTCCACACTGGTACAAGTGAAAACAATCACGGTCCTTTACCTCAGCGCACCCTCTGTCCAGCACGGACAATTCCCACATGTTTTGTTCATGCAGAGTACCACGGGAATCCACAACCTGATGCTTAGTTAAGCATCCTCTCTTAGGGGAGAGCGATGGTAGCAAGTGCGGTAATGGTATGCACATGTCCACGTGGTGAGGGAATGGAGCCACCAGTCCTGGTAGCATGAAAAGGCCTCAGGAAGAGTGTACTCCTCAGCTGAACCCTGAAGGCTGATATGAATTGATCAGGCGGAGCAAACCAGGGAGGGGGAGTGAGTGTGTGCACAAAGAGAGGGGAGCAGAAGGCAGCTTGAGCCTGCAGGACGACGGGCCCAGCTGGAGGCAGGACATAAGGTGGGCACTGCCGAGAGAGGCAGATAGGTGAGGAATCCACAGGCCTGCTGTTTCAGGCCAACAGAGTTGATTTTATCCTAAAGGCAATAGGATTCGGTGAAAGACTTTGGAGAAAGGAAACAGGATTAGATCAGAATTTTAGAAAGAAAGCTCTGACCACGGAGGACAGACTGGAGTGAGGGGGGTCGGAGGCAGGGAACCAGACAGGAGGCGATAGTCAGAATGCAGGAAAGAAACCAGGGTTGAACGTGATGGCTCCTGCCTACACACACTTAGTTTTAGTTTTGTTTTGTTTTTTTAAAGATTTTATTTATTTATTTGACAGAGAGGAGAGATATCACAAGTAGGCAAAGAGGCAGGTGGCGGGGGGAAGCAGGCTCCCCGCTGAGCAGAGAGCCCGATGTGGGGCTCGATCCCAGGACCCTGAGATCATGACCTGAGCCGAAGGCAGAGGCTTTAACCCACTTAGCCCCTACACTTAGTTTTAAAGTCTGAAATACGAGAGGAGAGAAGAGACTGCCTTTCATGTCCATGTCTCATGGCATGGGGGCTGGCTGTCCAAAGCTTTGCAGAACGACATCATTGTCACCATTCTCCACTGTGGCCACGGAAAAGCGATGTGAGCTGTAGCTCTGTGACAAGTCGTGATGTCAGGAGCCTCAAACAGTAAGTGGTGGCTCCCTGCAAGAGGGAGGAGGTAAGGGAGGAGCTTGGGGGCTCAGAAGCACAGATAAGTCAAGTCCAAGCAAGCAACAAGTCAGAAACAAGACAAGCAGAAAAGCTCTAAGAAGGATGGTATTAAAAACAACAACAATACAGGGGCACCTGGGTGGCTCCGTCAGTTAAAGGTCTACCTTGCTCAGATCATGATCCCAGGTTCCTGGGATCGAGCCCTGCATCGGGCTCCCTGCTTGGTGGGGAGCCTGCTCCTCCCTCTGCAGATCCCCCTGCTTGTGCTCACGCTCTCTCTCCATCAAATAAATAAAATCTTTTTAAAAATGAAAACACACACACACCATGAAAACAAAAAACAGTTCTTCACAAGAATGGAAGACAAAACAGCAAAGGAAACCATCAACGAAACCAAAAGACAACTGACAAAATGGGAGAAGATATTCGCAAATGATATATCAGATAAAGGGCTAGTATCCAAAATCTATAAAGAACTTCTCAAACTCAACACCCAAAGAACAAATAATCCAATCAAGAAATGGGCAGAAGATATCAACAGACATTTCTGCAAAGAAGACATCCAGATGGCCAACAGACACATGAAAAAGTGCTCCACATCACTCAGCATCAGGGAAATACAAATCAAAACCACAGTGAGATACCACCTCACACCAGTGGCTAAAATTAGCAAGTCAGGAAACGACAGATGTTGGCAAGGATGTGGAGAAAGGGGAACGCTCCTACACTGTTGGTGGGAATGCAAGCTGGTGCAGCCATTCTGGAAAACAGTATGGAGATTCCCTAAAAAATTGAAAATAGAGCTGCCCTCTGACCCAGCAATCGCACTACTGGGTATTTACCCCAAAGATACAAATGTAGTGATCCAAAGGGGCATGTGAACACAAATGTTTATAGCAGCAATGTCCACAATAGCCAAACTATGGCAAGAACCTAGATGTCCATCAACAAATGAATGGTTAAAGAAGTGTATATATGTATACACACACACACACACACACACACACACACACACACACACACACACTGGAATACTATGCAGCCATCAAAAAGAAACGAAATCTTTCCATTTGCAACGATGTGGATGGAACTACAGGGTATTATGCTGAGCAAAATAAGTCAATCAGAGAAAGACAATT
>CM053610.1:56176274-56222148 GCA_028646535.1 Procyon lotor
AGTGTCTTAAATTCAGTGGCTTAGGGAGGAGGTGGATTAGGAGAGTTTGGTAACAACGCTAAACCTGTGGCTGGGATTTTGCAGGGTGTGGGAGGAGGGCAGGTAAGGAAGAAGGTATTCTGGACAGAAACAGTGGCACAGGCACCAGAATCGAGATGCGTGGGGCATGGGTAGGGAAAAGCAAATGGAAGAGTTTGCCTCTTGCAGTAGAACAGCAGAAGACCAAGCAAGCGGATTTGAGATGGATTGTGGAGCTCTTTGAATGTTAGTCCAGGAGCTAAAACTTAAATTTATACATACATCAGCTGCTCAGGATTTTGGCAGATATGTAATAGGATGAAATAGGATTTTAGGAAAATCAATCAGTGATGGGTATGAGCGTGTGGATATGGCAAAAATTGGATGTGAATAAAAATGAGGGAGATACGATAAGACTTCTGAAATAGGGGGGAATGGCCTGAAGTGTGGATGTGGCAGCAGGAATGCAAAATAAAGACCTGATATAGAAGACATTAAAAGACACTCAACAACTAGTAAGTCTTTGTGAATGAAAGGATATGAGGATGAGGGAGATAGTAAACTATAATTCTTTGTTGAAACATAAAAATCGGTATTTGTGGAAAAGGCCACAAAAGTTACTTTCAGAGGATATGTACAAGTAATTTGGCTCAAACAATATTTAAGAAGACATAATTTAAATAGAGTTTCTCTGTAAGGATATATTTTACTTTTTTTGTTTGACTTTCTGCTTTTTGATTACTTAGTTGTTTTGGTTCTGGGACTTATGTATTAATCAAAAAGTTTATTGTGTTTGTATACAGCAACACGACTAGTTAGTATTCTCTCATATCACTGAGATAACTTCTAGAACACTCGCTTACCAGAGAGGATTGCATCTGAGTAAAGAGAAGTAACTAGTACTTCTAGTAGGAAAAGTCAGAAATGTGAAAAACATACAGAGAAGAGATTCTTTGTAAAACTTACAGTCTTTTATAGGCTATTTTGAATCACTTTGCACAATGGCATAAAGGTTGAAGGCAGATTAAATACATAGTCTAGTTGTGACTATGCATTTATTTAACAAAGTGTCAGAGCGGAGCTAAAAACTGGAAATAGCCCAGACATCCATCAGTAGGGGGAAAATGGAAAAGAGTGTTAGAGTTCTACAACTCAGCAATGAAATGGAATGAACTGTAACAATGATTCAAGCAACAGCCTGGATGAATAGCAAAAACACTGTATTGAATCAGAGAAGCCTTACTGAAGAATATCTATTGTATGATTATATGAAGCTCTAGAACAGGCAAAACTAATCTATGGGGGAAAAATCAGAACCACTGTTACCTTTGGGGAGTGAGAGTGAGGGGTTAACTAGGAAGGAGCATGAGGGAATTTTCTGAGAGTGATAGTGTTCTGTCACTATCACTTATCACTGTCACTATCACTGTCACACCCAAAACTTACTAAAATGGTATGGTTAGTATTTGTCCATTTTACTTGTTGATGTAGGTCTTACCTCAAATGTAAGATACTGAGCCTTGGTTAGTGATAAGCATGCTTGAAGTGTTTAGGGCTGATGAGTACTGATGTCTGCAACTTGCTTTATTTTTTAATTTCTAATTTTTTTGCTTTCAAATTTTAATGTTAATAGACTTTGTTGGAGTAGTTTGAAGTTCACAGCAAGATTAAGTGGAAGGTACAGAGATTTCCCATATACCCACTCCTCCTGCTATACCACACACAGCCTCCCCCATTATCAATATCCCCTACCAGGGTGGCACATGCACTACAACTGATGAACTTACATTGACCCCTCAGAGTCTGTAGTTTATATAAGAGCTCACTCTTAGTGTACATTCTTTGGATTTGGATAAGTATTAGTATCACACAAAGTATTTTAAAATTTTTAAAAATTTTTATTAAAAATTAAAACTTAAATGAAAAATTATTAAATTAAATCAACTTTAATCTTAATTTTATTAATTTAAATTTATTTTATTTCTTTAATCAATAAAATTGATTAAATTTTATTAATTTAAATTTAAATTAACAAAATTTAATAAATTTTAATTTAAATTTAAATTAACTTAATTTTAATTTAATTAATTTTATTTAATAAAGTAAACTAAATTCATTAAATTAAAAATTTAAATTAAAAATTAAAAATGGAAAAATTTTAAAAATTTAAAAAAAATTTTAAATTTTTAACTGAAGTATAGTTGATCCTATAGCAGTATAGTAGTTTCAAGTGTAAAGCATGGTTTGACAATTATGTATATTGCAAAATGCTCACCACAATGAGTGTAGTTACCATCTGTCACCATACAAAGTTATTACAGTAGTATTGACTATATTCTTTATGTTGTACTTTTCATCGCTGTGACATATTTATTTTATAACTGGAAATTTGTATCTTTTAATCCTCTTTACCTGTTTTGTTTGACCTCCCACTCTTCTCCCCTCTGGCAACACCAATTTGTTCTTTGTATTTATGAGGAAGTTCCTTTGTTAGTTTGTTTTGGTTTTTAGGTTCTACATGTAAGTGAAATCATATAGTATTTCTTTTTTTTTTTTTTTTTTAAATCGTATAGTATTTCTTTCTCTGTCTTATTTACTTCACTTAAACCCTCTAGGTCCATCTATTCATGAATGGCAAGATTACACTTTCCTTTTATGGATGAATAGTATTTCTGTTTGTGTGTGTGTGTGTGTGTGTGTGTGTGTGTGTGTATTTTCCAAGTCTTCTTTATCCATTCATCTGTCTATGGACCCTTGGGTTGCTTCCCATGTCTTGGCTCTTGTAAGTAATGCTGCAATAAACATACGGGTCATATTGGATAAATATCCAGGGGTGGAATTATTGGGTTGTATAATATTTCTATTTTTATTTTTTTTGAGGAACCTCCATACTATTTTCCATAGTGGCTACACTAATTTCCATTTCCACCAACAGTGCGTAAGTGTTCCCTTTTCTCCACATCCTTATCAACACCTGTTATTTCTTGTCTTTTTGAGTCCAGCCATTCTCCTAGGCATAAGGTAGTATCCCATTGTAGTTTGTATTTGCATTTTCCTGATGATGAGTGATGTTGAGCATCTTTTCATGTGTCTGTTGGTCATCTGTAGGTCTTCTTTGAAAAAAATGTCTATTCAGAGAGTGGATTGAAGAGGCACTCCATCTCTGGAGAAGGAAAAACCCCATCTTTGTTCATTTTTAAATCAGATTATTTGATTTTTTGGTGTGGAGTTGAATGAGTTCTTTATGTATATTTGGATATTAATGCCTTATCATATATGTCATTTGCATATATCTTCTGTTTACCAGGTTGGTTGCCTTTTTGTTTTGTTGATAGTTTCCTTACCTGTGCAAAATCTTTTTATTTTGGCATAGTCCCAATAGTTTATTTTTGCTTTTGCTTTCCTTGCCTGAGGAGACCATCTAGAAAGAAAAATGTTGCTAAGGCTGATGTCAAATAATTACAGGCTATATTTTCTTCTAGAAGTTTTACAGGATAAACTACATTTTAATTTTAACTTAGCTGCATATGAGTAGTGGTTACCAGACTGGACAGTGCATTCCTAGAGGGTGTTTTCAAGCTGTCTGAGGAAAAGGACCAATTTTTTTAAATTTCAAATCCGTTATGGACTAATATTTTTATAAAATGCAATAAAAATCACTACAAGGATGAAATGAAAAAAATACCGAAAGATATGTAAAATACCACTTCATTTAAAAAAAAAAATTTTAGATCCAAAAGGCATTAAATTACTCTGTCAAAATTGCTAGAAATGTTTCTAAACGCTCTCAATATCTGTGTTTTATGTCATCATGTGCCAATGACAAACAATTTTTAGACTGGCAAGCATGGACAACACTGTGGGTTAGGTAGATACCTCTTTTTTGCCCAGTGTGCCTAAGAATAAATAATTTCCTAAAACCAACTCTTTGTTAAAATTACTAGTACAGATCATTTTTTACATTTCTAGCACAATTCAATAATGTCGTTACTGATAAAACATTTAACACTCTTTATTAACAAGTCTTGTCTGGGACAGTTGTATATTGACACTGCAATGGAGACACCTTCGGGGTGGACTGAGAAGGCTTATTTGATCCAGTGAAGCCATTTTTGCAGTTGGAGGTGTAAGCCACAAAATCCTTCCTTCTATGCAATTCAGCCCGATGTTTACAGCAGCCAAATTTGCTCAGCAACAGAAAGAAATCCCTTTGGAATGCCTTTGTGAAAATCGCATACAGAAATGGATTGGCACAAGAATTGACAGGATAAAAAAGAACCAGTAAAACTTTAGAGTTAGTTACTGTGATGAGAGGCACTTTGAGGGCAGCTGAGATGGCAAAAAAAGAGATTGGTGCCATACAGGTGAAATCAGTGAAGATGAGGACCGCCATTTTCTTGGCAATCTTTGTGTCTTTGTTGGTAGCCATCAGCTCTGGATTTTGAACTGCAGAATAAATTTTAATGTAGCAAGCACAAACGATGATGAAGGCTACCACATTGAGTATCAGGATGGTTAATATGTAGACTTGTGAGAGAGTGGTTTCCACATCCATGGGGAGGCAAATGCTGACCTTCATGTAGTTGCTGACACCCACAAGGGGCAGCATGGCAATTAGAGTAGAAAAGAGCCATCCTCCAAGCATGATTGGAATGGCATGTCTTAAACGTAGCTTTTGGTCCAACTTAAGAGCATAGGTGATGGTGTGCCATCTTTCTAGTGTGATAACTGTGAGGGTATAGACAGAAAGCTCACTTGAAAATACAGTGAAAAAGCCAGCTGCACTACACCCACTCCCTGTCTGCCAGTCTATGGCATGGTTATAATACTGGCCTTTGGTTTGGGAATCAACTGAGGCAATGAGCAGCAGATAGAACCCCATGCAGAAGTCTGCAAAAGAGAGATTACACATGAGAAAACGGGGCACTGTCAGTTTATAACGACTAGTCAGGAGAACAAAGAGAACAGTCACATTTCCCATGATGGCCAGGATATTAATCAGCCAAATCAGGACCCTAAGGAAGTCATAGCCCATAATATCTTCACAGGGATTAAAAGCATCTGGTTCAGGAGCACATCGGAGTGTCTTGCGTGAGCAGAAACCATAGTCATAATCCCAGTCACTCAGTTCACTCTCAGCAAAGATGGCAGAATAACTGTAAGAAGAATATTTTGTCTCAATGTAAACTCAAGAGATAGTCTATGATAATGTATATTAAAGAAATGGAAGAATCCTCCTTAGTGTTTTTTAAATCCTATGAAACAAAAGGAAACAAAGCCACAACAGCCTCAGTCTTAGGTTTATTTGTATCTGAGAATTCTGAATTGATCAAAGAATTCCTTAAGGGAATGAAAAGCAATTTATTCATATATATGTCATAGATGCAAAGAGTTAATGAAGCTGTTTACAAAGGATGATTTTTCTTTGGAAAACAAATTTAGAGACACAGTATATGCTTGCGATGTCTAAAAGAATCCTTCCTTGGCATTTTCTTAGGTATATATTAATATTTATATATATATAAATATACATATTTATATATATAATATATATATATAAGGACTTGGAGGTCATCACAGGGAGTCTGGATTTTATCCCATAGCCAATGAGAACCTAGTAAAAGTTTGAATAGATTTGTACTTAAGAAAGACCACTCCAGAAGGAAGGTACAGATGGACTGGGAGAGGGCTAAAATTGGGGGAGGATGTTGGGGGAAAACTAGTATGTTACTGTTCTGTAAGAAAGGATGAAAACCTGAACTCAATTAGTAGCAGTAGGTTTGGGAGGAAGGGAGTAGCAGATATAAAAGCCATGTGTCCGTAGTAGAACACAAATGGGATTGGAAGGCTCATCCTGCTGAAGGTCATCAGCTGCAGGTAGACTAGCTTGCCCCCATTGGTCTCTGACTAATCAAATAGCCCTGCTGAGAAGTGGAAAGCAAGGATGGGCTACTGGAAACCTAGCAGAAGATAAATATAGACATGGACAATAGGGAGAAATGTCTCTCTTGGGGAAATAGGGACAGTAGATACTTGTTAGGAGTATGAGTCAGATTCAGAGAATGGATTGAAGAGGAACTCCACCTCTAGGGAAGAAACAGCCCTGCTTCTGCTACTCCCTTCCTCCCAAACCTACTGCTACTACTAATTGAGTTCAGGTTTTCATCCTTTCTTACAGAACAGTAACATACTAGTTTTCCCCCAACATCCTCCCCCAATTTTAGCCCTCTCCCAGTCCATCTGTACCTTCCTTCTGGAGGGGTCTTTCTTAAGTACAAATCTATTCAAACTTTTACTAGGTTCTCATTGGCGATGGGATAAAATCCAGACTCCCTGTGATGACCTCCAAGTCCTAAATGATCTGGGTTCTGCCTCCTCCTCCTCCTCCGTCTCATTTCCAAGAAGCAGTAGTGCTGCACAATTGAGAGCATGGCTCTGGGGCAAGACTGACTGGATTCCAGTCTTTTTTTTTTTTTTTTTAAGATTTTATTTATTTATTTGACAGAGAGAGAGAGATCACAAGTAGGCAGAGAGGCAGGGGGAAGCAGGCTCCCCGCTGAGCAGAGAGCCTGATGGGCTCTCTGGAGCCCATGAGCCCTGAGCCCAGAGTCTCAGGACCCTGAGATCATGACCTGAGCTGAAGGCAGAGGCTTTAACCCACTGAGCCACACAGGCGCCCCTGGATTCCAGTCTTTATAAGCCGGAAAGCTTTATAAGCTGACTTATATAAGTCAGTATAAATCTGGGTGGGAGAGTTACCATCTCTGTGCCTCAAGCTCTTCATTTGCTAAATAGATACAAATCATACTTCCCTCATTAGGGCTGTGCTAAGGGTTAACTCCATTAACACCTATAGAATGTTTAGAATAATGCCTGACATGTATTAAGTGCTCAGTGACTGTTAGGGATTCTCACGATTATCTCTTGCAGATCTCTTGTGCATCTTTCCTTTTCGTTCCCTGAAATGAGTTGTGACTCTCAGCATCTACTCTTTCATCCCTCTGTCTTTGTACGTGCTGTTTATTCTTCCCTTCCTCTCCTCATCTTTCTGGTGAATTCGTCCTCATCCTTAAAGGTAAGCTCCTCTATGAAGCCTTTCGTGATTCCGCACCTCCAAGGAGTTTATCACTCCTCCTCTCTGCCGTGGCTGCACTTAAGGACTGTTGTAATTATCAAACTGCACTGCTGTAGTATGATGAAGCGTGTCTTCTTTAATAATCTGTGAAGGTATTCTTTAATAGCTTCGAAGGCAGGGGTTCTAGGTCTTACTTATTTCTGAACTCTCAGTGCCTAATGCAGTTTTGACTCAGAGTATCCATTCAGTAAGTGCTTGTGGAATGAGTAAACCAGGGTGATCCTGGCTCTGAGAGAAATTGGAGGGAAACAGGGACGAGTGTGTACAGTATGATGCATTTGGCTCAACAAATTTTCTCTTTGCTCAGTCTGCTTATATAGTCTTGGGAGCTGGAGGAATGGCCGTAATTTTTCTGTCAGAGCCATCACTAATACGTATTTTACCTTAGGGTTCCTCACCCATTAAAAGAGTATTTTTCTCTGCTCTCAAAACTTAGCTTCTCATGTTCCGAACAAGGATGAAATGAAATATTTGAACAATACAATTGCTGAAGGGAAATAACACAGATTAAAAAAGGAATAAAAAGAAATCTTTGATTTGGGATTCCAAAATGGTGCTAGAAATTCTTAGAAACCATTTTGGAACTCGTGGATTGCTGCTCTGCATAGAAGATTGCACAGGAACCTCCCCTGCTTTATTACTAAATACAGGTACATTTGTTTGTCTTATCTCATGCCCATTAATAAAATTACTTGTTTGTTTTTTAATCTTTGAAGGGATGTGGTGATTATAAAGAATGATTAAAGAAAACAGGTTATTTCTTTGCATTATAAAGGTTCTTGGGGTGCCTGGGTAGCTCAGTGGGTTAAAGCCTCTGCCTTCAGTTCAGGTTGTGATCTCGGAGTCCTGGGATCGAGCCCCGCATTGGGCTCTCTGCTCTGCGGGGAGCCTGCTTCCCCCTCTCTCTCTGTCTACCTCTCTGCCTACTTGTGATCTCTCTCTCTCTCTCTCTGTCAAATAAATAAAAATCTTAAAAGAATAAAGAAAAGTTCTTAAAGACCATCTCACTGAACCTGTCATTTTGTTGGTGAGGAATCAATGATTAAAGGAGGTAGGCGATTAGCCTAAGGTCCCCCAGTACTAGGCTGTAGTGGCAGTGCTAGGGACATTTCATAGTACCCCTAGTGCAGGGGCCTTTCCTCTACTTCACTAGCTCTCAGTGCTTTTCAAAGTGGAGTCCTTGGACCACTTTTGTCAGAATCACCAAGGTGTTTGTTAAAATACAGATTCCTGGCTTTACTTGAAGCCCTGAATCAAATTCTCTAGAGACAGAGCCCAGGAATCTGTGTTTTAAGCAAATTCCCTGGATGATTCCTACAAAATAGTAGCCTTTGTTAAGCCAGGTGGAAACTTTCCAACTATTGCTACCTTAATTTCCCTTGCTTCTTTCCCTTTATTGAAACTACTTCAGGGGCACTTGGGTGGCTCAGTTAGTTAAGCATCTGTCTGGTTCATGTCATGATCCCAGGTTCCCGGGATCGAGCCCCATAGGTGGCCCCCTGCTTGGCAGGGAGTCTGCTTCTCCTTCTGCCTTTCCCCTGTGCTCATGCGCGCGCGCTCTCTCTCTCTCTCAAATAAATATAATTGTAAAATACTAATAAAACTATGTCAGAAGCACTAATTCAAAGCTTCTAAAAATTCTGCCATGATTTCTGAATAAATTTGTGTTAATAAGAGGTCAAACACGGTCTCTCCCTAGCTCTTCTGGTCCTTTGCCCTTTCTTTTTCTTACCCTACTGAGCATATGTCTAGCAGTTTTTCTCCTTCGTGATTTGTCTTTAGACCAAATACCTACCTGCTGCTACTTACATTTGTGTCCTGGGATGGCTCTTGAGGGCAGCAGCATGCTTATTGACAAAACCCAGCAGAGAGCTGTGTTTAGTACTGAAGGATATGAATGGACTAGAGGCCGACAACACTGAGTCATAGGAAGGCGAGGCCGCTCCAGTCACAATGAACAAAGACAGGTGGAAAGATGGGGACTGTAGGAGATAGATGGGGCCAGCTGTAACAGCAAGGGCATTGATATCTTGGTGAGAGTAGGTGAGGATTAGAGAATTAGAAATTCTCTCTGTAGAATTCCTAAACTCCAGGGATTTAGGAATAGCAAGGTAGTGGGAAGAGGGAAAGGGGATTTCACAGGGAGCATATTCTTTTTAGCTAGATTATGCACTAATTTCACATAGTTTTGGGGATGCTGGGGATTAGGGGGTTTGTTTTAAAGCAGTGTTAGCATAGCAAACGCAAGACTGTAGCCTTATTTGGGAAGGCTTGTGGCAGGGCTGACGAGGATTACTGAGAGTGGGCTGAAGTCTCTGTCCCCACTAACTACTCCTTGATGTTACTGTTGACTATATCCAGAACTGTTTCCTGTTGATGAGGCAAAAAGCCATAGGTTACAAAAGAGTTACAGGGAAAGTGACTGACAGAATATTGAGACAAGAGCAGGAATGATGAGGAAAAGGAACTTTGGAAAATACTTGGGGTCAGACCTAAATGAAAAAGAAAAGGAGGATACAGAGCATGATATTTCTAATGTACCCCAGATGCGGTCACATTCTTTAACAATTCCCTTCCCTCTCATGGTTCTGAAAGCCAAATGATATTCCTGCTGTCCCTTCCAGATGAGGAAAAAGGTCTCAAAAAAGGTAAGTATTGTCCAGGGATACCCACTGTTACAGGGACATCACTGCCAAGGATTCATGTCCAGCTAGCTCTAAGAAGCCCCGAGGTCCTTCCATCATACCACCCTGCTGCCTCTATATAACTTCAGATTGATGGGGAAAAAATAAGAGAAAAGAAAAAAAGATGAAGAGGCAATGGAGAATGGCAAGGTGTCTTAGAAGGGCATCTGGTTTTGTAGCCTGAAGGACACATGGGGGAATAATAAGATTTATAAATCACAGTAAATGTGACATAGGGACACAGGGATTATCTTTTGAAGCATGCTCTTTTATATTTGAATGTATGTGAAATGCCAAGGCAGCCAGGAAAAATGTTAAAAAAATCAGTCAGTAGAATAGAAATGGAGCTCCCACGCAGTGCATGTTAGTGATAGCATTGAGGTTGAATAACTTTAAGCTCCAGAGCATAGTGGTCAAGTTGGCCTAAGTCTTTTTGAAGGAAAGTGGCTACTCCTAGAAGCTGTGTCTGCAATCAGTCAGTCTTTGTTGACCACTGACTAGTGAAAATTCCTACAAATGAAGCTGTCATTTAAACAAGCCTCTAGTGACCTCAAGACACCTGCAAATAAAATTTTATTTCTGAGGAGCATTTAACTGTAGAATGAACACATAGATACGTTTTTTAAAGAGTTTTTTTTTTTTTTTTTTTTTTTTTTAACCAGTTAAAAGAGATGTCTGATCATCTGGATGCCACTTACAAAGGAAAAATTCCAATCTTAAATCTACTAAAAAATGCTTTGCAAACATCCCCCCAATGAAGACAAAGGAAAAATTCCCATCTTAAATCTACTAAAAAATGCTTTGCAAACATCCCCCCAGTGAAGACTTTATCAGAAGAAGAGCATTGGCCCTGAAAATAAGATGCACATAGAACGAGACGTGGCTTCCTGAGTTTCTTTGCGTGCAAATACTTACAGCGTTTCATTATTTGGTCTCCTTGCTGTGCTTTCACATTGTTTGGAAAAGTTTTCAAAAATGGAAAATGAAAAATTCTGCCTGAAAGAAAAGAGTTTTTTTTTTTTTTTTTTTTAAAGCAGTTGAGCTTTTGGTCTTTAAACTAAACATGATCATGTCTATTTATGCTTTGTTCATCCAAATTCTTTACCTATTATACCATTCATGTTCTGCACCATTGTCCTAACTGAAACATTTCCTGGGGAGAGAGTAAAGGCTTCAGAATTGTCATTAGAGTGCTTCCAGCTTAGATAAAATGCTCCCAAATACTAAATGTTTTGTGTGGGCTTTAGAGATGAAAAAGCTTAAATCGGTCATGTTGAATCATGGATTTTTCACTGCTTATTAAAAACTACCTTTGTGGTATATTAGGGTTTGCTCCTTACCAGTCTCCTTACCACATCGCTCTTGATGAACAAATAACAAATTCATGGCTTTGAATCCTAACTGGGATATCTGTTTTGTAAGCATTTAAAGATACTGGTCTTGACATTATGATGTGAATTTTCTGCATTTTTTCCTTATGTGGAGAAATATATGTGGGTGTTCCCTACTCCTCCATCATTTCGAGAAGTTTAGCCTAATGGAAAGGGAGAAGTATCAAGATATTAAAAGAGACCTGTACTTATATTCATAAGATGAGACCAAACGGAGACACAAAAGAAAACTGGATGAAGAAATTGACGGAAAGAGAAAAGGTGATGAGAAACTCAAACTTTCTCAAGGAGAAAGAAGGTACGAAGCAATTAAGACTAAAAATTTCTATATGTTCTCCAGTATTAACAAGACAATTCCTTGTACAAATAACTTTGTATATAAAGCAGGAAGGTATATAATATAGTGGAACCAATTGATCTACTGGATCCACATTCAAAAATTAAAAAGCTTGTTATTTTGGGTCAGGCTCATAAGTCCTCAAATTTGGATCAAAGTGTGTGTGTGTGTGTGTGTGGGTGCGTGCGTGCGTGCGTGTGTGTGTGTGTGTTTGATGCTGGCTCCGTATCTGACACTTCTAGATACTATGTTTGAACCAGTCTATAGTTAACGGGAAATGTGGTTGTTTTTAGCCTTCAGCTCCATAGCATTGGGTTCCATCTACTCTTTTTTGCAATTTTAATCATAGATACCAAGGAAGTCTTTGGGGCCATCTGCCTGGGCAGCTGTGTGTGTTATCTGGGCCCAGCAGCTGCAGGGCAGAGGGGTGGCTCAGAGTTTGCATCAACATTCCCCTGGCCCAGCTTCAGGCTCTCGGCCTCACGAGCATCCAAGGTTTCAAGCATTATGGAGACAGAGGGAGTCAGTTAAAGCTTGTAATCCCAAGCACCCTCTGTGTGTCTGTATTCTCATCTCACTTTGATACTGGCCTACGCCTGCATAAGCCTGTCCTCCCCTTTTTCACCCAGAGGCAGTCCCTTTCATTTACTGGAATAAAAAAGCCCCTGAACTACTGTTTTTACATGCCAGTAATTTCAGAAGGGATGTGACCTCTTTGCCTCAAAAGTTGAGGTGTCCAGAATCAGCTTTATCATAAGCCAGTATCTGTATTGTTCTTCGTATTGGTCTCTCAGCAACTTTGCTCACCTCCAAGGCATCCTCCAGAGGTGCCAGAGTGTTATTTTACAAAAGCAAATCTGAGTAATTTTGCTTCGAGTTCTTCAGTGGTTTCCCCATCCTCTGAACAACCTGGCCTGGCACTCAGAGCCCATCACAGCCCACCTCTCCCTGTTTCCTCTGGGTAAGCATAAGGCTTCTTGCTCCAGTTTTCCCAAAGGACTTCCATCCTCTGTCTCTTGCCTTTTTGCCTTCACATGAGCTACTTTGTCTACTTGGCATGGTTTTACCCACAGTTGCCTGGCCAACTCTTAACCCTTCTCCAAAGCTCAGCAAAAGTCACTTCTTCAGGAAGCCTTCTGTAAGTCCTGTTGCTGTTTAAAAACTCTTCTTCAGGGCTCCCAGAGCATTCTGTCCTGCTCCCAGCTTCACCATTACCCTTGCTGTATTGTACTTAAACACTAGTCTCTTGTGTGTTGCCCCACATAGCTGTTTGGGAATCTTGGAGGGTGGGATGAGCTCTCAGTTATCTTTGTATCTTCAGATTTTTGCACAGTTTGGAAATGATAAGTTTTCAATTAACTTCAATATTCTTTGAAGCTCAGTCAGTGGTGCATGGCTATCTGAGTGCTTTGTCTTCTTGGTTACCTCAAAACTTCAGATGGTGCTTTGTGCACCTCTGCAAGGCACAAAGTAGATGTACAGTAATATATGTGGGCTGACTCGTTATAAATAGGTTGATTCCAAACAAAGACAGCAGCATCTTAGCATCACTCTTTTAGCACCTCATCTAATTAATTGAGAATATCTTCTTAGTCAGCATAATAACCCTTTAGGGCAAATGTTTTCCCAGCTGTGAGTTGTCCCATTAATGGGTCATGAAAGCAATAGAGTGCATCAAGACTAGTATTGAAAACACAAACACACGTGAAATAAAATAGAGTAAAATGGACAAGAAAAATATGTGTGTATCACATGATACACATGTAGAAAATTATTGTTACCTATGTGACCTGTGTACTGGTTTGTGATGTAAAAATAAAAAAAGGTAATAGTATGTATCTCAGTCAAAAAGAAGTCTGGAAAACAGTCTTTAAGGAAAGAATGAAATCCTGCACACTCTGTCCTTCCGTTCTGGATTGTAGTGTATCAGTGGAATCAGTAAGATGCCCCCCCTGGACACAAACCAGCCAGGAGCTCATGCCCTTTTTGTTCTGACACTAAGCTACTCCTTAGGGAGCTAAGATTCTGTTCTGAAGTGAAAGATGGTCTTCTTGCTGGGAGAGAAATAGCTTTTAAAAAAAGTCTTCTGTAGACTTTGTGTTCATTTTTTTTTTTGTTAAAGATTAAGATGTTAGGTAAAATTTATTCTCTTCAGTGTACTTCCCTCCTTCTTTAAAAATGATGCTCTCTGATAAGGATTAGAGCTAATCTTTAAGATGCTAGTTTTTTACTCCATTTTGCAACTGCAATTATAGCCTACCTTAAGGTTTTAATTCAGTTAGCCCAGAATAGGCTACAAAGGTCTTATAGCTGCAGGGTGAATCAGCTGCTTGGAATCAGTTTTCGGGAGGAAGCAGGACGGCTCATTTTCTTGTCTCTCTGAAAGTGACCCCCTGGCTATGGAACTGATCTAGAGCAGAGAGTGAAGGGGTAGGAAGCTGTTGACCAGTTGACTGTTTTGAAATCTGTTCCCGCCACATCTTGGCAGGCTCTACCTTGTGTTTTTTACTTACTCTTTTGTTGGCAAGTCTCTGAAAGCACAGCAGTGGCTTGGGTAAGTCAGTGTGGCATCCAGGAGGTTGGTAAATTTTTCTCTTGATGGCAGTTTTTTTAAAGAATAGGATGATGTGGCGATGAGTGTCTGGATGGACGCCAGCCCGTAGCTAGGCAAAGCTCGCAATTTGGTGGAAGAAATATCCCTGAAAGATAGAATGGAGCAAGCCTTTTTGCTTTGCTTTCGTTTACATATTTTATATGTTTATATTTTATATTTGTTTATATATTTTGTTTATATATTTGATTCATGGGATGAAACCTCCTCTCCACAACAGTATTGTTCTAGGTTCTGAGGAATCTTTTCTCCATCTTATCTTTCTCCTAATTCTCCATTCAGTTACTCTCATTAAGTTCTAAATTAAAAAAAAAAACAAACCCATGCTATGTTTTTTCCCTCATATACACCCCATTATTCCTCTCAAGGTTGAGTGTAACTCCTTATAGCTGCCATACGTTCATTAGCATTTCTCTTCCCTCCCCCACATCCCTTTCTCCCCCTCTCCATCCCTCTCCCTTTCTCCACTTAGCAGACAGGAAATAACTATTGCTTTGCGAGACAGCAAGCACATGCAGGAACATCAGCTTTTGTGCTCTCTACCAGGGGGAGATATTCAGGGCTTCAGATATCTCCGTCTTTGACTGATGAAGCCCTGCAGGGTAGGTTTTCCCTAAGCGTGGGCTGGTTATACTATTAAGAGCTGCTGTAAGGCCTTGGCTGTCATCTACCTGGGAAGTAGACTGCACATTCTCTAAAGGCAAACTGGATTCATTAGTCCAAAGCAAGCAAGCACTTGGCCATGCAAACAGAACTGAATGAAAAGCTTAGGTTTTGTAAACAAGGTCCCAAACTTGTTGGTTTTTCTAGGCTTGAGGCAATGTCTGAGAAAAATCCAAACAAGTTCAATGTAAGGAGGAAGAGGAGTCAGTGGAAAATTTAAAATCCCGCCCATCTCCTAAGTGGTTGCTGCTGATGCCCCGTGAAACTTTTCCAGCAGCATAGTCCCCTTCAGCAAATTGTCCCAGTGCTTAGTGCCCGGCACATGGACAGGGATCAAGAGATGACTGATAGGCAGATGAACTTGACAACATGGAGCAATGGCTAGTGTAGGCCATTGGTGGAACAGTCAAGACAGCAGAATTTACCTCTGGGGCTTCAGACTCCTGCTGCTTTTGTGTCCTTGTTGATTGAGGTAACCCATGTTCTCATCCTGCTTTATGGAGTTATCTTTTTTTTTTTTTTTTAAGATTTTATTTATTTATTTGACAGAGAGAGAGATATCACAAGCAGGCAGAGAGAGAGGGGGAAGCAGGCTCCCAGCTGAGCAGAGAGCCCGATGTGGGGCTCGATCCCAGGACCCTGAGATCATGACCTGAGCTGAAGGCAGAGGCTTTAACCCACTGAGCCACCCAGGTGCCCCTATGGAGTTATCTTGGATGTGTTAGGGATAGAGCGCACAACTCTTTGCAGGTGTGTGTGTGTGTGTGTTTTGCTGGGGGGATATTTTAGGATTTTAACATTTAGGATTTTAAATTAGGATACTTAGGATTTTAAATTAGGATTCTAGGAAAGGCAAAGTCTCATTATAAAGGAGTAAATCTCTGATAATATATTTTCAGTCTCAGTGGAAGACCAGTGGGGGAAATATTTTTGGGTTGTGGGTAGAAGGAACACTTCTAGACACCACTTAACACCCTAAGAGTGTAATGAGAACAGCTACTTGTGAAATAAGACTAGGTGTGGTCTGACTGTTCTGGACAAGATAGTACAGGTGTCTTTATTGCTCACAGTCTTTTTTAAGCAAGTGGACCTAGCAGCTCTTGAGGCAAGAACTATCAGGAAGGATGTCTTGTGACCACACTAAATTCGTCATATGCTTTGACCCAGAGGCAACTGTCTGCAGCTGGCTGTCCAGTGGCTGGGTCAGTAGCCAGCTTGCTCTAAGAGCTCTGCCTACAGGGTGTGCCAGACTGCAGAGTGTCAACCAACCTGGATGATTGCGAGTCTGGTGTACTCTGAATAGGAGACATACAGACAAGGACCGGTGGGGTAGAGGAGCAGAAGCTGAGCCACAGCAGAGGAAGCACCGGGCGGGAGCCATGAGGTATTGGATGCAAAAGTCATGAGATAGAGTGGAGAGTAGAGAGTGAGTCAGGATTGAGAGTGGCAGAAGTTAGGAAGTTGAGAAGGTGCGGAATTTTCGTGGTGGGCATTAGAAAGTAAACAGAGTTGGGGATTGATGGTTGCAGGAATTAAGAAGTGGAGTCAGAACGGATCCCCGCAGGAGCTGTGAAGTCAGGTGTTGACAGTGGTGGGGGCTAGAACTGAACACTGTTCGGAGTTGACAGAGTGGGGGTAGGAGCTAGACTGAATTGGGGGTTGACAGGAACGCAGGCTGGGAACTAGAGACAGGAAGGGTTGACAGCTCTGGGGGCTGGTGACTAGACACAGTCAGCAGGGGCTGACCGTAGTGGGGGTGAGGAACTAGTCGGGGGTGGGGTTGATGAGTGGGGGCTGGGAACTAGACACAGCCAGAAGGTGACAGTGGCGGGGTTGGAAGTAGAGCGGCTCTGCGGCTTGCACCCTCGGGGAGCCGGACAAGTGCCAGAGGCAAGTCAGATCTTTGGCCTTTGCGTGTCCAGAGTGGATCCCAGGCGGGCAGCCACCCACCCTTCTGCTGGCATGTGAGGCAGCCCTGCATACTTGTTGTTATAGGTTGAATCATGTCTCTCTCAAATTCAAATGTGAAGTCCTCAGCCCCCAGTACCTCAGAATGTGACCTCATTTGGACATGAGGTCTTCACAGAAGTAATCATGATAAAATGAGGTCATGAGGATGGATCCAGATCCCGTGTGGCTGGTGTCCTTATAAAAAGAGAAATTCAGAGACGGGAAGGTTCACACAGAGAGAGCCATGTGAAGGCGAGAGTTACGCTGTCACAACCAGAGGTACACCCAGGGGCCAGGAGGGAGGCCTGGAACGGAGCCTGCCTTCATGGCCCTCTGGAGGAATGTGCCTGCTGACCCCTTGGGTTCAGACTTCTGGCTCTAGGTTGGAGACAGTTTGCGTCATGTAAGCCCTCCCAGTTTGCCTTATTGGTTAATGGCAGCCCTTTCACAGGCGGAGGCTGGATCTCCACGATGTGGAGGGGGGGACGATGTGGCTGGGCACCCTCAGCAGGCCTGGGTGGGGAGGGAAGGCAGCAAGGCTGTACTCACAAGATGCTAGGTCCCGTGGCTCCCCAGAAGGCTCCATTGTGCATCTTCTCCAGGTGTGCATTTTCATTAAGCTCCCTGTGGGGAAGGACGTGTCCTTAGTGGAGTGTGCACTTGCATGTGTCACCAGTCATAGCTGCATGGACACATGTTTGATCCTCCGCACTGGAGGGAAAAGGGGGACCGGAGGGAAAGGGGAAAAACATAGGCTGATGCGGGCAAATCGCCCGTTGCTGGAGTGTATGTCCGGCCCCACCTTTCCCCTGCAGTGTCCCCCCTCTCTCGGTAGAATGTGCTGTCCTGCAGCTTAAAGCGCCCACCCCTTCCTGGCCTGGAGTTAGGGAAGTCGGCCGCCACACGGCCGGGCAAGGATGAGAATGCCGCTCTGGTGTTCAAGGCCGGAGGGCGGAGGTGCGCCCGGCTCTGTGCCCAGCGCTCAGCTGCCCTGACCTTGGACGTCTCAGAGTTGGCTGAGAGTCAGGAACTGAAGTTTGTAAATGCTTCACTTGAAAGAAGTAGGGTCCATTCAATGATACCCCTTTCATCCTGTGAACTGTACTGTTTTTCTCTCAGGTGTGCATTCTCTGTGGGTGGGAAAGAGGAGGGAGGACAACCTGTGTGGAAAATTGCCCCACACCCTGCGTTCCCCACCTTGGGTCTTGTGCTGGGTACATGATTGTCGCCAGGTACGCATGTTGTGGAAGCAGAAAGGCAGAGGGCCACTGCAGGAGCTCCCTGTGGCTTCTGTTCCCTGGGGCCCCAAGCAGCTCAGGGTGAACGGCTCAGGAACAGCTAGCTCAGCCCGGCTTTGCTGAGCAGCCTTCCGTCTGGGCCTGGACGCTGGTGTCTCCAAGACCAGGTACCTCTCTGGGTGGACCAGCGAGCTGGGAGAGGAGTCCCTGGGCCCATCTTTTGAGCTCTTTCTTTCTACAAGAGAAGCGTGGTGCCTCAAAGAGCATTCTGGGACATGCCTCCATTGTTGGTGTGATGATTTCAAGCATGGGAACATGGTTCTGTGGCATCACTGTTACAGTGTTACATGGCAAAACAGACCGACACCCGCTGTCCCCTCCCCTGAAGGATGCTTAGGCATCCTGGCTCGCCTCATAGCCCTACATCTTCTTCATTGTCTTTCTGCATGTCTCCACATCATGCCTGCCATTTCAAAATGGCAAAACCCCCGCATCTTGCTCCCTGGGTGGCTGTTTTCCACATGCTTCTACTTAGCATTTTCCTTGGAAATCCTCAGCCCTTCCATCAGAAGGCACCTGTCAGTCTCATACAGTTCCATCCCCTGGGTGTCTTTCCACTTCCAAAGAGATGAGGTTGTCAGAGTCAATTGCTGTTTAAAATCTAAATCAAAAGAAAATTTCCTTTCCAAACCTCCATGGCTCTTCTTGCTGATTTGGTTTGTTTTAATTATGTTCTGTTATGGTCATAAATCATCAAAACAGGGCTCTGTGAGAAAATAATCCTCATGTCAGCCAGGTCAAATTAATTGTTCAAATTTCATGACTGAGCATTTCATATGTTTTATTAAAACTCAGATTTTTGGGGGCACGTGGGTGGCTCAGTGGGTTAAGCCTCTACCTTCGGCTCAGGTCATTATCTCAGGGTCCTGGGATTGAGCCCCACATCGGGCTCTCTACTCAGCAGGAAGCCTGCTTCCCCCTCTCTCTCTGCCTGCCTCTCTGTCTACTTTCTCTCTGTCAAATAAATAAATAAATAAAATCTTTAAAAAACACACAAAAAACCAACTTAGATTTTTCTGTGTACTGATAACTCTGTATTATGTTACTCAGTTAAAAATAAATCTGTCTACCACATTTTCCTGGGGGTCACTTTCATGCTCCCAAGTGACACAGGCCCCCAGGTGTGAGAAGCACAGGCAGGATAACCTCTTGAAGCACAGTGAGAGAACCCCTAAATTCCATAAAACTCCCCCCAAATTCATAAGTTGGGTGATCTGGGAATGTTAGGGGCTGAGTCTCAGAACCCGGGAGGTGTCTGAGGGCAAAGTTCTGGTGCTGCTTCTCTTCCCCCTGTCTTGCCTTAGTAAATAGGAGGTTTGAGAACTTTTCAGGGCTTCGGTGTCATCATTCTGAACAACTTTGGACAGGCCCATTTATGAGGAAGGCATCAGAAACTGGGTTGAATGTATAATGTGAAACTTCTGCTTGGTGGTTTTAAAACCTACTTCCCCTTCCCTGCCTCGATCCTTCAATGGGTCTCCTTGCCTGTAGACCAGAATTCAGACTCTTCCATTGCCCCTGAGTTCTCCATGATGTGCTTCCACTCCACTTCATCTGCAGGTTTGTCTCATAACCATTTCTCCTTGCTGATGACCCTCTAGCCATTGTGGCCTCCTGTCAGTTCCTGGAGCTTACAACTTCTTTTCTTTGCACATCCTGCTTCCTCTTCCTGTGACATACTTCCCCTCACTATTGCCATGGTGGACTCTTTGTCATCCTCTAGGCTCAGCCCAAATTTCATGTCCATGATGAGGCCTAAAGTCAGTCAGCCCTTGTACTCTTGCAGATCTCGGTAATGGGTTATTTCCTTCTTAGGGTCTATCCCTATCTGCAACAACTTCATTTATTTACTTGTCTTTTTGCCTCTATCTTCTGCTAGAAGAGAAAATTCATGAGGGCAGGGACTCTTTCCTCTCTGCCATCTGAGATATAGCTCCTAATGTGGTGCCTAATACATCGGCAGTTTTTTTTTTCTTTCATCTTTTTACAAGTGTTTGTTCGTTTGTTTATTGAACATATAATGTATCATTTACCCCAGGGGTACAGGTCTGTGAATCATCAGGCTTACACATTTCACAGCACTCACCATAGCACATACCCTCTCCAATGGCTATCACCCTGCCACTCTATCCCTCCCCACCCTCCCCACAGCAACCCTCAGTTTGTTTCGCGAGATTTAGAGTCTCTTATGGTTTGTCTCCCTCCTAATCCCATGTTGTTTCATTTTTTCCCTCCTTACCCCCCAAAACTCCCCGCCCTGCCTCTCAAATTCCTCATATCACAGAGATCATATGATAATTATCTTTCTTGGATTGACTTATTTTGATCAGCATAATACCCTCTAGTTTCATCATGTCGTTGCAAATGGCAAGATTTCATTTCTCTTGATGGCTGCATAGTATTCCATTGTATGTATATACCACTTCTTCTTTATCTGTTCATCTGTTGATGGACATCTAGGTTCTTTCCATAGTTTGGCTATTGTGGACATTGTGGCTATGAGCATCTGGGTGCATGTGCCCCTTCGGATCGCTACATTTATATCTTTAGGGTAAATACCCAGTAGTGCGATTCCTGGGTCATAGGGTAGCTCTCTTTTCAACTTTTTGAGGAACCTCCATACTGTTTTCCAGAGTGGCTGCACCAGCTTGCATTCTCACCAACTGTGTAGGAGAGTTCTCCTTTCTCTGCATCCTCACCAACATCTGTCATTTCCTGACTTGCTAATTTTAGCCATTCTGACTGGTGTGAGGTGGTATCTCACTGTGGTTTTGATTTGTATTTCTCTGATGCTGAGTCATGTTTTTCATGTGTATGTCGGCCATTTGGATGTCTTCTTTGCAGAAATGTCTGTTCATGTGTTCTGCCCATTTCTTGATTGGATTATTTGTTCTTTGGGTCTTTGAGTTTGATAAGTTCCTTTGGATACTACTCTCTTATCTGTCATTTGCAAATATCTTCTCCCGTTCCCTGGGTTGCCTCTTAGTTTTGTTGACTGTTTCCTTTGCTGTGCAAAAGCTTCTGATCTTCATGAAGTCCCAATAGTTCATTTTTGCCCTTGCTTCCCTTGCCTTTGGCGATGTTTCTAGGAAGAAATTGCTGCAGCCAAGGTCACAGCGGTTGCTGCCAGTGTTCTCCTCCAGGATTTTGATGGATTTCTGTCTCATATTGAGGTCTTTCATCCATTTTGAGTCTATTTTTGTGTGTGGTGTAAGGAAATGGTCCAGTTTCATTCTTTTGCATGTGGCTGTCCAGTTTTCCCAACACCATTGTTGAAGAGACTGTCTTTTTTCCACTGGACATTCTTTCCTGCTTGGTCAAAGATTAATTGACCATAGAGCTGAGGGTCTATTTATGGGCTCTCTATTCTGTTCCATTGATCTATGTGTCTGTTTTTGTGCCAGTACCATACTGTCTTGACATTGGCGATTCTTAATAAATATTTATTGAATGAATAAATGAATGAAATTGATTTGTATTCTTGGCAAACTGATTTGTGTTCTTGGTTTCCTCTTTCCTGCAATAGTGAGGTATGGAAGATAGAGAATCTTGACTAGACTTTTTGAAGTTCACACCCATTTTGGCCTCATTGAAGCAGCTGGGACACTGACCAACGCCCTCTGTCCCAAAGTCCTATTGTCCCTGACCTCCCAAAGATGCCCTCTGCTGGTGTTCCTCCCACTTTGTTTGCTTTTACTCTGGCTTCTCCTCCCCTCTTGTTCTCTAATTTTATATTCAGTTCTCTTAATTCCCCCCTCATCCAGGTGACTTTGGCCACAAAGGCCTTCAGTTACCCCCTCTATTCTGAGAGCCGGTGTCTGTCTCTAGTTCTGCACCCCCCCACCCCCAGCTTCTGTCCTTTCTGCTAACAGATGAACCTTCTCTAAGTGCCCCTCACACTTCACATCCCTGAAATTTCAACCACTTCTCATTTTCTATAGAAGAGAGTCCAAATTCTTTACTGTGGCACCTGAGGCCCTTCCTCCTTTGTCCCTAACTCACGCCTAGAACTTTCTAAAAGCTACTGCATGCTGTTTTGTGAACACATGCTTCCTCCTCTGAGCCCTTCTCTTTGTCGCCCTCTGCTCAGAATGCATTTTCCTTCTCTCTTTGCCTGTCTGACTTAGGCCCAGCTCAGAGTCTACGTCTCTCATGAGGCTTTCTCTAATTTCTCCTCCTCTGCCTTTGAAATCCCAGAGGGCTTTACTTCTCTCATTGGAGGCATCATGCTTTGCCTTCTGTTTTACTTACTACTTAGTGTACAGTTTATACACCATTTGGCAATGCTTCTTCCTAGGCTGTAAGCTCCTTTGGGGCAAACACCAGGGCTTATTCATCTTCATTTCCACTGCAGATCTAGCATGTTCCTTCAAACACAGCTGATGCTTGGCAAACCCTTGTTGAGTGAATGAGGCATCTGAAAGTGCTGTGCCAGGAGAGGATGTGATTTGCTTTGGGCAGAAACAGATTCAATTGGCCAGAGCGAACTCTTTGTTAAATTCAAGTCAACAAGAAAATGAAGGAAAATTTACTCCATGATAGGAAGGTACCATTTCTCGAGCACATACTATATGCCAGACTCAGGCTAAGATCATAAAAGTAGAATCTTATGTATCACTCATTCGTTCATTTGTAGTTAATGAAATGTGCAATGTAATAAATAATAAATGAGCACATACTCTGTGTGAGGCTCTGTGTTAAGTATTAAGGATTCAAAACAGACCTTTTCATTTTGGTGGGGTTATCTTGAAAACAAGCCCATTAGTGGCTCTGTTTTATGGCTAAGAACACTGTGGCTGGGACAGGTTAAATAACTTGCTCAAGGTCACGCTGACAAATATTGGCATTGGAGTTTGAAGCCCAATCAGTGACTCTTAGATCTGTTCTCTTCACCACCAAGCTCTGTAGCATGGTATTGATATAATAGCCTTTGGTTAATATGTATAGCTAAGTAGTATATTGTACAGACTTATGCTATTTCAACTTGGGACTGGCAGCATCTGCGTCTCCTGGGAGCTTCTTATAATTACCAATTCTCAGGCCCTACCCTAGATACCCTAGACCGAAGCATAGTCTCTGGGGCTGGGGCCTGGGAATCCATGGTTTAGTCTCCACGCTATTCCGTGTGTTAAAATCTGAGAAGCCCTGGTATAGGTTGTGGTTTATACAGTTCATTATAAAAGCCTTTTCATTTGTTTTCCTTAATTTTGGCTTCAGTTGAGCTTTTCAGGTGCTCTTAGTTTTTATTATACTCAGCTGTAGGGTGATTGTCCCCTCACTCTGCACTTGTGATGGTTCCAATGTCCCCAGCCCAGCAGGTTTAATGAATGAGCCATTCTTTTAGAAAAGGAGTCATAGAAGGAAAGAGAGTTGAGGAACAGTGAAGGAAGCAGTTGGTAGGGATGCTCACCTTGAGTTAAAGGCTGTGAACACCCGGGGACCGGGGTGGGATATGGTGAAAGCACAAGGCACCCTCACCCTGTGAAGAATGCACTCTATAACCCCCCCACCCCCAGCAGTAGGGGGGTGGGACTGCCAGTGGGCTTGTTGTGGCTGATTAGGCTGGTAACTGGGGTTGCCCCATTTCTCTGCAGTGTTGCTGGGGGGAGAATTTCTTCACTGAAATCGTGCTGCTTCTAACACACCATCAACCCAAGTGAGGGGGCTAGAGAGGGAGGCTGAGAGATGAGACTAAAGTAGGGTGTTGAATATTTTAGCAAACTGTCAACTTTAATGTCTTCAGGCTGCATCTATCTTTGAAATCAGGGTGCTCTGGGGTTTCTAGCCAGCCAGTTGCCTAGTAACATGAGTGAAACACTGAGGACTAGCCACTTGAAAGTTTATTTTTGTCCTGAGTTAGTTGCTGAAGATTGAATGTGATCTGGTAGCTAGAGTAATATTTCATTTTTATTCATGAGCTGGGGAAATAAGCACATACTTACAGGGAAATCAGCGTTGTCCCGTTGAAGGCATGACTTTGTATTTCTTCAAACCCATTTCCATATAGTTTGCTGAAGTGAGAGGAGACAGGATTTAGCAGTGAAAGAAGCACATTTTGGAATCACACATTCTTCCTTCTGTGACATTTATTACTAAGATAATCACTGGCATTCACGTTTTGGATTCGATGGAGCTGTGTGTGTGTGTGTGTGTGTGTGTGGTTTTTTTTTTTTTTTTTCCCTCCTTTCTGCTCTAGTTTGGCCTCACTTTCACCAGTGGCATCATCACCAATTTGTTTATTAAGTGTTTATTAAGTGCAGATAATTGATCAGTCATTCTACATGTATTTTGTGACTTAAACCTCATTGTCATTTCCATGATACTGATCAGAAATCTAAGTCTCGGTGTTGTTGTGTAGTTTGCTCAAGGTTAAAAATGTAAGGGTAGAAGCAGAATTAGTGGCCGGAGCCATCTGACTGACACTCAAGTCTTGCCTCTGGGCCACTTAAGTCTTGCCTCTGCCTCAGGCCTGTGGGCATTTGGGCTTCCTAGGAGGCTCAAAATGGGGGGCAGAAGAAGGCCCCAGGCCCGAGTTAGCTTTTCTTTTCCTTGGATGAATATGTGTTTTTGCCGATGCCGTATTTGGCTCCATAACCAAAAAGATTTTGATGCTTGTAAACGGTTCTTTAAGACCAATTAGTGGATAGTTAACTCAGTTTAGTTGGGTGCAATCAGCATTTAGCAAAATGAAACAGAACAGAACAGGACAAAATGGAAAATATTGGAGTATGTTGCATGTAATTACAGTAGTACTATTTATGGAATTTTGTTCCACCATTTTTCTATGTTATGCACATAAAAGTACACACACACACACACACACACACACACACACACATCTGCCTAGAATAAGAAGACATAAGAGGCTCCTCAGGACAGATGTTGGGAAATGTTGGAGCCAGGAATGAGCTTGGAGAGGATGAAGTGGCACACCTTCATTTTACAAAGAAGGGAAGAGACTCAGAAAGGAAAGTGACTTGTCTAAAGTCCACCATAGGCAGAAATGGGACCAGAACACACTTCCAGCATATCAGTTTCACTGGTTGTTTTCACTTTTCTTCCCTGAGATACCACATGGCCCCTCTTCCTCCCTCTGCAGGGCTGTGCTTGATGTCACATTCTCTGTGCGGCCTTTCCTGGCTGCCTGTTTAAACTCCCTTCCCCCAGCATTCCCACATTCCCATCTCCCTCTCATGGATTTGTGTTTCCTCTGTGGCTTTATCAGCATCTGACCTGTGATTACACCATACTCGTTCATCATCTGCTCTTCCCCTTCAAAATGTAAGCTTCAGGAGAACAAGAATTTCAAACTATTCTGTTTCTTACAGAATCCCCTGCATCCAAATGCCTGGCACTTGGGAGGATTACAGCAAATATATGTTAAATGAATTGGATGAACAAATGGGTATATGTAAGATGAATTTCTTCCTATAAATCATAGTCAACCAAGCAAGTTTGAAAGTCACAGAAATATTTGTGTAAGTTCTTCATGAACCAGGATGTAATACTCAGGGGAGCAAAGGGTATGGTATAACATAAAATTAAGCTCCAGCATCTGTCAAGCTTCCCTTTACAGGATTGCTGATTGTTGTGTGGCCATGGAGGGATGGGCTGGTGCCTGTGACTTGAGAAGCAGTTTAGACACCTTCCCCAGCTGTTCCTGTTCCAGGTGGCTGTTATCTACAAGTGTTCTCTAGCCTTTGTTAAATAAAACAAGCCTGGAATTGCATCTTGCGGTGTATGTGTATGTGTGTAGTGTGCATGTGTGTGTGGGGTCTCATTCCATCAACCCACAGCATACCTGAGACAAACCAGCATGTAAATAAGTCTAAGCAGGACTCAGGGTTGAAGGATGATATTTGAACACTGGCATTCAGAAAGTAGAGGTTACAAAATAATTCATAAAGCCTCCTTATTAATTTGAGTCCAGAGCGACCTCATTGTGTAAAACCCCGGATCTCTCACGATGCTTGCTACCTGGCAGGAGCCCTGCCTCGCTCTTCCATGTGAGGAACACGCTTCTCTGGCTTCCCCTGCTCTTCCGTGTTTTCTTTTGGAATTTTGAACTTACAACTTCACCTGTGAGCTCTTAACTGTATTCTGTAATGGATTCTTGGGTGCCGTTTTCCAGTGGTTTTCTAGAATTTGAGGGTATAGTTACTAGGGTTATCTCCCTTGTTTTGTGTGATTATGTACAACCTTCTTGCCTTAGCAGCTCAAAGATAGAATTCTTTTTTTAATTTTACACTTAGGCCATGGTTCTTTGGCAGTCCCTTATCATTTGGGGGCTTGAATTCCTTTATAACAATCTCTTGTAGATGAAGAAATTGTACCGGACTTTTCTCTGAACTTCTTTGAGAGTGGATTTCTTAGAGTCTCGGCCAGTGTTTATCAAAACATTCCCCTTCCTCTGCTGACTCAGAATCAACTGGGGCTGCTTGCTGGAAATGCAGACTTAGACTCCCCTAGCCCCCCTGAGCAGGTGCCCTGCAGAGCTATGGCATCAGAATGTGCTAGTGCTGTTCAGGAATATGTACTTTAATAACGAGCTCTCCCAGCGAGCGTGGACATGCCACTATATGGGGCCCCTTGCCCTAGGCTACAGCGCAGGACGATATAGCTCTCGTCGTTTCCATAGGCAGAGCAGGTGGTCCGCTGGGCAGAACTGTGTCCAGAGTCTGTTTCCCTCGCTGCTTTCCCTGCCTTGTAAGTGATGGAGCTACATGTAGAATGAGTTAAGACAAAGTAGCTCCTACTCTGTTTTGAGCAAAGCAAAGCTTCCAGCAGTTGTCTGGATGTCCATGCCCCGTCATCCTTACGTGCTGCTCTGATCCTAGTTTTGATACATATTAGGATTTTATACCTTTTTTTTTTTTTTAGTACTGCTTTGTGGTTAAATTTGCAAGTCCTCAAGGCAACTGCTCTCTACTTATTGGCTGAAGTACTTTAGGCTGTTACTTAACCTCTTTGTGTCTTAATTTCCTAATCTGAAAATAGGGATAATAATAATAGTATTGACCTCAAAAGGCTGTTGCGTGAGTTAAAATGCTAAACATATGTTAAGCATTTAGAAATAAGTCCTGGAACATAGTAAATGCTTAATGTGTTGCCATTATTATTATTATTATTATTATTAGTAGTAGTAGTGGTGGTTGCTCTGTCTCTCTGACCAGAATAGAGGGAAAGGGTCTCCCTTGCCATGCTCTGGACAGGATTTCCATGAAATGCAGCAGTCCATTTAATTGAACTGTGGTCCGCTGGGGTAGGGGCCTTCCTCTTCTTGGTGGAGCAGGTCAGTTCGGGGGCCTCACATGTACTCACTCTCCAGAGGCCCTCAAACATCTTTGGTCTGTGTTAGCATCACTGACGTGCTTCTAGTGGGACATTTTTTAGGTCTTTTTTTTTTTTTTTCTTTTTTTAATAGTCTGGGTACTACTTGTCCTAACTTTCTAAAGAATGGGGCTCACTGTTTCCTTTTCAGCTGCTTCTCTTTAGCTTTGTTTTTATCAGCCGCACACAATAGAATGTGTTGCTTTGTTTTAATTAAAACAAGTGGCTTCCTTACTTTGGAGAAGTTACTAATGTGAGTGGGAGGCCTCCTGCTGTCAGGCCCACACAATGCTTTCGAATGCCCCTTAAAACATCTGGAGAGTGACTTCAGATAACTTTTTTCCCCAAAACATTATGGTGTCAGAATTAAATGAGGATGGCCCCCTTTGCCTTGAGGATGCTGTCACAAGCACAGAAATGATTTTTTTCCCCTCTCCTGTATTACAATAGCTGCACCTTCCTTTAAAGCATTGTCTGTGTTCTCTATTCAAATGTAATTGTGACTCAAAAAGAGAGACTGTCACCTTTTTATTCAAAATAAGGTTCAGGCTTTAGAACTTAATCACAGATGATACTATCATTCTGAATGCCACCTTGAAACAAACTCCAAATATTCCTGCGGCCCTAAAAGCATTTCTGTGGTTGTAGTATTAGATGGTCTATAGTAACAGTATTAGATGGTCTGCTGTGGTTCCCTTTTGGATCATGTAACCACCTAGTTTTTGGATGATTTTAAAGAAGAAAGTTTAACTCATGTTTGCAGACCTGCAGGGTCTCAAAAAGTGGACTCGGGGTTTCTATTTTAGAAAATATGTCCCATGGTGATATATCTATAAGCAAATATTTATCAAATGACTGTACAGATACCTACCTAAAGAACAGGGATTCTAAATTCATCACTTTCTTCTCCCTGTGGTATTTTGCTGGATATTTTTGAATATCCTGTGTATGAAGTATATGAAGACACCTCTTGAGTGGATGCCCTGGCCGTGGTTGTATGGATAACTTGTCACCAGGCACTGTCACCAGGCTGATCTCTATATGCTGCCATGACCCTAGTTTTGAATGTTCATCAGAATTCCCCTATTTCTATGGGGCTCACAGTCTTAATGGCAAGGGAATCCTCTCTCTGATGCAGGCATACCTCCTGCCTTTCAGCAGCACTGAGTTGTTATGTTTCCCTCAGCCAAGTTCATGTCATCTTATATGACTTTGCCATATGTAATAACAAAAAGATGACAGGCATCCAAAAGAATGATGACAGCAATGGGTTGTAATAAATTGAATAAAATTTTTGAAAAATCTACTTCTATAGTGATATTTAAAAAAGAGATCGAGAGAAAAGGAGAGGATTCTTTTTTTTAACAGAAGAGTGCTGGTAATAAATACAGAAGAATGATGAAATTTAAAACTTCCATTTTGTAACTCCCTGCATAATAACCGAATAATCAATTGATGCTGAAACTGTTAGATGAAATGTTGTTGGCCAATGGCCTAGTTGTACCAACTCAAGTATCTCACTGTGGTTTATTATTAACCACAAAGGGGAAAATGTGCCCTTACAATGAAGATGTCTGGCAGTCACGCTTCAACCAAATGACCAAGGAGCATGGCATGCTATGCCTCCTGGTTTGATGCACTGGGAGAGACACAGCATGCCCTTTGCAATGTTCTTGCAGAAATGTTGTCCTGAATCTAATCCTGACAATACAGTCAGATGAATCCAGACAACTGACCTGGGCTTCTTCAAGGAATTGGTGTCATATGGAACAGAGGAAAGTAAGGGAGAAGATCTTAGTGGAGGTGAGGTTGGGTGGACTAAGGGACATAATAGTGAAAATGAAATGCATAGAATTTTGATTGGATTCTGAGTTCAAAAAATTCTATAAAAGACATTTTCATTGGCATATGGACTGTAGGTTGGACAATGTCATTAAATTCATGTTCTTTTTTGGGGGGCTGTAATGGTGTAGTTATGTAGAATGTCTCTGTTTTGGGGAGATACATGCTGAAATATTTAAGGTATGAAGTGTCATAATATCTATAAACTTCTTTTGGATGGTTTGGCCAAAAGGAAATGTATATATTTACATATGTAGAGATGGGGTGGGTGTAGCAAGCTGCTAATAGTTGTTAAATCTAGGTAAGATATATAGGGGTGTTACTGGAAAGACAAATGGAAAACAACGCCACTTGTCCACTGAAAATTTTAAAATAAAAAATAGTTAAAAAGAGATGACAAGACATGATGTTTTCAGGATGGTGTAATAACAACTGGCTTGCTGAATATTAGCTTTTTTTTTTTTTGTTAAAGATTTTATTTATTTATTTGACAGAGAGAAAGACCACAAGTAGGCAGAGAGGCAGGCAGAGAAGGGGAAGCAGGCTCCCTGCTGAGCAGAGAGCCTGATGCGGGGCTCGATCCCAGGACCCTGAGATCATGACCTGAGCTGAAGGAAGAGGCTTTAACCTACTGAGCCACCCAGGTGCCCCTGAATATTAACTTTTAATCATGGTGGTGCTTTGTAGTTGACACAATGTGATTGAATTTGCACAAAAAGGTGTTAATAATCCCATTGGATACACAGAGACGGAGCCATGTCTGGGTGGTATAACTTGACTAAGGGTCATTAGACACGGGCCCAGGACTAGAACCCAGTCTTTCTGTTTCAACACCCAGCAGTTTCTTTAGTGTGGCTTATCACAGGGGCAGCCTGGAATATTGCCGTCCTTTGCCAGGCATTCTTTCTCTGAGAATTAGTTGCCATGACCTTTCCTTTTCTTTGTGGAGTTCAGATATGAATCAAAGTTGTCTCTTTTTTTTGAGACTGGTATGACAAGTCATCTAGAATATTTTAAAAGTGGTGCAGCCAAATCCTGCTCACTCAGGGGGTACATTTCAAGGTGGCCTCTTGAGGAGATTTAATGAAAAGCCAAAGTGGCTATAAAGGGACATAAGAGTATAATGCATAGTTTTAGCATTAACCCCACGGAGCTTCTCCAGGATCAAGTGAAGTGTTTTGTTTTCATTAAATGAGCTCGCAGTTGGTAAAGATTTGGGGTGGGGGGAGGGCAGGAAAGGTTCCACAAAAAAGCAAAATCTCAAATACTGCTACTAATAAAGAGAGAAGGTCTGCTTTCATTATTTTCTAATTAGGGAGTTGAACTTTATAGCTGAGAAAATGAGGCTTTCCTCTTTAAGTGTAATACCCTTTTCCCAACACGGGTGCTCCACAGGATCCTCCACTTACAGAAGAGCCCATTCAGCTGAGAACAAGTGCCACGCAAATGACTAATCACTCCCCTTCCAGAGGAAGGGCTGAGAGTGAGGAAGGGGATGGAAGTACAATGCCCCCTGGGCCCACTAGGAGAGATGAATCTACATTCCCCATTAACTTCAGAGGTGGGGCAATTATGCCCTGCTGGTAGGCACTATTCTTCTTGAAATCATAACTAACATAAGTTAATGGCCCCATAATAAAAATACTTTGCAGCTCTCATGTGCACATGCTAAAACGTGATGTGTGAAAGGAATCTTTGGTTGTTCCCTGAGTTTGCTGAGGTGGCCCAGTCTTGGGAGCTCACAGAACCCTATAGATCATCCCAACATTTGTTTTCTTGTTGATTGTTCTCCATATCTTCTGTTCTTTCATTTATACCATTTCTACTTCATTCTTATGGCTGTACATTTATCTGGGATGAGTACCCTTTCGGGTTTATTTTTAGATTTAGGTCAAAATCAAAGGAAGTCTTGGATATTTGTGATCTTTGAATAAAGGCTACTCTATTGGGTGGTTTCTTCTTATTACTTTTGTCAGAGTTACTTCTAAGCTTTTAATCCTTTATCCCAGCATTCAAGATTCAGCAATCCAATGTCCCCTACACCCCTGCCATTTTTATTTAAACCTATTTCCTGTTTCTTAAACTGGGTGTATACTCATCAATAAGTAAGACATATCCTGTTGTCCTCTCTCCCACAGCCATGCTTTTGCTCGTGATGTCTCTTCACTTAGACTACTTGCTCCCCTTTTCTCGGTAGGTGGTACCACATAGTGGTTAAGAATGTAATTCTGGAGCCAGATGGAGTCTAAATCTTGACCCTGGGCAAATTATTTAAACTTGTAGTGCCTTGGTTTCTTCATTTAAAAAGGGAGCTGATAGTCCCTACCTCATAGGGTTGCTGTGATATGTAAACAAGTTTTAAAAAGTACTTAAAAACAGTGCAGGTATTTACTAAGTGCTGTATAAATATTAGCTGCTATTATCACATATATCCATACCAATGTTGCTGATACTACAAGGTCTAAGTCAAGTCTCAGCTCCACCATGCAGCCTTCTCTGACTTTTCCTGCCCAAGAGGACTTCTCCAAGACTTCTCATTTCTGCACAACACAAATTCTCACAGTGAATATCTACTGGTTTTATTATTCTTTCATTATCTCATGTTTGCCTCCATAATTTCTCCATTTCCTCATAATTGAGATTCTGAGCTCCTTGGGGATATGGATCCTATGTCTTTTGTGTTCTCACTAAAGACAGGGAAGACCGCAATCCTAAGGTATGTGGTACCTCCCAATGCAGTCTTTGCTCTGTCTCTGACAGGGGATGTGATAAATGAGTAGTTCTAGATACATGCAACATTGAGTTGGAAATACTTTATAAAATAGAGCTGGAAGAGCTTTAGTGTATGAGGGAAGTAGAGGAGCAGAAACACGGCAGAAAAGATTTTCTAGGATCTCCCGTCTCTTTCCTCATGTTTAAGAGCTGCAAGTAAAGAATTTATCTTGAAAAAAATTTTTTTATTTTGGTTGTTGCTTTGGTATTCCCTTGATTGCAATTCTCTGAGCTGGGTCTGCATGAGTTAGAGCTTGTAACATGGCAATTAAATGTGTGAAATTATACCCATACAAAGTAAAAAGTACTATTCAAATGCAATGTACATGATACCAATGTTTAAAATCCATAATATAAAAGTCCTCTGAGATGGTCTCTTCTCTTGCTTCCAACTACCTCCTCATTTTGGGGTCATCCAATGCATGCTCTCTCTCTTTAAGGGCAAGCTCATTTATTGACTCATTATAAGCCTGCCATGACTGTAACCAAAGCAAAAGAGTGAGAGGGAGATGGATGTGAGGAAAAGAATTGAGTATGGGTTGCTGGATTTTGGATATAAGTGAGACATGGTGCCCAGAACACTCCTTCTGAATGGTGGGGCAAAGGCAGGTGCCCCATGTGCATGGACCCCAGAGGAAAGAAAGTCAGGCAGAAGAACAGTGAAGAGAGTAGCTTGGATTATCTTCGTACTCTGTCCTGTGAACTTTATGTGCACGTGAATAACTTGGGAAATTGCAGATTCCAAGTTAGTAGTTCTGAGTCCTGAGACTCTGCATATCTAACGAGCTCTTAGAAGATGCAGTAGATGCTGGTCCATGGACCATACTTTGAATAGCAAGGCCTTCGGAAAGAGAGTAAGAGGGGTAGGATCTGTGAACCTGGTAACCTGATGAGGGATTGTCAAATAAAAAGACACTATTTTCAAGTATTAAGGGATGTAGGGAATGGGTATAGATGGTTCTCTAGAAGCAAAGTAAAAAGTCAGAGAGAGAGAGTATGTGTGTGTAAACGAGTGAATGCAGGCTCTATCGATCAACTGTCCTACCTACGTGGAGAATATCTTTCCAAACTTCTCATTTGAAACTTGAAATTTCTGTGCTCTTTGAACCAGGACAGCCACTTCCCTTCTGGCTGTCTCTTCCCAGCTTCAAAGCGTTCCACTGATGCAGTGAACAATTTCCTCAGTTGGAAATTTGGTCACTGTCAATCCTCAGGGCCTGTCTGATTAATTTTAAACAGAATGGGTCGGTTGGTGGTTGTGTGAATGCATGACCCAGCTGCAATCCCGCACAGCTGCTCTCACCCTTAGCATTTTAGGCCATAAAGGACGTTACCAGTGAATGAAGAACATGGTAAAAGATGAGAAAGAGCTCACCTCAAGCTAGAAGCGAGAATAGCAGACGCCTGAATGGCAGAACGTGAATCTGGGAGTTTACTCACAGTGTTATGGATTCGTTACTCATCCCTTGAAAAGCATTTCCTGGTATGGTGGTTATGTGTAAGTTATCACAAATTTCCCTGGAGGAATAAAATGAGAAATATTTACTTTCCCAATTTTAGCTGCAAACAGGAAACTGTTACGCATAGCAATCAGCCTGGTACTTACAGAATGAAATTGAGTTCGGAGGAGAAGATCTTCGTAACATCTGGAAGCTTTTGGATGCCTGTGTTACAGATGCTCCTGTGATTTGGGGCAGGGTGGGGACGCGGGCAGAGAGTGAGTAAAAGTGATGGTTATTAAGACATAAAGATAAATGCAGTAGAAAGGCACTTTGGAAAGACTGTCTTCACATTAAAAAAATATTGAGTTTGGCTTTATTGGTAGCACTTTTAGCTGTTGAAGATTGGCAGAATTTTACAGCTCCTAACACAATGGAAGAAGTTGCTCTAGAGACGCCTGTTTAAAGATCTAGGGGCTGGGACTAAACTTTCAGGTCTTTTTCATTTATATTTATGTTTCCAGCCTGTCTTTTCCCATTGTATCAATTGCATTTTTCTGTTGTATTCTATCCTATTCTTTTTTTGGGAATTTGCGCTTGGTAGTTCTAGAAAGCATCCCTCTACTTCAGGTTTTAACTCAAACACTTTAGGAATATTAACCTCCATATAAGAAATCCATATCCCTCATTGTTAAAAATCTTTCTTTAGCTACCTCGTAGTTCAGGAAGTTCTTCCTGATAGCTTACTAAAATCACTGTAACATGCTTTTGGTTACTGGAGCTATTTGGAGCTACTCAGGGCTCTTCTTCCTCCCATCTCTTATTTAA
This sequence comes from Procyon lotor, assembly GCA_028646535.1. NCBI lineage: Eukaryota > Metazoa > Chordata > Mammalia > Carnivora > Procyonidae > Procyon > Procyon lotor. The sequence continues at coordinate 56,210,573 of CM053610.1, forward strand.
GCTTCAAAGAAGGAGAAGCTCTGGTGATAGGTTAAATTGAAAGATATTCTATTACACAAGAATGAGACTCCTTTAGTCCAGGCATCTGGATTTCCCCCAGCCGGGTTTTAAGTTCACCTATGCGGGACTGCAGAAATGGATACGAAGGAACTTCCTCGCAATCCGGTGACAATGGAAGGAAACTAGGTTTCTCCTTTGGCTCTTTCTGAGGCTCCTTCTTACCTAACTCGAGATGGCTCTGAATCCTTGCCCTCTCTGCGGCTGGTGATAGCATTGTAACTTAGCAATGTGTACTGGGGTTGGGAGACTATCACTTGTTTGGGGGGCCAAAATGCTATTTCATAGAGACAGTGATTCTTAGATAACAAGGGACTACAGTGGTCAAATTTGGTTCTGGGATTTTCTTATGTTTTTCTTTTTCTTTTCTTATGTTTTTCTGAAGTGGGTGGTTGACACTGCAGATTATTGTGTCCTGCACAGCCTCGGAGGCCTGGAAAATCAGAACACCTGGGCTGGGAGTCGTTTACAGTTGGAGCTGCCAAAGGAGCTAGGCTTGGGCCAGCAACAGCTCCTGTTGGAGGCCCCAGGGCCAGGCTGTACTGCTGACACGGACACCAGACCCGGAGAGATGTCCTCCGGTCCCTCTCTCCCTCTCTCTCCCTTTTTTTTTTTTTTTTTTTTGAGGTGTTGTGGTTTGTGGACTTCCACCCTCTGGAGATTTTTTGAAATTTAGGTTATCAGGAAGAAGAGAGGATGTCTGTGTTAGAGGGATTTTAATTTTTCCTACGTAAGTGATTGCTCGACCTGAGAAGATCCACAGTGATCAGTTTATAGATTGTATCAAATTTCAGGAATTTTGGTTTTGCTGGCAAGGCAATGAATCTGCTGGGTTACCGTGGGTACTCAATTTAGAATTCTAACTAGTAGACTTAATAAGATTTAATGGGAAATAGAAAACAGTGATTTAGTTTATAAGGCACAGTGCCTACCTCACGGTAGTACTTAAAAAGTTTTCACTTAATGGGTAAAAGAAGAAATGAGATGGTGGAATCAGTAGTTCTTGACCAGGGATGGGTGTCCAGTCAGAATTGCCTCTCCTACTTCCACGTGTGCTCTGGCTGCATCACCACCTCCCCTTAGACATTCCGACTTACTCCTTTTCAAGTGTCATGACCCCACCTCCCCATTCCCACTCTCTGGTTTGAAAATCATTGCAAAGTGGGTGATATTCTTCTCATGTGCTTTTTGGAGAGTGAAAGTGTTGGGAGCCAGTTGTACGGATTCTGCAAGCACCCAGCCTGGTGGCTGACAAGAAATGCTGATTAAATTTTAATCAGAAGGCTGAAGACAGACGTGCAAATAATGCTAAGCATATAGTTTAAAAATTCTTCCCAACATTTTAACTATTTTGATTTTCATCAGATACCCAATTTCCCTCCCCAGTTGCTCAAAAAGGAAAAATTCTCACAGGTATTTTAACCGGGGGAGATTTCTAAATGCTCCAGGCTCGATGTACACCAGGTTTTTGGTGTTCTGGATCAGTCTGCAAAGAGAGAAGGAGCAGTTTGAGAAATATGTATTGTTTGGAATGTACAAGACCATAGTTACCAGAGGATGCTGGCTGAAATGGCATCAACAAAAATCAAGTGGCTTTCATATGCTTGAGAGGAGCTCCTGAGAGCCTAGGGAATGAAAACTGCATGGTGGGAGCCAGTTGGATCTTGCCAGGAAGCTCTGCTCTCAACCTCTTTCTGAGGCAGGTGTAAACATCATAGCTGGGAGTCTGTCCCACCGCCACTTGGTGAGGCAGCATCAACTTCCAGGACCCCTAGCCAAGTGGATCCTGCCCCACCATGGAGCCTACACACCGGGAATGATGGGAGGTTCCACTCCCAGGTCAGATGAGCAAAGTGGCTATTCTCCCTTATGGGCAAACTGGTCTTCTTCAGACTGGGCTGGCAGCCACACTGACCAATGATCCAGACAGGCACTCAGTCTTTGGATCAGCCCAGGGGCTTGAATTTGGGGGTATTTTTTGCCCATTGTTACAGATAATTTGTTGTGTGATGATGGGCAGCCTTCTAACTTCCCTGAGCTAGTGTGACCTTCTATAAAATTAGAATAATAATATGCTCTCTTCCTATGTCATCGGTTGGTATGTAGTGAGTAATAGAATAGGTAGAGATAATGTAGGAGGCAAGGCATTGTAAAGTATAAAAGTACACCCATGACTCCACAGTGGTGTGATTGCCCTTCTCCCTACTTCTCCAGTGACTTTGACCCTTTAAGAAGTAGCCACAGTTGCCTGTGTGCTCTGGATTCAAGGTCAGTAAATGCCTTTGGCTCTCTTACCCACGCCACAACCACCTGAAGAAAGGATCATTACTCTTGTTCTATGGAGAAAATATAGTGTATTGGTTGTTTGGAGGGGTTCTGGAATCAGTTTGGTTTTAGTAATTGTACGATCATTTGAATCCTTTAAAGCTCTGTTTCTTCATAGGATAGTTCTTGAGAAGTAAATGTGTGTTTCTGGTTCACAGTAAGACTTTAACCAGTGTTAACAATTATTAGTATAGTTGATAAAACCAGGATGTTTAATGATTTGTCTCTAGTCACACAGCTGAGAAGTAGCACAACTTGGAAGTGAACTCAGTTTTTCAGATTCTGAGTGTAGTATTTGTCCCCCCTCACTATAGTTACCCACCATTGGTCTCCTATTTCCATCTTTGATGTCCTTTTGATTCTTTAGAGGTGAGTGATGTTTCACTGTAATTATTTTTACAACAACTTAGTCAAGCCATCGTGGACCATATAAGGTATTATGTAGGTAGGGTAGAAGGAACTTTTAAAGAGTTTTGGGGGTCTGACCTTAAACTACTCATCCATACATTCCCTCACTCAACAAACATTTATTAAGCACCTACATGTGTCAGGCATTGTTCTAGGTACTGGGGCTACAGCTGTGGACAAAGAGAGCCTGAATGGAGCTAACATTCTAGTCTCAGAGCCTTCCCTTGGAAAGTCCATAAACTTTCCCTTAGAGCATTTTATTTTTCTTTCTATTGCATCATGAGCAATTTATTTATCTTAAGCTGTTCTGGTGGTTCTGAGTATAAGCTGTGCTTCGTTATCACTTGGGCAGATTTCGAGGTCTAGGATAGTGCTGTCATCTATAATGGTGATGACCACCTCTCTCCTTCACTTCCTTATCCTCTCCTCACAAATTCTACTTCATAGCCAAGTCCAGACTATAAATCTGCATTTGAATACCCATTATTTTGGATTTACCCATAATCAGTTGGTGAGGTATTCTTACCTCCCTGAATGTACTGTCATCTCCTGGGGAAGATTTATATTTTACCTCCTCTGTATTATAGCAGCACTTGACCGTTGGTTGGACATGTGGTGGGTATTCACATTCTTATTAATCAATTATTCTATTTAGATAATTGCTAATTGGACCATTCATAGGGAGGCCTTGTAGTGTGGGAGATGTACAAGCTTTAAAGAAATTCAGGCCAGAGTGGAATCTCAGTCCTGCCATTGTCCATGGTGCCCCACTGGTCAAGTTACTGACCTTTCTGAGCCTCCTTTCCTTCCCTTGAACAAAAGGGATAATTACCCCATTTTGCAGGGAAATTGTGAGGATTAACACAACCTCAAAGAAACAAATGCCAGACACAAGTGCGGGGAAAATGTTGCTAATATCCTTCCCCTTCCCTTAACTTTCAAAACTCCTATGCAGTTGACATTTTTAGAAGCTCAGGTTTGAGCCAAATAAAGCAACAGTAAGAAGCCTGGTTTGGGAGTCACATGACCCAATTCCTGGCCCCAAGTCTAGCACTGACTTGCTGTGTGACATCAGGCAAGTCAGTTACCCTCTTTGGGTCATAGGTTCGTCATCTAAAGACAGAATCGAGCCAGTCTTTACCAATCTTTTTTGTATATTGAAGGAAAATAATAATTTGGAAAGGACTCTTTTTAAGAATCAATTCTAAAACATCACATAACAATAACAAACAGCATACACATGTCCAACACAAGGTTTTACATGGTAGATTTCCAAGAATCATTTATTAAATAAATGAAGATGCCCAAACAGTCCTCAATGAACTAATTCATGATCTCTAAGCTCCCTTTAAAATTTCCCCACTATCCCAGGTACTTCATACCCTCCCTTCCATAAGGTAAGAGCTACTTGGCAGGACTCCACAATGTCAATTTTAATTTCCAACTTTGTGTTGTGATGTTTCAGAGTTTATACAGCTCCCAGGGAGAAGCAGTTGTCACCATGGCAACCTTCAGGCCACTGCAGTGAGAGAAATTAGTGCCTGCCCAGACCTAGTAATTGCTGTAGTCTTTTCCTCTCGGATTCCTAGCAGTGGATGCTTGAATACAAATACTGAGTGGGCTCCAGCCAGCGAGGGTAATAGTGTACAGCAATAAACTATCTGTTAGCTGATGCTTACATTTCAGACAAATTGAGGAGGTTGTCAAAGGCATTAGCTTCTATCTTTTCCAGAGAATCACTCTGAGAAATTTCACTAGGGGAGAGAAAAAAAAAAAAAGAAGAAACATGAAAGAAATGACCATGCATGCATCATAATAACCTGTGTGTGTGACCCAACAACTGGAGGCTCCAGTGCATCCTTTTAAAAAGAGAACAGGGATGCCTCCTGTTGTCCTCATGTCATAAAGTGCTACCATCTCCCTTTAGGAGCATTGATGGGCGTCTATAACCCAGGTGCAGTTGAAATGCAGGTTTCAGTAACCTCTGTTTATGTGACAGGTTTTTTTTCTTGTTTATCTATTACTCAGAGCTCCAGATTGTTAGAAGTAGACAGGCCTTTTGAGAAAATCTAGTCAGATTCCCTTGTATGACAGCTTTGGAATTGGAGACCCTCCAGAGAAGAGGCAAAAAGTGCTTATGGGAAGGTTCAGGACCAGGATCAACATGTCCGAATTCCCAGCTCCGTCACTTTAGTGAGGTTTTAACTTGGGTTGCATTCATTGTTTTTTAACTCTTTCTCCTTTTCCCAAAATCCTGCTCTGAGGCAATTGCAAGGTGGTCAATTTCATGTAGTATCCTTTTTGGGTTGTGACTGTCTATTTCTTTGACTTTTTTTCTTTTAGCAAATTGAGGACAAGGAGTATATCCTGTCTGCTTCAGAAACTGTGCTGACTTCATATGGCCTGGTGCATAGAGTATGAATGAATGAATGGATTAATGAATGGAGGTTTTTTTTTTTTTTTAAGAGATTTTTATGTACTTATTTATTTTAGAGAGTGAGAATGAACGGGGTGGGTGGGCAGAGGGAGAGGCAGAGAATCCCAAGCAGACCTCATGCCAATCGTAGAGCCCTATGTGAGGCTCAATCTCACAACCCTGGAGATCTCAACCTGAGTCAAAACCTAGAGTTGGGTGCCCAACCAACTGAGCCACCCAGGCACCCCTGAATGGCTTTTTTAAAAAAGACACAAATGTAAAGGAGCCAGCTTTGCCATATACCATCCCAGGCATGCCGGTAATGGCAGTGTTACCCTAAAATCCCAACATAAGCTACCATTTACTGTCACCTGAGAAAAAAGTCTCAAATTCACAAATTGTACATTTGAGTGTTTTTAATGTTAACATTCACTGAAGACTTCAGATTCGAGAGCTTTAGCCCACAGAAAGGCTGAGCCTTAAGGAAGTTAATGTCTTTTATGAACAACACAGTAATGGAGTGCTCTTGGACTGATTCATTTTATTCGTACCTAATGGTTTGTCTCTTTAGCTGTGGCTGCTTTTCTCATGAGGAGGCCTAATGCATTAAAAGTTATCAAAACTCAACATTTAAACTTGAGAGCAGAAGAGCAAGGGTTGGGTTCAAGGAAACTGATATTTCTGTAATTCTTGGGAAATTATTTTTAATATCCTCATTGCTTGCTAACACCCTAAAGAGCAGTCAGAGATTCCCCAAGGAGCTAGGATTGATGATGCAGCGTCTTTAGAGATGTAAATTGGCTTCGAAAGCCCCATGGATTGTTAAGATCAGAGATGCTCTCTAGAAACTAAATGACCTTCGAGGTCCTTTTTCGTGGACTGACATTAAGGAGGATGCTGAAATACTGGACTCCTGAGATAGTTCTCTCTCATGTATGGTATCTTATGCCCTAGAGGCTGAGACCCAGGGAGAAAGGATTGAAGTTATATCTGACATAAATATGATATCATGCTGTATTATCGGGTTGCTTTACACTTTTGATAAAGGCCTTTTATCAATACAGCTATAAATACTGTGTTTTTGTCATATACTTATTATATTTTAGTTATAAAGATTATCTTCTGATGCACAATAAACCTCCAACACATTTTCTTCTGTGTGGGTGTTATCTAAAAATGTGACACAAGGGAATAACTACTGTAGCAGAAGGAGAATTTTTATGATTAGAATCTATTTTCTTTTCTACTTGAGAAGTTTATCATCACTTATCAAAATGCATTCAGTTCATTGAAGCAAGGTTAATTATCTGGAATTTAATGACTCTTGAAAATCATACTTTTCTTCAAAGGTCCCTAGATATTATTTGTATTATAAAGATAAAAATACTGGGGTTTCTTTAACACAGTTCTTCTCCTCAAAAAATTATCCTTTTTCAACTATGTTTTCTCTTACAAAAATTTTATTCCAATTATGAATGTCTTTTGATATGTGGTATCTTACTTACATTTTTATGACCTCATTAAGTCCTCTGAAAGCTTGAGATGGGATTAGTTTGATAGGAAGATAGGTGAGTGATCTAGAAAAGAAGAAAGGAAGGTCAAGAGTTTAATATTTAAGACTGGGTGCCTTTTAAGTTCATGAATAAAATGTGTGTGTGTGTGTGTGTGTGTGTGTGTGTAGGTATGCATGTGTTCATGTGTGTGTAACTACAGAGTTCCAATGACTGGATTCAGGTGGAGAATTCTAATTTATATCAATAAAGAAATGGGCCATGATTCACTCTTGGTCTTTATCAAAGAGTATATTATTTTGTAAATTTAAAAAAAAGATTTTATTTATTTATTTGACAGAGATCACAAGTAGGCAGAGAGGCAGGCAGAGAGAGCGGGAGAAGCAGGCTCCCTGCTGAGCAGAGAGCCTGATGTGGGGCTCAATCCCAGGACCCTGAGATCATGACCTGAGCCAAAGGCAGAGGTTTTAACCCACTGAGCCACCCAGCCGCCCCACAAAGAGTATATTATTTTGTAAGTAAGATCCTAAACTTTGGGCTCAGACACACCTGGGTTCAAATCTCCACTCTCTCACTACCTGCGCAGGTGATCCTGAGGATGTTATTTAAGCCCTCTATTTCAGTTTCTTCATCTATAAAATTAGAATGACAATTCATGCTTCACAGGTTGTTATGATGATTAATCAAGATAAGCCATGTAAAGAACAGGGCTTCGCACCAAGTAAAGAGTTGATAAATAGTTCTAGGGTGACCCCACAGGCCTGGTTGGGAAGAAGGAAAAGAAACTGTCTTGAGTAAAGGGGAGAAGTGACTGGTGAAAATACAATTGGAAACCAGGCAGGCAGGAGAAGGGAAGATTGACTAGGATTTTTTGATCTATACCATCTTCCCTAGGCAGCCAATTTCAGTATCCTCCCCTCCAGACCATGTGACTGCTATGATAGCTCAATCACATGGGCATCTCATGCCATTTTGGGGGAACATCTATAGAGTATTTCCTTCAGGCACGCACATATATTCAGAGGAACGATCTGAGTGTTCTTGAATTGAGACAAAAGTTATGCATTACTTAAAAGTTAAGAAAAGAGCAATTACTCAACAACAGTGAAAGCAGAACAGGATGATGTGCACCTGCTAAAGGACCCTGGGGTTAAGACATCTCAGGCGAGAGCATCAGCAAAGCAGGGATGTTGTTCAATCAACATCAAGCATCTACAATGGTTCAGTGTTTTGGACCAAGCATTGGCAGAGAGGAGGGGAGTGGACGAGGACATTTCAGGTGGGAAGTGAGTATCAGGAATAGGAAAGTAGAGGTGAGAGACGCTGTCAAGCAGACTGTCTTGGTTGCCGGGAAAGAACACCTTCTGCAGCAGAAGTGTACTTGAATCAAAGTACAAAGAGATGTCTTATGGTCTTGGAAGGGACTTGCTACTGGTATAAGGTGCTATGTGAATTGTGCACACCTGCCTGTAACCTTATTTTATATAACAATGTAACAATGGTGTAAGGGGGGTATTTCCCTCTGATAGCAGAAGAATAGATCCCAAAGAGATTCAGTAGCCTGAACAAAGTAACACATGACCAAGCAGACTGAGCCCAGATGTTCTTTCTATGGTGTGATATTGGGCCAAAGTGTGCGATTCCTAACCCAGTGTCTTTCTCCCCCCACCTTGAACTTTATTGAGGAATAATGACAAATATAATTGTATATACTTAAAGTATACAGTGTGGGGATTGGATATATACATACATTGTGGAATCATTACCAAGAGTAAGAAAATTAACACATCTGTCACCTCACATAGTTAACTCTATTTTGGGAGGGGTTGAGAACATTTAAAATCTACTTTCATTAGGGGCGCCTGGGTGGCTCAGTGGGTTAGAGCCTCTGCCTTTGGCTCAGGTCATGATCTCAGGGCCCTGGGATCGAGCTGGGATCGAGCCCCACATCAGGCTCTCTGCTCGGCAGGGAGCCTGCTTCCCCTTCTCTCTCTGCCTACTTGTGATCTCTTTCTCTCTGTCAAATAAATAAATAAAGTCTTTAAAAAAAACTACTTTCATTAGATCATCAGAACATCGTTTCATAACTCAAAGTCTGTGCCCTTTGATCCATAGTGCCTCATGTTCCCCTTCCTGCAGCCCCTGGCAACCATGATTTTCTTCTCTGTAGGAAACCAGCTGCCGTTTTTTTCTTTGTTTTGTTTTTTTTTTTTTTAGATTCCACATATGAGGGATACTATACAGTATTTGTCTTTCTCTGTCTGACTTAGTTCAATTGGCATAAAGCCTGCCAGACGTGTCTGTGCTATCACAAATGGCAAGATTTCCTTCTTTTCTATGGCTGAAAAATTGTGTGTGTGTGTGTGTGTGTGTGTGTGTGTGTGTGTGTACCACATTTTTAAAATGCATTCACTAATTGAAGGACCCTTTGGTTGTTTCTGTATCTCTGCTGTTACTACTGGAATGAACGCGGGATGCAGATATCTCTTAAGAGATGGTGATTTCATTTCCTTCAGGTCTACACAGGTAACCCTCTCTCTGTCAGTGAGCAAGGTGGAGGGACAGGCATTGTAATCTTGTTTCTCTTGAGAAGAGAAATACTGCAACCTCACAATTTCTCCTGCAGAGCATCTTACCGAGAGTTCCTCTCTAGGGCCTAATGCAAAGAAATTTAATTTCAGAGATGCTTTTACTCCACAGTTTCTTAGAGATGCTACAACCTAGAGGAAGTAATCCAGACTTGGTCCTCTGATTTTATTCCTGAAGACAGTCCCATCAAGCACAGTGTTCAATACCCAAACTTGTTTAACAGGGCATCCAAGAAGAACAGGGACAGCAGGGGGAGAAATCTTCTTACGATGGCATGTTTGCTTCCTATATTTCTTCTGGAATCATGTCCGCTTGGCTTACTGATTAAAAACACAGTTTTATTGCTCTCTGCACTGCCAAGTCAATAAATTTCCAGAAGAGAAAGCTGTATTCTACTGTACCCCATGCAACATCAATAAAACTGACAGCCAAATTCTGATTCCAGAATCTTTATTGCTGGGGATAATGCAGTACAGAACATATTTTGGAGAGAGTTTACATAAAAGCTTAAAACGAACCCTTCAGAGCTGTTTATTCATGCAAATGGAACCTAGAAGCTGGAGCCTCTCCGCAAGCAGCCTCCTCCTCTGAAAGGGAGCACAGTGTGGCTCCCAGGAGAGCCGTTTGGCTCCGGTTTGACCAGGGAGGTTGCCAGAGCTTTTGATTGATGGAGGGATGAGGGATGAGGAGCACAGGTTGAACAGAAGTGAGAAAGCTGTAGATCACGCACTGGCTGTCCCCAGTGACTACAGGACAGCCCTGGTGCAAGCTGAAATCTTGCAGTTGATGTTGATGCTGCAGATCAGGAAAGGCAGCAGTAATGAGAATAAAAATAAAGTTCCTACCATAAAGGAGGCACCGAGCAACCAGCAGGTAGCTTTGTGGATGTGGCTGGGGCAAGGACGAGGCTTGGGAGCCAGAGAAGGGGGAGGTAGGTGGGTGGGGCAGGTGTACTGAGCTTTTGCCACTAAATGTGTTCTCACGAAGTGAGGGGCAGAATGTGGCTCTATGACCCCAGAGCTGTTTTCCCACTGACTTATATTTTTATTTTAGAGATGTCATGTCTTTATTCCTGATTCATCTTCAGTTGGCAGCAGTATCTGAGCAGACTTGCCAATAACCATTTGAATGTATTCCCTTTGAAGGTGCTCCCTTCTCTGATGGGTGCTTTTATGAGACTAGAAACTTTTAGCAATGTGAACAACTGCCTCCATAATAGCCCTGTGATTCTCCTCCTGTATACATCCCGGAGAAATTCGGACACCGATCTTTAAGGGAGCCTGTGTAAGGATGTCCTTCACGGCACTGTGGCAGCTGGGGGGTAGGATGCAAACGGAGCATCCATTACTGAGTGGGACAATGGTAGTGTGGACAGTCGTACCTACCTAATAGGTCAGCAGCTAGAAGCAAGAGTGTAAAGCCACACAGAACAGCCTGTGTGGATCTTAGAATCATGGTACTGAGAGCAACAAGTGAGAAATTCATGATATAAAATCCTACTTGCAGAATTAAAATACGTGCACACAAAACATTAGCTATTTTAAGAGAAGACACCTCAGCAGGTATTAGGATGCTTGCCTATGGCAAGTTGAAGGGAAGTAAGAGAAGGGGATGAAATGAGTAACTAAAAGCAGAGAGACTTTGAATGGACCAGCGATGATGTTGCTTGCATAAAGTGTGATCGACTTAACCCTCTGTATCTGAGACACAAAAAGAAAAAGAATGAAAGTTCTGTTTTGATGTGTTGAGTCCTCCCCTGCTTTCCTTCCCTCCCCCCTTCTTTTCTTCTTTTCTGGTTTTGAAATTAGGCCTATGTGTATTCCAAGAGTTTTGTGAACTTCAGGAACTCTTGTGGAAAAGCCTAGTCAATATCATTTGCTATAGAGCAGCAGCCAAGGAGAACTTGGGACAAAAGATCAAGGGCAAGGACAGTTCAGCAGCTTCACTCTCCAGGGTCAAAAAAGGAAATGAAAGCTATGCATAAAGCAAAGACAAATAAAAGGGGGTAGAGCCTTTTCTGTCTCAGACAAAGAATGTGACAGTCCTAAACCAGGCAGCTCAGATGGTGGTAAAGAGCCAGGCTACTGGGCAAATGTGAAGTTGGGCTTGTAGGGTGGACAGTTCCCTCTGCCTCCTAATAGTCAGTGAGATAGTTCAGGAAGTCCATGGCAGGGGACGCCCCAGCTACTTATTTTTATTACATTTCAGAGTCCTCTCTTCTCCTCTCCTCTCCTCTCCTCTCCTCTCCTCTCCTCTCCTCTCCTCTCCTC